>WOVY01003661.1:0-219804 GCA_013436015.1 Rhipicephalus annulatus | reverse complement strand
CCTCATCCATCCATCCATCCATCCATCCATCCCTCCATCCATCCATCTCCATCCCTCCATCCATCCATCCACTCCATCCATCCATCCATCCATCCATCCATCCATCCATCCCTCCATCCATCCATCATCCATCCATCCATCCATTCCATCCATCCCTCCTCCATCCATCCATCCATCCATCCATCCATCCTCCATCCATCCTCCTCCATCCATCCATCCATCCATCCATCCCTCCATCCATCCATCCTCCATCCAATCCATCCATCCATCCATCCATCCATCCATCCTCCATCCATCCATCCATCCTCCATCCATCCATCCATCCATCCTCCATCCATCCATCCATCCATCCATCCATCCATCCATCCATCCATCCATCCATCCATCCATCCATCCATCCATCCATCCATCCATCCATCCATCCATCCATCCATCCATCCATCCTCCATCCATCCATCCATCCATCCATCCTTCCATCCATCCATCCATCCATCCATCCATCCATCCATCCATCCATCCATCCATCCATCCATCCATCCATTCCATCCATCCATCCATCCATCCATCCATCCATCCATCCCCATCCATTCCATCCATCCATCCATCCATCCATCCAGCCATCCATCCATCCATCCATCCATCCATCCATCCATCCATCCATCCATCCATCCATCCATCCATCCATCCATCCATCATCCATCCACTCCATCCATCCATCCATCCATCCATCCATCCATCCATCCATAAGTCTGTCTTGCACTAAGAATACTTTTTTGTCGCTTTTCGTTCTTTGCACTGCCCCTAAGCAATTTCTGTTTCTTAAGTGTCACCTGTGAATAATAATTGTGAATAGATACTATTGATCCTTTCAGTTTTCGACATTTTCTGATATTACTTTCTTTTCAATAAACTATTGAACGTGGAGGATGATAGGTCTGTTACCAGTTTTCTTTTCTATTCGATGAATACGACCGATGGAATCACATTTCACAGCAAGCTTTCCTGTGACTATTTTTCTTAACCACTTTTTCCCTCAGGGTTGCATCAGTTTCATTAGGGCACTTGGGAATGTCGCGAATAATCAAATTCGGCCATGTGGAACGGTCTTCGAAGTTGTTGAGCTTTTTGTTTTAAAAATTTACAGTGTGTTCCAGTAATTGTAACGTATTTTCCACCTTTTCACTATGAATGGGAACGCTGAGTTCTTCGGAATCGTTTTGTGCCATAATGAAATCATGTACCACAATTTTTAATATAATAAACTGTTTCTTTATTGAAGCAATTCATTGTCAATTTTCGCTTTGCCATTTAGGACTTCTTCATATAGTTCTTTCTGAGTGGGGCTCGGGTTTGTTTCCTTATCACCGCATAAAATCAACCGACAAGTAAGAAAACACTCATGTGCTACATTCCTACAACGCCGAGAGCACGGCAAGACCAAGATACAGCGGAAATCACTATGAATTGAACCCACGTTGGAAGTAACCTGCATAAGGCAGAACATAGACGTAAGTGCATTGGCCGCGCCGGGTCCACCAGGGCCAGCAGAGCTGTGCAGTTTAAGAAGCGTTTGAATTTTCTTGCTCTGTGCATGCGTTGTGAACAGGGTAGCCATCATGATGGAAATAAAAGCATCCGTCAGAAAATAGCCCATTGACGGAAAAATGAAGAACATTGTCGATGTTCTCATTGTACACTTCGGCCTTAAGTGTTCCGGAGATGCGGAAGAGCGAACCCCGACCAGCAATAGTTACTGCGCTTCCAGACGTTGACTGAGACACGCCCGCTTCCACCAACACTGCGAATGTTTTCATGCTCGTACCTGCATTAAGAGTAAATTCATTTTCTGCACAACACTCTCTGGAAATTAACTATGTAAAAACCTCTTTTTCGAGTCACAATGATGGCATTGTGGGTGAGAGAAAAACAGGAGGTAATGACTTGTCTCAATTATGAAGTGGACTGGAAGTGAAATGAGAGACAAAGATAATCAATGATAAATAATGGTAGCAAAGTGAATTACAAGGAAAGGCAAGCACAGCTCGACACGGCAGAAAATCAGTTCGACGGATGAGATTAAGAAGCTTGAGTTGTTTACGGGACCATGGCCGGCAACAGGACTGGGTTATCTGGTGTAGTATGGGAGAGACCTTTGCTGCAGTTTGTTCTGAGGCGCCGAGTAAGACACGAGCACGGCTCATAGCAACAAAAGGAAGCCACCTTTATGTACCACTGCTTTCTTGCTACATGCCCCACGCGAGGTGGCGCGCGCATGCTCCCAGCGCCATTCATTAGAGGATCAACGTAGCACTCAGCGTCCACTACATTTTCCCTCCCGGGATAGTTACATGTTCAACCTGCGTGGTGGTTTCACGGCAGGGTCACACGGCGTACGCTTAGGTTCACCACACTGAGGCACACTTGCTTGCACAGGCAGGGTCTGCACTTCAGGCAAGGGAGGCATCTTCGCAGGTGGCACAGGTGATGCGCACGAAGTTCTGGGAGACGATGCTTCCGGCACTGAGGTCGAGGCTGATGTTCTTGGCGGACTTGATGGCAAGGTTCCATGCGTTGGTGGTGAAGATATTGTTGGTTGTTTTTGATCATTTTGGTCACCTACAAACGGCACTAGATGGCAGCTGTTCCTCTGGACAACACCACTTGGAGTGTCGACCACGTACGAACTTGGTATCTAAGCTTGGCTGAGCACACGACCTCTGCAACCTAAATCCTTTATTTACACGTCTTCCCCAATACAGAGAGGAATCAGAGGAGTAGCACTGTGATGGCGAATGTAGTCCTTCGCTTGTTGCAACTTCACTGCAGTATTCTGCGCTTTAAATTCGTCAAGGTTTGGTAAGGCCGAAAGAAGTCGTTTAGGCAGAACCGGAAGAAGAGTTTGTAGTCCCCTCCCTATGAGTAACTGATCTGGAGAGAAGCCCGAAACTCCGGATGAGTGTCGGTATGGGAGTAGAGCGAGGTACGGATGCGGGCTTTTTTTCGCCAAATATTTCATGGTACGCACCATGCACTCTGCCTCTCCTTTACTCAGAGGGTACCGACGGCTGCTGGGCTCGTGGCAAAATCGATACGCTATTGCAATGTCGGTGATATCCTTCGATGAGAATCGAGGTCCATTGTCCATCCGCACAACGTCTGGTATCCCAAAATGAGCAAAACAACTCTTGAGCGTGGCAACCACCGCTTTTGATGACGAAGGTCTGGGTGTGGCTACCTCAAGAAATCTAGAGTAGTAGTCCACAATGAGGACATAGTCGCGTCCTTCCAAGTGAAACAAGTCGATTCCCAGGTGTTGCCACGATTGTACCGGTGTTGGCGCGGGTGTCAGTGGCTCAGAACGCAAAGCTTGGGTCTCTGCACACTTACCACATTAAGCCACAAGGTCCTCAATATGCTGGTTGGAATGGGGCCACCAAACGCACTCGCAGGCGCGCTCTTGACTTTGGCGGACATCTTGATGTTCTTCAAGCAGTAGTGCGAAAATGTCCTTGCGTTGAGTTGACGGGATGACAATGCAGCGATATAGTAAGAGTAACCCATCATGCATACTCAATCTTTCTCGCTCCTTCCAGTATAGTGCTAAATGGGTCGGAACCATCTTCTTGGAAGACGAGCTTTTCTCCAATAAGTCATAGTAGAACACTCGCCATCTTGAGTTTGAAGACGACGGATCTCGTCCAGCTAATTCGCCAGTTGTAGAGGTATATCCTTGAGAATTTCCCCTATATAGACTTTCAAGCAGGTGACTGCTTTGGAAGTTGGCAAGTCGCAGGGTGCTTTTGATAGTGTGTTGGCTGTGGCTAGCAGTTTTCCAGGAACATACTTGACGGAGAACATACTTGACGGAGATAGCGCAGCAGTTTGATCCGCATAAGTTGAATTCCAGGGGCAAGACGTTTAGATCTTTGCTTGACAGGAGAGCTACAAGCGGAAGGTGATCGTATTCAACTTCAAATCTGAGTCCACGTAGGTATTGGTCGAACCTGGTGACAGCCCATGTGACAGCCAGAGACTCTTTTCCTGACTGTAGCGTCATTTTGTAGTAGTGAGCGATCTGATGCATAGGCAACTGCACGTCGTACTCCTGACGGTTGACAGTGAAGTAAGACGGCGCCAAGGCCATAAGACTTTGCTTCAGATGATACTATAGCTGGGTAATAGGGATTGTACATATTCATACTCGTTTTGGAGCTGAGCGAAGACTTTATATTCTTTAACACTTGCTCTTGGTTTTAACTACAGCTCCACGCGTTGTTCTTGTTGAGGAGTGCACTAATAAGTGCGCAGATCTCAGACAGGTTTGGAATGAATCGAGCCACATGGTTTACCATTACAAGTAATTGGTGAACACCACTAACATCGATTGGTGGTAGGAGATCAATAATAGCCTTGACTTTGTCCGGGTCTGAACAAATTCCTTGCTCGCTGACGACAACTCCTAAGAATTTGACAGAAGAGACTCGGAGCTGACACTTTTTTTCGTTAGGAGTTACCCCCACTTGAGTTAAATGCGCCAAGATCTCAGCTAGACACTGGTCGTGCTCTTGACGGTTCCTCCCAAAGAAGGGTATGTCGTCTATCATGTTGACGACTCAGTGATGCCTTCGAGCAGCCTCGAGATGGAGCGTTGGAAATACTCGGGTGCGGTCGCAATGCCAAAGGGAAGGCGCTTGTAGCAATAGCAACCAAAAGGTGTGATAAATTTCGTCAGTTCTTCGCTCTCACGAGCTAGTTTCATTTGATAGAAGCTGGATCTTGCATCCAGATTGGAAAAAGTTCGTGTCCCACAAAGCTGGCTTAAGATGTCTTCAAATGTTGGCACAACGTAGCGTTTCCGCTGGATAACCTTGTTAAGCTTCGTCAAGTGGACACAGAGCCTGTACCCGCCCGACGGCTTCAGCATGACAACGAGGCCTGAACACTATTCGTAGGCATGTCAGCCTTGCGATGACTTCTTGTGTTTCCATTTCCCATTTCTTCTTCACGGGCTAGGTCAGAGGCAGAGGTATTCGTCGAGGAACACCTAACGAAAAGGGACGAGCATCTTGAGCGCCGCGGATGTGGTATTCTTCTTGCACTTCCCCAAGTCCACGAAAAGTTTTTTCTTGGGGTGATGGACTACTATCTACAGAGTGCAAAAATTGAACGATGCACAAGTCTTCAATTGCCGATAATTCATGGAGGTGTGTCATCTGGTTCTTGATAACATACAGTCTTTACACAGACACCTTGTTACGCCACTGCAAGGTAACAGTGAGAGATCCCAGAACGTGCAACCTTTGATTTCCAGGACCAGATATCTCGGCATCCACTTCATCCAAAACAGTAGGTAATGCCGGAAAAAAAGGCGAAACCACCATTACTTCGGCTCCTGAGTCTATCTAGAAGTGTGCGAGGTGGCCATTCGCGTGAATGTTGGCATATCAGCACGTGAAGTCAACTGAGCCTAACAGCTCTTTCCAATGTTTGGCCCGAAAAAGAGAAATAAAGTGACCTTGTTTCTTACAGAAATTGCAAGTGGCCTTGCGAGCTGGGCAATCTTTTTGAGAGGGGTGACCGCGGCTGAAGTAATCACAAGTAGAGTTGGCTGCACCGACTGTCCGCAACGCAATGACGCATTCTTCGCGCGTGGCGCCACGCCCACGTTTAGCTGTGGAAGGCCCCGCTCTCGCTAAGAGTTTCGCGGGATAGACGCTCTTCGACTTTTTCGTGAACACGCGCTTCGCACTATGCTTCCTCGGCTGTAAGTTTCGTACATCGACAAAATTAATCCGAAAGCTTCTCATTCCGTAATCCAACGACAAAATTGTCTCGCCTAAAGAGGTCTTTGATCTCGGCGATGTTGTACCCACAACGCTTGACATGATTGCTAAGCGCGGTAAAAGATTCATCAACCGGCTCCCCATGTTGTACTCGGCGGTGAAATCGGCGGCTCTCGTAAATCTCATTGACATGGTGGAAAAAATGCGAAGTCAGCTCAGCCTTGACTTCCGCAAATGGGCGGTTTTCCGAAGCAGGCAGTCCTAGATACGACAAGATGCTACGTGCTTGGGAACCCATGCAACATGAAAGAGTTCGCACTTGCATCTTGTCGGTGGCTGTGCTGATTCCTGCCGCGAAGGCATAATCTTCGTACCTCGTTACCCATGTTCTCCATTCCCCAGGGCTGGTGAAGTTGAAGGCGACTGAGGATGAAGTCCCGGCGTACCGACGTGAGCGAGCGTAGGCTTGGAAGGCCCGGTGTCTGTGCCGGTTGTCTCCTCCATAACTCCGCGTTAGACGCCCACTTATGACACCATATTTAGAGACGCCGAGTAACACACAAGCACGGCTCATAGCAACAACAGAAAGCCCCCTTTATTCACCACTGCCCCCCCCCCCCTGCTATAACCCCACGTGAGGTGGCGCGTGCATGACTACAGCGCCATCCATAATCAACACAGAACTCAGCGTCCACTACACAGTTAGGTTAGTCCAGGTGATGTTGCTGCGGATTATGGTGATTATGAGTACGCTGCGAAACTTAAGTAGTAGTGCTGAACCACTGTCTGTGTGAAATGATTCACAAACACTATAAATCTCACTGGCTGCCGTGGACTCTCCAAACACGAAGTCACTAGTTCCAGCAGGAGGAGAACGTCGATTCATCGCTGAAGATGACTAGCTGCCAGTCTTCAGCGCTCGAGGGTTCGTGCTGACGCACAAAGTCCAAACGTCGATGTTCACTGGTCAAAAGCAGCTTTCTAGCCGCCACGTGGATTTTCAGACCGGCCGCATTAAGTCTTCTTCGGATAGCCGAAATATTTAGAAGATGGCCAAGCTGTTTCCTAATTTTCTTTGTTGGAAAGGGTCTTTGACCGCGGCAGCTATTATCAAGGCATCTTCCTTTTCAGTTGTTTTCCTAGGCCTTTTTAGGTGTGGTGCATCTCTCAAGCGGTTTTCCCGGAAAATGCTCGAATAATGCGCTTCATTGTCTTCTGCGGCCGCTTCAGCTTACAAGAAACTTTTCGCTGGAACACAAACTTTCCCAAAGAAATAACTTCACGGCGTAACTCTATTGTGAGCCGTCGAGGCATTTTTTTGGTACGTGTGGTCGGTGGTCGCCTCCAGCATTGCAGCAATGACACGCCTGTGAGAAACGTTTGGCACAATTGTATTGGTGATGAAGCCACTAAGACAACGCGATGCTTGTATTTTGTGCGACATAGCACGAAGCCCGTGGCATGATGGGAGCTTCGCGTCTACACAGTGAGGCGTCGCCATCATTGAAACGATGACAGCGCATTGCCGGTGGTGGCCAACGAACGCCATCTAAGCCTTTTTCTGACCACGTTGTTTTCAAGACTTGAGATTGGTGAGAATAAAAAACCGTTTATCATTTTTTAGGCATTAATAAGCATGCGTTGTGCGAACGCCTGCAGAATTAGAAAGTGACGCACTATAGATGGCAGCGTGGACCAGAAAACACACAGTGGTGCCGCACTGCTCGTGCAAGGCACGCGAATACGTTAATATTGCTGCGACAGGTTCGCCACGTTCAAGTAGCCCGCCACAGTCATCGTGGCACCAGCACCAAGAAGACCCGGCTGTCATGCGCCACGCGTTCGTGCGCTCCGGCAACAAGGAAGAGGAAGATAGTTGAATCTGTGGCACTCAGCTACTCGAGCTTGACGACTATAGTCTTTAGAATCGTGGGCACAAGTTTGCCCTAATAAATAGGCTTGTTTTTTTAACCTGTCTGCCTCAGCATGGCTACATTTCTGATGGAGTGTCTGGGTTATGAATCGAAGCCCCGCGAGCTCAAGACAGCGTAGCCCTGACGACCAGCGTATCAACCCAGTGGAAGTAACTTCTGTACGCCAGAGGGCAAGTAGCCGTCTTCGAGGTGACTCACCTGTGTTCGGTCCTCTTCACTTCACACCAAAGGGAATTCAAATGATGGATGCCACCACTATGACTAGCCAGGTAACACCGGCACAAGTGTTGATTAGCCAACCGCACCAGCCGCCAGTATTCCACGGCGACTCATACGAGGATGTTTAAGATTGGTTGAACCTGGTCGAGAGAGTGGCGAGCTTGAATGGATGGGATGAAAGAGAGAAGCTCCATCGCGTATACTTCGCCCTGGAAGACTTCACAAAGACATGGTTTGAGAACCATGAAACCTCGTTGTCTACCTGGGAGGTATTTCGACGACAAGCGGTGGCTACGTTCGCGAACATAGACCGAAAAAAAAGCGGAAGCCGCTCTTCAATCCAGGAACCAGCTCACGAACGAGAGTACTGCTATGTATATTGAGGACATGGTCCGACTGTTCAAGCGTGCGGATTACAACATGGCTGAGGATAAGAAGGTGCGCCATCTAATGCGCGGAGTGAAGCAAGAGCTGTTCGCCGTTCTCGTCCGCAACCCTCCAAGCGCAGTTGCTCAGTTTTACTCGGAAGCGACAGCCATCGAAAAAAACTGGAACAGCGGGCTCGGCAGTACACCCGGAATCTTAACTGCGCATCTGCCCAGGTATTCTCCGGAGGCGTGCGAAACGACGTTGAAGCCCTGCGAGAGCTCATTAGATCAGTTATTAGAGAAGAACTGAGCAGACTGCAAATGCCCCTGACTCCAACTGCACTATCCGTTACGGACGTTCTTCGTGACGAACTGAGGCAGGTGATACGAGAGCCAGAGCGTGGGCTGCAGCCGGTTCGACCTACCCGAACATACTCTGAGGTTGTCAGGCAACCCACGGTACACAGCAATGCAGCAGTTGAGATGGCGACGACTCCTCTCCGACCTGCGGCACGCAGCGCACCTCGTCCACGGGAACTAACAGCTACCTATCTGCCCCCAGGAGCACATAGCACACATCACTATGTGCAGCGTAGGCCCAGGAAAAGTGACGTCTGGCGTGACCACGAGCGCAGTGTTTTCTTTGTGGGGAAGCGGGTCATCTGTACAGATTCTGTCCTTACCGACAGGCTGAATTAGGAGGCTTCCCGTCGTATGCACCGTGCCCCCGAAACGGCGAACGATCAGCGGAGATTGAGGAGTATTTGTCCACGCGCCAGAACTCGCCAACTCTACGCCCATACCAGCCATGGTCACTATCGCTTATGCGCTACCGGTCATCCAGCCCACGTGGACCTTCAAGGCAGCCTGGTCATCGCTCTCCAAGTCCACTCCCGGAAAACTGAAGCAAGCGGCCTGTGGAGGTGAGGCCGCTGATAACGTCAGTTACGAAGATCCTCTAATATGGTTTGAGGGTGATGATGGTGTATTTCCGGTAGATGGGCGTAACAACGAAAAAGTTACTTCGGATTTGCGGTTGAGAATGGCAGGATGGGAGCTGAATGTCTTAGTCGACACCGGTGTTGATTATTCAGTGATAAGTCACAAGATGGTGAAAAAGCTAAACAGAGTTGTGACACAGTGGAGTGGATCCCAGATACGCACGGCAGGCGGTCACATTATTACGCCCCTTGGCAGATGCACGGCAAGACTTGAAATACGGGGCTTTATTTACGTGGCCGATTTCATTGTGCTGCCACAACGTTCAAGGGAACTCATTATAGGAATGGATTTTTAGCAAGCTAATGGCGCCGTAGTAAACCTGCGTAGGTCCAGCGTGTCGTTTTCGACTGAACGAGCTATACCTGTGGAGGAATCTGAGGAACGACGCCTAACTGCTCAACGCGTTGTTCATGATGACGTAACTGTGCCGCCACGCTGCAGTATAATGGTGCTCGCAAAAAATTACGCATTGTACAACCGCGAAGGCATAGCGGATACAAATGTAGGGCTGCTTTTGAAAAAAGGTGTCTGCGTAGCTAAGGGTCTTGTTCACTTGACGAAAAGCCGGGCAGATGTCCTACTCACAAATTTCTCCAATGAACTTCAACACATCGCTCAAGGCACGGCTATTGCCTATTTACACGACTTCTGTATGGCGACTGAACTATGAAGCTTAACGACATCAACCACTCGACCAGTGGCCTGCAACATCGACACATCTGTGACCGTCAATCAGAGCGTTCCGGACAGCCAAAAGAAACAGATATACGCCTTGGTAAAAGAATTTTCTGATTGCTTTTCAAGTGCCTCGAAGGTCCAGTGCACGTCGATCACGAAACACAGAATTATAACGCAAGACGACACGAGGCCAATATGCCAGCATCCATATGGGGTGTCACAGAAAGAACGGGAAATTATCAAGAAGCAAGTGGAGGAGATGCTTTCAGATGATGTCATCCAGCCTTCGAATAGTCCATAAGCGTCCCCGTAGTGCTCGTTAAGAAGAAAGACAACACAGATTCTGTGTCGACTACAAAAAACTGAACAGTGTAACTAAACGAGAGGTCTACCCCTTGCCATGTATCGATGATATACTAGATCGGTTGCGATCCGCAAAGGTTTTCTCCTCCTTAGATCTGAAAAGCGGATATTGGGAAATAGAGGTCGACGAGCGGGACCGTGAAAAACGGCATTCGTAACACCAGATGGCCCCTACGAATTTAAAGCACTTCCATTCGGCCTCTGTTCCGCACCAGCGACGTTCCAGCGAATGATGGACACTGTCCTTGCCGAATTGAAATGGCAGGCCTAGTGTATTTGAATGACGTGGTGGTATTCTCTGCAACGTTTGACAAACATCTAGAGCGACTACGCGCAGTAGTGGAAGCCATCCGGTCAGGAAAATTGACAATCAAATCCAAAAAATGCCACTTCGGCTTCGAAGAGCTGCGATTCCTTGGACATGTCATTAGTTCCGATGGTGTTCATCCTGACCCCAAAAAGCAGCCGCTGTTCAGAGACAAAAAGTCAATGCGTTGATTTTTAGGTTTTTGTGCCTACTGTAGGCAATTTGTTGAATATTTCTCAAAGATTGCGGATCCTCTTACAAAACTGACAAAAGACGACGTGCCCTTCACATGGGAAAGCGAATAACAGAAAGCTTTTGACGAATTAAAAAAAACGACTACAGGGTTCACCAATACTTGCCCATTTTGATGAGACAGCCGACACTGAAGTCCATACTGATTACAGAAATGTCGGCCTCGGCGCCATCCTTGTCCTGTGGCAAAATGGTCAAGAGAAAGTGTTAGCCTATGCCAGCCGCAAACTATCAAAAGCTGAGGCTAACTACTCTGCAACGGAAAAAGAGTGCCTCGCAGTCATCTGGGCAATAAACAGGTTTCGACACTACTCTTATGATAGACCATTCAGAGCTGTCAGTGACCACCATGCTCTATGCTGGCTGGCAAATCTCAAGGAGCCGTCAGGTTGACTAGTAAGGTGGAGCCTCAGGCTGCAGGAGTATGACATTATGGTCAGGTACAAATCTGGAAGGAAACACAGTGATGCCGACTGCCTGTCACGCTCTCCCGTCGATCCAAGTGTACCTGAAGAGGAAGACTTCCCGTTTCTAGGCGTTATCGACGCATCCGAAATAGCTCAACTACAACGAGATGACCCGAACCTGCTGGCACTTATACAACGCCTGCAGGGTCTCGACGTTCAAGTCCCTAACATATTCTCCAGAGGGCTCTCCGCGTTCTGCCTTCGAGGAAGTGTCCTTTACAGGAGGAACTTCGAACCTAATGGTGAAACGTTTTTACTAGTCGTGCCCATAGCCATGCGAGAGGAAATTCTTCACGCATGCCACGACGAGCCAACATCTGGGCACATGGGTGTGAGCCAAACATTCGCCAGGATTCGCCTGAAATACTATTGGCCTAAGTTGCTCGCATCAGCGCAGCGCTACGTGAACACTTGTCGTCAATGTCAACTGTGCAAAACTCCACCCGTAAAACCAGCCGGCCTTCTCCAGCCAATAGACCCTCCAGATGCCCCATTCCAACAAGTCGGCATGGACTTCCTAGGACCTTTCCCAACATCGTGTGCAGGCAAGAAATGGATAGTCGTAGCCACAGACTATCTGACCCGTTATGCTGAGACTGACTCTATGTACAGTGCGACAGCTGCCGAAGTCGCCAAGTTTTTTGTGAACAACATAGTGCTCAGACATGGTGCGCCCATTGTCGTTATTACGGATCGGGGCACCACATTTACTGCAGACCTAATGCAATGCCTGATGCGCATGACAAATACCGACCACAGAAGGACAACGGCGTATCACCCTCAGTCAAATGGCTTAAGCGAACGTCTCAACAGAACTCTGACCGACATGCTATCAATGCATGTCGATGTTGAACATACACAGTGGGATGAAATATTACCCTACGTAACATTCGGATATAATACAGCCATTCAAGAAACAACCCACGTTGCCCCTTTCGAACTAGTATTCGCCCGAGGAGTGACCACCCCGCTGGATTCCATGTTACCACCACAGGACGAAAGCAGCTATCGACCTGACTTGGATGACTTCTTGCAAAAAGCCGAAGAAGCACGGCAAATGGCAAGATGCCGAATACGCCACCAACAGCACGTCGATTCTAGTCGGTACAACAAGCGACGCAGTGACGCACTTTATCATCCCGGTGACAAAGTGTGGATATGAATACCAGTGCGCCGCCGCGGACTCTCTGAAAAGCTTCTTTGCCAATACTTCGGTTCTTATAAAGAACTCAACCGTATGAGCAACGTCACTTATGAAGTTAGAACCGCTAGACACGTGAGTTCAAGACGCCGCAATCCCACGGAAGTGGTACACGTAGTCCGCATGAAACCCTATCATGACAGATCGTCAAAAAACTAGTGAGAGTACGCATGTATCTTTTCACTGTCTTAAGCATCGGGACGATGCGTCTGAGGCGGGGGGTAATGCTGCGACAGGTTCGCCACGTTCAAGTAGCCCGCCACAGTCATCGTGGCACCAGCACCAGCAAGACCCGGCTGGCATGCGCCACACGTTCGTGCGCTCTGGCGACGAGGAAGAGGAAGATAGTTGGATCTGTGCCACTCGGCTACTCGGACTTGACGACTACAGTCTTTAGAATCGTGAGCACAAGTTCGCCCTAATAAATGGGCTTGTTTTTTTTAACCTGTCTGCCTCAGCATCGCTACAATATATATTACAGAAAGTTTGCCGAATACTGTCAATGAAGTGCTACTATATTTTCAGCTACGGAAGTGCTGGAAAGTTATAAGTATACCTTTACTTACTGCAGGGAACGTTTCGTGGAGTGCGATGGATATATCAGCCGGCGCTGGACAGCTTCTGTGCTCCGGGCATCTGCGTTGGAGCTACGCATAGTACGTACCTTGTTTGTGCATGAACGCTGATGCACGCATATTGTTCACTGCTGTGCATTCTAAGACATTGCTACGTGACTTTTATTTCATACAAACGTCAATTGATTCGCAATAAAATAATTTATTGTCGCGAGTTTTTGTGATCAGCGTTGTAATTACACTCAGCCTGTATGCCACATCACTCACTTACTAAAGTAAGTACGCATGATACTTGTGAGCGTCTAGTAAGTAGTTTACTGCAACGAAAACGAGGCAAATTGAGACAGGTAGCTGCTCCAACGAGCGTGGGACAGCTATAAAGCAGAAGCAGACGACGACGGTGACGACGATGTCGTCTGATATATGCGAACGGCTAGCCTCTCTTACAAAACACCCTGGTACTTCGAAACCCATTGCGTTTTATACGCAACTCTAAATAATACAAACAACATTTTTAGTTAATATTTGTTCAAAAAGGCTACTTCAGTGCAGAATATAACAAAAAAGTTGTTCAGTTGTCAGTAAAATAGTAATTTTCTACTAATTGTACAACTGCCACCGAAATCCATACGGCGCCATCAATGCGTCTAATTTTCGTCCCCATTGGCTCTATAGATATGTCATTCCACTGATAGCACGTAACTCAAATGAAGGTTTACAAAAGCTTTCCCACCAACGTTTTTGTCATGCGGAAAGATAACAGCCTACCAATACTATGCTTGATCGCGGCCAATGAAACAATTAGAATAGAGAGAAAGGGGAGATTGGTCGAGGGGTGAATTGTTGTAGCATGGAACAGCCAACCTGGGAGAGAAGAAAGCGAACTCTTGATTTTTATTTTTTCTAAACGTGACACTAGGGCATCTGGACGCTTGGCTGGCCGACGTTCGCGCGATTACTTTGAATTGCGCCCGACAATACGTCATCGAAGATCCGAGCTGGTGAACTCGGGGCTGCTGCTTCGCTGTCATAGGTCGCTGGTCGTGGGGCAGATCTTGGGTGTCACATTACTGCCGTAGGTCGCACACCCTCGAACCGCGAGTTTGACCACAATGGCAGGCTGCCGGCAACCACGAGGCCTGGGCTACGATGTTCCGTGGACCACATGCTTCCTCGGCCTGGCCAACTCTGATCAACAGCCCCCCCCCCCCCCCCGCGTGGCAGCTCCACAGCTTCTGCTTCTCTCTCCTCTCCTTTTCATCTTGAGATTGAGACATCAAACTGGTTTTTTGGTGCTCAAAAGAGCTGTCGTTGATCGCCACACACCTCTGTCGGTGCGCACACTGCCATAGATGAGGCCCGTGCACTCGATCATCATTTGCCTCGCACGCGCATTTTGTGACACTACGCCGGTGACAAGAATGTTACCCTTTAACACTCGACACACCACAAAGTTGTGGCCGCGCACTGAAAGTAGTCGGAGCATTAGATGGTCACGCGCACCTCCCGTCGATGTGTCCGATAAGTTTGAAAGTAGCGCCTGAAGCGTTCACGTACGAAACATTGCATAGCCCTTCTTCCCGTAGCACTGTACCACAATGAACACATACAGGTCATAAAATCAACAGGTGACTCATAAGGACAAAGTTCAGTGCTTGTAAATACGGCAAAAAACAAACAAAAAATTGGCAGATTCCACGTAAATTGGAAATCCATGATACCCGAAGCACGACAATCTACCAATTGAGATTGTTTCCGAAATAAGGTACTTAGTGTCACCTTGAATAATGGGCTGAATCGGACACCCAATGTTGACATATTGTCGAAACCTTTAGTATCAGCAGCAGGCGCCTTGTCACGATGGCGCTATTTGTTTCCGGAGAAGTTTAAATACAAGCTTATCAGGCACTTTTTGCATCCTACAATAAAGGGACACAAAAATCAAATAACAATTCATGTCAGGGTGAAAACTCATTGTGTGGAAACGTCTAAAACGACAATATTATCAACAACAATGCCCTACTTACCAAAAAATAAAATAAATGCATAAGAAAACATGCGCTGCTGTAGGACATTCTCCAAAGGATCCCAATGAGATAAGACGGACCACCTACAGTAATCCCTCGTAGTCGATCTAGGTGCACTAGATAAAAAAAACTTTCCGTGCATTGTGAGGTGCTATAAAATGCTGTTTGTTCGTTTCTGTTTGATTTATTAAAAAAAACCGCCGGACGTAACTATGAGGAGTGGCGCGAGTGGTTCCAAAATGAAATTTTCGCGTTGTTACAATGGACAGATGGGGCTCTCTAGCGGGGTGCAGTTGAAGCAAAAGACGTCTGCAATCTCAGAGCTAATGGTGAAAAATTAATAAATGAACCCTGTTGCTGCTGTGGCTCCCGCTTCTTTCTCTCTGCTGCTACTAGCACAGTAAAGCCGGGCAACGTTGTGCACGGCAGCAGTGACGTGGGTCGATCTGGTCGGTCCACTTTTTGCGGCGGGCAATTTGAAGTACGCTAACGCGTTGCGGACCCCTAAAACGTGATTTTATTTCGAAATTGGCTCTTCTTTGTCACAAAAGTAACACTACGAGATTTCTGGACCACTATTTAAACAATCTACGTCGACTTAATAGTTGCGTTTAATGTCCCTTTAACTACTGCACGCTTGTGTGGGGCACCATTACAAATACCAACATACGCAAACTTCTTGTTCTTCAGAAACGTGCACTTCCAATTATGGCCAACATTTCACATCTCCACAAAACAGTACCTTTTTTGCTAAATTTAACCTGTACACAGTTAGTGAGGTGTATCAGTTCAGTTTGCTCTAGTGATACTTCTCTTACTCTAAAAAGTTCTCTTCTCTTCTAAAATAACTATCGAGACTACAACGGCAGTACAACTAACAATGCACCTGTCATCAGGACAACTGGCTTGACCCGAAAAGGCGTGCTAACTACTTTATGCAATCAAGCGCCTGCAATGTCCCTTCACTTCTCAATATGCGTGAAAACGAAACTATTGATCTTCGTGCACTAACACGGAAACAGATGAGACTTCTTTTTGTTTCCAGTTCCACTGATGAATGAAACTTGTGTGAGAACAACTAAGTAGACTCACTAATTATTTTTACTAAAAGTATCGCTTCCTTTATTTTATGTCATTCGGTTACACAATTATGATGTTTATCTATAGTGTAATTTAACACATGAGTTGCGTTGTTTTACTGATCTTTCCTTTTCAATACTTCGGTCAAATGACCACTGTGGTACACACAAATTATTTGAATGTTTTTATAAATTGTTGTTATTGGTAAAAGTTATGTACACTTACTTGCTTTATTTGTTGTACCCTGTGTATAGTGCTGCCATGAAGGGCCTTCAGGCACACTCAAGCTGTTTTGAAAAGCTTTTCACCTTGTCACGCGTATATGCTGATGCCTGATTCACTCGTCGGGCGTTGCAAAATGAACCATAGAGGCTGATGGAACCAAACGAAACTGCCACTTCATTACCATAAAATCACGAAACAAAACAACAAGAAAAACACACACACACATTAAAAACAAAGAAAAGGAGATGTCTTAATGACGCGCGTTTCAACGTGCGATACCGTTTGCGTTTTCTAGTTCTCGCGCTTACACTTGTGGCGTGGCCTCCGGTCCGCTGGGAGTCCCTCTCAAGCGTGATGACACGCCATATTGATGCTCAACGGTGGCGACGATGCTGAAGAACCACTACAGCGGTAGCTCCAATGGTTTCTCACCGAGGCAGGTGCTCGGGCAGGATACAATGCAGGCGAGGGTCGGCGGTGGTTTCGGGGCTGCTCGCCGAGGTCAGTGCTCGGGCGGGAAACTGCAGCGCAGGGTCAGTGGTTGCTCTGTGAGCTGCTCGTTGAGTCAGGTGCTCGGGCGAGAACCATTGCCGTCCAGGGAGAGCGGTACTTCCTTGCACTGCTTGCCGAGTCAGGTGCTCGGGCGGGAGCCTGGGGCGAGACCCAGTCCGAACTTCTACAGCCCTTGGCTCCTCTAACGCCACGTCCCGGCTCTCACGTTCCTCAGTCGCCCCGCGCCCTCTTCTTCCATTCTCGCGTCCCCCCGCGCTCTTTTCTCCTCTTCTTCTCCGTCCTTCCAGCATTTAAATTACCTATTTAAGACAACTCCTCTCTCTTCTTCTTTTCTTCATCTTGTCATTCTTGGCATTGGCCCCCATTTTCGGAGTTTTCGATCCACGAAAACTGTCGTCTCCACTAGCACCATACACTTCACTGTACCACACAACACCTCTCTGCACGACACAGCACTTCACTTCATGGCACATCTCGGCACCTCCCTTCACCGCACAACACTTCACCTCACGGCACATTACTTCACTGCACGGCACACTTAAATTCACTGTTGCACCACTAAACTTGCCTACACTAACGCGCACATCCATCTTCGTGAGCCACAGTCACACTTCACTGTCATCCCACATAAGCAATGAAACCACGATACTAGGTATGTGTCTGCACGGAGTTTCCTGCTTCGTCATACTAGTCATAAAATCTGCGCCAACATTGTCTCTCCCTTTTATGTACTGGACCGAGAAACTGTACTCCTGTAAGGTAAGGCTCCACCGCGTGACTTTAGCGTTATTATGCTTCACCCGGTTGAGGTCCTCTAGCGGCTGGTGATCCGTTTGCACCACAAAACTGGGTTCCATACAAATAAATCTGAAATAGTTTAACAGCCCATATTAAAGAATAACATTCCTTCTCCACTGTCGCGTTGTTTCCTTCCCGGTCATTCAGCCGCCGACTTGCGTACAAGACTGGACGCAAGATCCCATCAGATTCCTGCAAATGTACCGCTCCTACACCCCATTTCAGATGCATCCGTTCGCAAAACAAACGTCCTACTGAAATCTGGTGACATAAGGACCAGGGGTTAAGTCATACACCTCTTCAGTTGCTCAAATGCCTGCTCATGACATTCCGACCAAGGCAATATGTTAGGCACGTTCTTTTTGGAGAGATCGGTAAGGGGACTCACTAGAACTGCGTAATGAGGGATAAATTCTTTATAGTAGCCTGTAAGCCCTAAGAAGGATCTCAACTGCTTCTTGTTCAATGGCCTTGGCGCAGACTGTATCTTCTCAGTTGTGTCAGGATGAGCTGCGATGTGTCTAATTCCCAGGGTGTGTCCAAGGAAGGTAACCGCTTGAAACCCAATTTGGCATTTTGGCGGTTTCACTGTGATCGCCGCCCCTTGGAGCCTACGAAACACTTCCTGTAATGTCTTCACATGTTCCTGCCAAGAATTTGTTGCCACTAGGATATCGTTGATAGAATGCTCCACGTTTTGGAGTCCATGCAGCACTGTTTGCATGAGTTTAGTGAAAGCTTGCACCGCTGTTTTCAGTCCGAAGGGCATGAATCTGAACTGAAATAACCCTCGTGCACATGATAAGGCCGTTTTCTTCTTTGATGCTTCTTCCAAGAGTATCTGCCAGTACCCTTTAGATAGATACAGCTTTGAAAAATACTTTCTTCCCGTGACCTTCGCTAATACTGCGTCAACTGGTGGTATGGGCTCTGAGTCATCAACCAGTACCTTATTTAGATGCCGAAAATCCACACAGGCTCTGTTAGACCCGTCAGACCTCTTTACCACCACAAGAGGTGAGTGTTACGCAGATGTGGAACGCTCAATTATCCCCAAGTCTAGCACCTGCTTGATTTCTATATCTATGTCTTTCTGTACAGCTAGTGGCAGAGGATACTGTTTCACATGAACTGGCCTCTCCGTGGTTAATCGCATACTGCACTTGAGCCACGTCATCTTGCCTGGGAGATCTGAAAAGATTTCGTCGAACTCTTGTGACACATTTTCCGCCTATTTCCTCTGCACCTCATTTAGATCGGGGTTTATAACCACCTTCTCTCGACCCATTGTTTTGGTTATGCTGTATGTGGAAATTTCTTCTTCGTATGGATCTCCCAACTCCGTCTTCGTAACAACCATGCCTGTGACGTCCTCTCCTTTGTTAGGTTGCCTGTCCTCGCATCTTTTTAGCATGTTGACACGCAGCACCTTTCGCCTTTCTCCAATTTCAAGCTCATAGTCGACATCACTCACTTTCTTCTTCACCTGAAAAGGTCCCTTCCAACTCATTGTGAGGTTGTTGTTGTCACTTGGTAGGAGTACCAATGCCTTGTCCCCAAGCTGCAAGACCTTTTTTCGGCTTCTTCTATCATAAAACTTCTTATAGGATGCCTGGGCCTCGGCGAGGCTCTCCCGTGCGATGCGATAAGTTTCTTAAAGATTGTCCCTAAGTTCTATTAAATACATATACGAGGACTTTTGCTCTTCTTTCAATTCAGTGTTCGACCAGACTTCCCTCAGAATCATTAGTGGTCATCTAATCGCTCTTCCATAAATCAACTCAAACGGCGAAAAGCCGGTGCTAGCCTGCGGCACTTCCCTATATGCAAACATGAGTGCCGGTAGGCATCGATACCATTCCTTGGGTTTCTCCTGGCACACCTTGCGCAACATATTCTCGAGCGTGCCATTGAACCTTTCAACCAAGCCGTTACACATGGGGTGATATAGCGTCGTCAAGAGGTGTCGCATAGACAGCAGTCTACAAATCTCCCTCATAAATTCCAAGGTGAAATAGGTTCTTCTATCCGTTAGTATCTCTCTCGGAACCCCATACCTCGTAAACATTTCCACCAAGGCCTCCGCTATTGTTCCTGTCCGTGGTTTTCATTGGAACCGCATCCGGGTACCGAGTAGCCACATCCACCATTGTGAGTATTTACTTATTTCCTCTGTGGGATACTGGTTTTATAGGTCCTACAATGTTCACTGCGACTCTTTGAAAAGGTTGTTCAATAATAGGCATAATCCTCAAAGGTACCTTCGAGACAAACCTTTTGATGTGGTTCTGTGACATGTGTCACAAGATTGCACAAACCTTTTAATGTCGCTTTGCATACACGACCAAAAAAAACTCTTCAGTGACTTTGCTAGTTGTCTTTCTTACTCCGTGATGGCCAGCCATATCAGTGTCATTTGCCAAGTCTAGAACAGCCCTTCGTAAACTCACCGGCACTGCTGTCTCTTTTCCCCTCCCCCATGGGTCTTGACTATTCTGTACAGCAGCCCTGAAAGCTTCTCAAACGTATGCACGACCCAACACCTCTTACAATAGATCTATTTGCCCTAAATCTCAAAACACCGTCGCAGCGTACTGTCCGCTTCCTGCATTCTCCCCATTTCTGCTGCAGTTATGCCCATGGCTGCCACTGAGTTGTTCTCCTTGATGCCCTCCTTTTCCTTTTCACTCTTGTTCCTCGTAGCTCTCTCCACGGCGTAGTCTGAAACTTCCCTGGTATGCTGATCGCCACATCTCTCGTCACGTTTATCCATAACCTTACGAGGTTGGAACTCCGTACTCTCAGCGCGCGTTGCAGTAGACAATCTCTAGAGGGGATCCGGATCGTCAACTCCTCTGACCCCTGGCATATTACCGAGAATGACGTCATAAACAGGGTCTTTGACACATCGGGCTTCAATGCAACCGCAGAAATACCGCGACAAAATCAGTGCCCTAGGAACTGGCATCCGCTGTACTGTTTCATCAGCCAACCGAACCGGCTTTTCTGTACCCGTGATATCCGTTTCTGGCACCATGGATTCTCTTACAAGTACAATGTTGGAGCCCGTGGCTCGAAGTACCGACACTTTACGTGCGTGCAACAATCCCACGACCACTGGCATGGCATCTTCGCCTTCTCCCGCCTTGGCAGATGTGGTAACAACCCTTGTCTTATCCTTGCCCTCCTGGTCACGTTGCTTTTCCCTGTCAGCATCAGCAGAGCTTTCATCTGCAATCATGCAAGTCGTTTTATTTCCTGACCGATCACGACAATTTTCTGTTGTGTGCCCACGCTTTCCCCATCGGTCGCATTTCGACGATGAAATGTGAGTGTGACCCGCGGCACAATTTGCTGCTCTTTGCCCAATCTTGTCACAGAAGTAGCATTTGATTGAACTCCGGGTTTGCTCTTTTTTCTCCAAACCTTTCTCATCTTGCGCTTTCCCTAGATTCCTTTGACCTTGAGCTTACAAATAACGGTCGGCGTGTTCGGACACCTCAGCCACCGTCTTCAAGTTCCGCTCCTTCAGAAATATTGCCACTCCCTTGTGACACGATGCCAGGAATTGTTCCGCAATCATGCTATCTTTTAGATCCTCAAATGATCTCTCTATGTTAGCAATATCCAACTACCGATCGAAGTAATTGGAGATTCGAGCAGCGAACTGCTGGCCTGTCTCATTTTCCCGTGGTTTCGAGCTCCGTAATTTCTCTCGGAAACTCTCGGCAGTTAATCTGAAGCGCTGGAGCAGAGCCCTTTTGACCTTGTCGTAATCTAGCGCATCCGCTGCTGGCATCCGGCTAAAAACAGCCAATGCCTCTCCCGCAAGGCACATGCTCAATCCAGTCGCCCAATAATTCCTCTGCCAGCCTTGTCCTATCACTATTCTCTCGAACCGCTGTGTATAAGCGCGGAGGTCATCTCGCTATTCGTCAAAAAGTGCGATTAACTTACGCGGACTCACTTTTGGTGGCTGGGGTAGCATCTCTGACCTATCTGGTACTTCTACACTAGTGCTTGCGCGCAACTGCAATTTTTTTCCAGTGAGCTCTTTTTCCAGCATTCGGTTTTTATAAGTTCGCTCGTCTGCGGCTTTCGCTCTCTCTTCCGCGACTTTCGCTCGCTCTTCATCTTCTTTCGCGGCCTCTCGTGCCTCTGCCCGCTCTTCACGTAATCTTTTCCGTTCCTCATGATAGAGCATCAATATAGCCTGGACCGAAAATCCCGCAGCACTACCGGCTGCCATCAGGCATTCCAGATCCATTTCAAAGCTCCCGACAGACCTAGTCGTGTGACAAAGTCACATGGATCCTGGCAGGCTCGCCATTGTCACGTGTATATTGTTACGTTTGAAAGAGACTGGTAGAGGTTGAAAAGGGCCGTTTATTAGGTCGTGAGGGGCAGCTCAGAAGCGGCCGACTGGTTAGAGATCCTCCTGATCTTCTTTCTTTTTGGCTCTGGGCCACAAGTGCGTTCACCGTATACGCTTTTTTGTCTTCGTGCATGTGCGCAACATTCCTGTCCGCGCAGACGAAGGCCGCCGGACGAGTCAGTCGAGTTGTCGGGGCGTGTATTGTTTCAGGCGGGCAACATGAACCACTTGAATTTTGGCAGCTCGTCGGCCACTCGTCGTGAGATGAGCTATTACATAGTTGACCTCTGTAAATCTGTCGACAATGACGAAAGGTCCATCGTAAGTGGCCAAAAACTTTTGGTATAACCCGCGCTTGCGCATCGGAGTCCACAACCACACCAGATCACCACGGCGATAAATCACTGGTTGATTGTGAATGTCATAGCGTGCCTTCGCTTTGTCTTGCGATTCCAATGTGCGTAGTCGAGCTATGCGACGCGACTCTTCGGCGAGGCAGAGAGTCTCGGTGACAGTGACGTTGTCGTGGTCACAAAAAGGCAATATTGTGTCGATTGTGTGCCGGGGCCAACGTGTATAAAGCAAAACAAAAGGGCTATAGCCTGTAATCTCATGCTTCGAGGTGTTGAACGCGTAAGTAATGAACGGGAGTAGATCATCCCAGTTCTTGTGGTCGCATGAGACATACATAGACAACATGTTGATAATGGTGCGGTTGGTACGCTCAGTCAGCCCATTAGTTTGGGGGTGGTATGATGTCGAGTGACGCAGGCGGCATTCACATAAACAGAGTAGCTTCTCCACGACACCCGCTGTCAATTGTCGTCCACGATCACTGATAATCAGGCGAGGTGAGCCATGTCGGAGGATGACGTACTGTAACAAAAACGACGAGACTTCACTGGCAGTTGCGGAGGGGACGGCCGCCGTCTCGCAGTAGCGTGTGTGGCAGTCGACGCAAACAATTATCCATCGGTTGCCCTTAGCCGATTTAGGGAAGGGGCCCAGAAAGTCAATGCCCACTTGTTCGAAAGGTGCACTTGGAGTAGGCATCGGCTGTAGAAGACCAGCTGGACCAGTTGACGAACGTTTGTGACGCTGACATTGCATGCAGCTTGCCACATATCTATCAACAGACATCTGCATACGAGGCCAATAATAGCGCTATTTAGTCCGGTGAAGCGTCCGCGCCAAACCTGAATGTCTAGATGTAGGGTCGTCCTGCATGACACTCATAATAACTGTTCACATGCTCTCCGGGACCACTAGAAGGAAATGCGCGCCACTGCTGGAGAGGTTCCTTTTGAACAACAGTCCATCACGCATACAAAAACGGCGTGCAATAGTGGAAGCGGATGCAGCGGCGAATAGTGGTGCTAGTTTAGCGTCCTTCCGCTGTTCTGCTCTGAAACTGAGGTAGTTCGGGAACGTAGGCGACACAGACGCTACAAGCTGGTCAAGGTCGTCGGATTCACAGTCCGTTGTGCTAAGTGGCATACGTGAACGACATTCCGCGTCAGCATGTCGACGACCACACGTGTAAGCGACGGTAAAACTGTATTGTTGTAGCCGGAGTGCCCAGTGCGCAAGGCGGCCACAAGGATCACGTAGGTTGACAAGCCAACACAACAAGTGGTGGACGGTTACGACTGTGAATGGGCGTCCGTACAGTAAGACCTAAATCGCCGAATTGCAAATAATACCGCCAGGCATTCTTTTTCCGTAACAGTGTAGTTTTCTTCCGGCCTACTTAGGGAGCGACTTGAGTATGCGATGACGCGTTCGCGGTCGCCGTAACGTTGTACTAGGACGGCTCCAATACCTACGCCACTAGCATCCGTATGAAGTTCTGTCGGAGCAGAAGGACTGAAGTGCTTAAGGACGGGTCGTGACGTAAGCAAAAACTTCAATTGACGGAATGAATAATCGCCCTCCGGAGTCCACTGAAAGGAATTGTCCTTTCGTAAGAGGCATGTGAGAGGAAACGCAATGTTGGCAAACTTCGCAATAAAGCGGCGGAAGTACGAACAAAGCCCCAGGAAACTGCAAAGCTCCTTGACGGAACGCGGCGCATTGAGAGCCTCAACTGCTGCTGTCTTCTGGGAGTCAGGGCAGATGTCGTCCTTGCCAACGAGATGCCCGAGCACAAGCGTCTGGCGGTCGCTGAAGTAGCATGTCTTCGAGTTTAAAATTAGGCCAGCGTTTCGGATTCAGTTCAAAACAGCAGCCAGGCGAGAGTTGTGTTCACTGAACGTGCGGCCAAAGATGAGGACGTCGTCGAGGTAGCACATGCAGATGTTCCACTTCAAGCCACGCATAATGGTGTCCGTAAACCTCGCGAACGTTGCCGGTGCATTGCACAGTCCAAATGGCATCACATTGAATTCAAAGAGCCCATCAGGGGTTACAAAGGCAGTCTTTTCCTTGTCCTCTGGGTGTATCGAAGTTTGCCAATAACCAAATCGTAAGCCTACGGAGGAAAAACAGGAGGCCGAATGTAAGCAGTCTATTGCGTCCTCTATACGGGGCAGCGGGTATACGTCTTTTTTTAGTCACGGCATTCAGTCGGCGATAGTCGACGCAAAATCTCCAAGATCCATCTTTCTTATTAACAAGGATTACCGGTGCTGCCCACGGACTGGCTGACTCTTGTACCACTCCCTTTTGCATCATTTTCTGCACTTGGTCGTTGATAATTTGTCTTTTTGCGGAGAAACACGATATGGTTTTTGGCAAATATGACTTGCCACGCCAGTGTTGATGGTATGGCGCGTTCGAGACACGGGGATAAGAATTACTTTGCCCTTTTACGCAAAGTCAAATACCAAAACGGGCTTCAACAGGACATTCATTAAAGTTCGGCGCTCGCTTGAGCTAAGCGACTTATTTATCGTTGCCATAAGCGCCCCGTCCAAATTGTGACAACCAGTAACGTCACGTTCTTCCGGCACGTCTGTGAGCTCGATGACTGATAAGAAGCGTGTTCTTTGCTGACTGAAGCTAACTTCAAACCATTGGGTAGTGTCACGGGCTCAGAAGAACAGTTTACAGTTCATAGGCGAGTTCGTCCGCCGTCGATCGACACCACACAATGGGGAACCAACACATTCTTCTTCACGTAGTTTATGTGCATTGGTTCTACGCTCGCATCGAAGCTGTCAGAATCCGCAGCGCGACAAACAACAGGAACACGTACGGTAGACAACGCAGGTATGAACGTATCGCCACAGACACACAGCGTCGTTTGGTCATTCGCTGGAGTTTCCAGAACTTCTGACGGCATCTGGCCACTCACAAAGACTTCCCCGTGCGATGGTCTACAGTGGCACCACATGCTCGCAAGAAGTCTATGCCGAGAATGACGTCATGTGTCGACCGAGGAATAATCGCAAACTCTGTCGTTATCATAAGGCCTCCCAAAAATACTCCCAAAGATACCAATAGGACGCAATGGCTCTCCACTCGCTCCACAGAACGTCGAAGTTTCATCCCAGGTAAAAACAACTTTCCGCCCTAACACGTCTTAAAGGAAGCACTCATCACTGAAATCGTTGCACCTGCGTCCACCAAGGCCATCACAGGCACATAATCCACCGAAACACGCACTTTGTTTTTAAACATACACACAGGAGGTAATTCTGTCAGTAGCACGTTTCCAGCGACCTCACCCCTTTTGGCTGCGCTGGCTAGTTTTTCGGTGGCGAAGAGGGCGCTTTGCGACGCAGCGGTAAAGGAGAACGATGAGCACGAGGTTGCGGGGGGGGGCGTTAAACTTCTGTTAGATGCCGGGGAGTGGTTGCGCAAGTTGCTGGGCCAATAGTTGTCATCAGGTGGTATGTGGGCTGGCCACCGGACACCATGAGGCTGTTCGAAGGGTCGTGAAAAGTCGGGTGGTTGGTGATACCGAGGAGTCACCCGACGGTTGCAAAATCGCAATATGTGGCCTAGCACACCGCAGGAATAGCACACCGGCCGAGGTCGAAACGTTGGTCGCTCGTCGATGAATAGAGCGTCATCATTTGGTCTTGTGTGACGGATGTACTGGTCGGGTACGTTGTACCGAGACGTCGGGTGTCGAGGAGGCATGCGCTGAGAGCGTCGGTCATACCTCGACGTGGAAAATTTGGTTGTCATCCTTGACTGTGGGGCTGGGCTGTCCTCCACAGTTGCCACGCTCATCGTCGGTTTCCATGGGGTCAAAGGAGGCACATCCATAGCCTCACGTGGCAGACACAACTCGCGATGGTCAGTTGTCGAACACGACATTTATCGGTGGGACAGTTCGTCAGGAACAATGGTAGAAAAGAGGTTGAGGCATGGATTTGTGTCCACACTGGCAACAGTTTTAACGTTAGCCAGCTGACCAAACTTGGGCGCAATTCAACGCATCTTGAGCGTTTCAAACGTTCGGCAATGCTGAATGACGTTGGACACAGAACTGAGGCTTTCTTTTCCAATTAGAAAATTATACACGTCCTCAGCAATCCCTTTGAGCAGATGCTCAACTTTGTCCTCTTCCGACATGGTAGCACAGACCATCTTGCACAGCCTTAACACTTCTATGTAAGTGGTGCATGTCTCACCTGGTAGCTGTGGCCGTTGCGACAGTGTTTGCTCATCCCGCTTCTTTCTAGCAACCGAGTCGCCGAAACACGTCCTGAGCTTTTCAACAAAAAAATCCCACGTCGTGAGTGCGTCCTCGTGATGCCAGTACCATACCAGTGCGGTGTCGGTCAGGGAGAACACTACATTGGCTAGCATAGCGGCTGCATCCCAACCGTTGGACTTGCCTACACGTTTGTAGTTTGTTGAGCCAGGCG
The DNA here is from genome assembly GCA_013436015.1 of Rhipicephalus annulatus. Lineage (NCBI taxonomy): Eukaryota > Metazoa > Arthropoda > Arachnida > Ixodida > Ixodidae > Rhipicephalus > Rhipicephalus annulatus. Next base: position 192,817 of record WOVY01003661.1, on the reverse strand, counting down.
TCGACATCTTCTTCCGCTTTTCCCCCGAAGGGCGGTGGAACTCGGTAGTACGGAAGCGGACCAGACGGTGCCGTCCTAGAAACAAACGCCTGCTTCTTCGGGCATGTCTAAGTCACTCACGGCTGATGGTGGGAGACCGGCAAGTCGACGGCTTCGTCGAAGCTGTTTCAGTGATCGTTCCATAGTTGAAGCGCTTACCCATCTCCTCCACCACTCTGTTACGTTTGAAAGAGACTGGTAGAGGTTGAAAAGGGCCATTTATTAGGTCGTGAGGGGCAGCTCCTAAGCGGCCGATTGGTTAGAGATCCTCCTGACCTTTTTCTTCCTTTCTGGCTCTGGGTCACAAGTGCGTTCACCGTATACGCTTCTTTGTCTTCGGGCATGTGCGCAACAATATGCTAATGCCTGATTCGCTCGTTGGGCGTTGCGAAATGAACCATAGAGGCTGCTGGTACCAAACGAAACTCCCACTTCATTACCATAAAAATCACAAAACGAAACAACAAAAACACGCACACATTGAAAAACAAAAAAAAAGAAATATCTTAAAGACGCGCATTTCAACGTCATATACCGTTTGCGTTTTCTAGTTCTCCGCGCTTACAGTTGTGGCGTGGCCTCCGGTACGCTGGGAGTCCCTCTCAAGTGTGATGACACGCCATATTGATGCTCAACGGTGGCGACGATGTTGAAGAACCACTACAGCGGTAGCTCCAATGGTTTCTCGCCAAGGCAGGTGCTCGGGCGGGATACACTGCAGACGAGGGTCGGCGGTAGTTCCGGGGCTGCTCGCCGAGGTCGGTGCTCGGGCGGGAAACGGCAGCCCAGGATCAGTGGTTGCTCTGTGAGCTGCTCGCCGAGTCATGTGCCTGGGGCGAGACCCAGTCCGAACTTCCGCAGCTCTTGGCCCTACGAATGCCACGTCCTGGCTCATCTTGTCATTCTTGACACACCCGAAGAACTGTGACAAAGGGTAAAGAATGCTCTTGGAAATAAAGATTCGGTTTGATTTGATTAGAAAGCGGAAGGTTGACATGCCACAATAAATTCAGCACAACGTTACCAGGTGGTCGCAAATTACGCCTTGCGTTAATTTTATGTCATGATTATTATGCTGGCGCCTGGCAATTCTGTTCATCGTCCATTCATACCACGTGCTACCAATCTTGGTATAAGTGAACTTAGCAAAACCACCACGAGCGTGCTATGAGCGCTGCGTATAGTGATGTTTTACAAGACAAAAATGTCACATATTATTTGAGAGCGATTCATTTACCTTTGTAGTGCATTCACTTCACGTAAGACTAAATTTGGTATATGTGAAGCTAGCGAAACATCTGCGAGCACTCTATGAGTGTAGCATGTAGTCATGTTTTACAAGACAAGCATGTCATGACTATCCAGTTTGAGCGTGTCATCTTTCGTCGTATATTCACGTCAGGTAATAGGAAATATAGTACCACTTGAGCTGGCGAAGCGGTCGCGAATGTGCTACGAGCGTAGCGAGTAGTCATATCTTCATTGACACGCATATCATGATCATCATGTTTAGAGGTGTCATTTTCCTTCGTTGTCCATTCACATAACGTAACGCTAAACTTGGTGTACGTGGACCTAGCGAAACAGCTGCGAGCACGCTATGAGCGTAACATGTATTCAATTTTTGGACACATGTCAAGCGTGCCATGATTATTATATTTCAGCATGTCATTTACCTTTGTCGTCCATTCATGCCAACTGATACCAAATATGGTACATGTAGAGCTTGCGAAATGGCCGCGAGCGCGCTATGAGCGTAGCGTGTGGTCATAATTTACATTACACGCGTATCAAGATTATCATGTTTAGACGCGTCATTTACCTCAGTACACCATTCACGTCACGCAACCTAAATTTGCCCTGCCGTGGTGGTCTAGTGGCTAAGGTACTCGGCTACTGACCCGCAGGTCGCGGGATCAAATCGCGGCTGCAGCTGCTGCATTTCCGATGGAGGCGGAAATGTTTTAGGACCGTGTGCTCAGATTTGGGTACATGTTAAAGAACCCGACGTAGTCGCCATTCCGGAGCCCTCCACTACGGCGCCTCTCATAATCATATGGTGGTTTTGGGACCTTAAGCCCCACATATCAATAAATCAATCAACGCAATACTAAATTCAGTACAAGTGAAGCTGGCGAAACAGCAGCGAGAACGCTATGAGCGTAGCATGTAGTCATGTTTTACATGCTAAGCATGTAATTTTTATCATGTTTGAGTGTACCATTTACCTTCGTCGTCTATTTACGTCACGTGATACCACATGTGGTATATGTGGAGCTTGCGAAACCACCGCGAGCGGGCTATAAGCTTCACGTGTAGTCATAATTTACATGATAACAATAGTACCATGCACAGCCGAAAAAATTTGCCAAGCTTCGTACACCTGGGACCACGGCGGGATTGCCGGGAGATAACTATGGCTGCGAGCAGAAGGGAGATGCGACACTCAAACAGTGTTTTGAGAAGATCGGCAGGAAGCAAACATGCCGAAATGAGAAGGGAAGCGTCGAGTACAAACAAGAACAGGGACTGCTGTACCGACAGTACAAAGAGGCCAACGGACGGCTTGTACACCAATTAGTCGTTCCGCACTGCCACCGAGAAGCTGTGCTTAAAACAGCACACGATGGTGTAATGGCAGGACACTTGGGCACGCAGAAAACCAAGGACCGGATCTCGGAGGAGTTCTTTTGGCCAGGCATCACAGCTGACGTAAAAAGGTTCGTCGCCTCATTTGACATTTGTCAGCGCACCATACAAAAGGGCCGTGTACCACATGCTCCACTGGGGAGGGCACCCATAATCGACACCCCGTTCAAGCGAGTGGCGATCGATATAGTGGGACCGATTCACCCGCCCTCAAAGCATGGGAACTGATACATTTTGACTTTAATGGATTATGCCACCCGGTATCCAGACACAGTGGCGCTCCCGAGTATCGAAACTGAGCGAGTGGCCGATGCCCTGGTCGAGATGTTTTGGCGTCCCCCGCGAGGTACTGAGCGACCGTGGCACGAACTTCACATCGGACCTGATGAAGGAAGTAGCGCGGCTCCTTTCCGTGCGCCAGCTCCACACCATCACATATCACCCCATGGCAAATGGCTTGGTGGAAAAATTCAACGGCACCTTAAAATGAATGTTGAAGCGCATGTGCACCGAAAAACCGAGAGATTGGGACCACTACCTGGCACCTCTCCTCTTTGCCTATAGGGAGGTTCCGCAGGCAAGTATGGGGTTTTCACCCTTCGAACTTCTCTACGGCCGCCATGTGAGGGGACCCTTGGCGATACTGAAGGAGCTGTGGACGAACGCCGACTTGACTGAAGAAGCTAAGACGACGTACCAGCATGTCTTAGACCTTCGGAACCGTTTGGAGGAAACGTGCCGCCTGGCACATGAGGAGTTGGAAAAAGCCGGAGCACGGTACATGAAGCTGTACAATCAAAAGGCGAAGGAGCGGAGTTTCAACCCCGGAGACAAGGTACTGATTTTACTTCCCACCGACACGAACAAGCTGCTGCTGCAATGGAAGGGCCCTTTTGAAGCCCGGGAAAAGAAAGGTGAACCTGACTACGTCGTAGACACGGCTGGCGGCAGAGAAATCTTCCCCGCCAACTTACTAAAAAGGTACGAGGAGAGGGACAGCCCCTCCACCAAGGTGTGCAACGTGACATTTGGTGTTGTGGAATCGCGTGAGGACGAGAATATTCCAACCCCTGACTGGCTGAAAGTAGAAGGAGAAGAAGACGTGAAGCTCTCCGACAAACTGGACGCTCAGCAGATCGGACAGCTGCAAAGAATGGTCCGGAAACACGCTCGTATTTTCTCGGATGTCCCGGGCAAAACTGACTGGGTCCACTGCAATCTCGAACTCACCACGAGTAACCCCGTCCAAGTGAAACAATACTCTCTTCCCTTTGCAACGCGGGAAGGTGTAGAGAAAGAGGTGCGAGAGATGGAGAAGCTCGGCATCATTGAGAAATCAGAGTCACCTTATAATTCGCCAGTCATTTTGGTAAAGAAACCCGACGGGACAAATCGACTGTGTATCGATTTTCGACGCCTGAACAACGTTCTGGTGGCCGACTCCGAACCTATGACAAGAACTGACGCGGTGTTTGCTACAGTGGGAAAGAAGAAGTATTTCTCGAAGCTCGACTTCGTGAAGGGCTATTGGCAGATCCCGCTGACCGAAGAGTCCAAAGCGAAGACGGCCTTCTCGACGACATCGGGACTATATCAGTTCCACTTCATGCCATTCGGCATCAAGACAGCGCCTGCAGTATTTGCTAAGTTGATGCAGAAGGTTGCAGAAGGTATACCCAGTGTGGACGATTACTACGATGATGTACTGGTAGCCACCGAGACATGGGAAAAGCGCCTGAGGTCTCTGGGACTGCTTTTTGAGCGCATACAGAGGGCCGGGCTTACAGTGCGCCCCAGTAAATGCGAACTTGGTGTAGAATAAATCGACTTCTTGGGACACCGAGTTGGCAGGGGCAGATTGCAACCACTGGGGAAAGCACTCGACAAGATCGAAGCTGTAGCACGTCCTTCAACCAAGCGACAAGTGCGCGCCTTCCTCGGTTTGACCGGGTACTATCGGGAATTTATCCCGAATTACGCAGAAGTCAGCACTCCCCTTACAGATTTAACTCGGAAGGGCGAAGCTAACTCGGTGAAATGGACAGCAGCCCACGAGGAGGCTTTTCGAAGTCTCAAACAACATGTCTCGACGGAGCCGATACTATGGCTACCAGATTTGCACCAACCATTCGTACTTCGAACGGACGCATCGGACACAAGTCTCGGAGCCGTGATCATGCAGGCCCACGAAGGCAAGCTCCACCCCACAGCTTATGCCAGCCGAAAGCTGCTTCCATGGGAGGCTTCCTATAGTACCATCGAACGCGAATGCCTCGCGTTGGTATGGGGAATTCATAAATTCTCCATGTACTTTTATGGAGTACATTTTTGTGTCCAGACAGACCACCAGCCTCTGAGTTATATCCAACAGGCGAAACAGCTGAACGCTCGAGTACTTCGATGGAGTTTACTACTCCAAGAGTACCAGTTCACCATTACGCATATTAAGGGTAGCGAAAACGTGGGAGCCGATTACTTGAGCCAGATATAGTTCTTGAGGTCCATGAGCATGTTATTTTTTTTCTTTCGTCGGTTGTTTTCTGTTTGTATAAGCGTATTTCATTGTATAAGAAGTGTAATTTGAGTTATTTTCTTTTTGCTTGAAGCATTAGTTGTTTTTACTTGTTGTAATGCACATTGAAGGATTGCACTACAGTAGAGGAGCGCACCTGTTCCGTTTTGTTTCGTGGTATACATTCGTGCAGTGTATTCTGTATTAATGGCTGCCGTACACGGCTATTTCCTCTTCTTGTTTGTATGGCGCATTGATATTGTTGCGTGTAACTGAAGCTGGCACTCTAACAATTGTTTTTTTTCCTTTTGTTGTTACTTTGATGCACTCTGCCTATTTATGTTGTGTATGAGAGGGACAGTCCTCATGTCTCCCTTGTTGGTGGTGTTTTGTTCCGTGTTGTCAAAAAATTCCCCTCCGTGTGAACAAATGTTATGAGTAACATTCTGAAAGTGGGGGGCAATGTCACGGACGGCCATTTTTGGCGACACCGCGTCACGGCAATTAACGGGCGCCGTACTCCCCCACTGACTGTGAGAACGGCGAGCGCATGAAAGGGAGCCGAGAAGTGCAGAATGGGGTGCTCTTCTTAGAACGTCGCAGCCGACGGTTGATCCTTTTGTAACTGCGGCGGCGTCTGCAAGGTCGTAGAAGGCCGCGGTATACCCCGAACAAGGATTAGACTAAGAGACGCACCGGCTGAGAGCCAAACGGTTGACCGTTCCCACGGGGAAAAGCGTGGGAAACGCTCTGGTGGCCAAGCCGTATGACAACAACCCGACAGGTTGTCACTCTCGCTAGTTGAGGGCCCTCTCCCAATTAAAAGGGGTGGGGTCAAAATATTTTTGGGGCGGAGTTTCCATCAATTAAACGCGCATGATTGGACCCATGTAGAGGTTACTTGCCCCCAAGGAAGAGAGCGAGGAGACACGAGGGGGATTTAAGCGCAGGATTTTGCCCTGCTAGGCAGACTAGTCGCTGACCAACATGGTGTAGAAACAGATCAACAAGCATCTCTTCTAGAAGTTTTTAGTGTGGCTCTGTATCGGCTGGCCACCTAAACTTAGCCGTTCGTCTAGCTGTGACGCGATATTAAAGTGCAACGTAGACATCGGGACTTCGCCTCGAGTTAGCTCAACCTGCTCGAAGTCACCTGCAAGCACTAGCCTCTCGGAGCCACCAGCGTTGCAACACCACCGACATCGCAGTCGTGCCAGAACTCTCTTCGACTTCTCGCATCCGATCGTCGGGGACGCAACGCGGCCGGTCATCACACGTATGCCTTCACCTGTTTATATCTTCCAACTTTCTCCCCTGTAGTCTATTGGTGTTAGTTGTGTAGTTTGTAATAGTTCTCTCGCGTAAGCTGATTGTTGTTTTTATATGTATTTTTAGTTGTATCAAGTGTTGATGTATTTTGTTAGTTGTATTGAAGTGTTGTATTAGATCCCGTGTGCTGCAATATCACTAGAGTAAAGTTTGTTTTGTTTTCTCACGTTTCTGATCTCTTCACTGTCTCTGCTTGCGTACGAAACGAACCAACCTGCTGTCATTCCCGTCGCCGACTTCGCGCTGGCGACGCTAGAGTGGCAGCTTGTAACATATAACTTCGTTGTTCATTTTAAATCACATAATCCCAAATTCTGTTAGTTTGGAGCATGCAAAACGGCCGCGAGGAGCCTAGCATGTACTCATGTTTGACAGGACACGCATATAATGATTATTTGTTTGAGCATGTATATGTTTGTGTATATGTATACATATATGTGTGTATATATATGCTTATTATTGTTAGTATACCTTTTTCTTATTGAATTATTGTCATGTATGCCTACTTTATTTCACTTGCTTATTTGCTGTGAGTTTTCCCCCCACTCCCCTCTGTAATGCCCTCGGGCCCTGAGGGTACAATAAATAAACACATCAATAAATAAATAAATAAATAAATAAATAAATAAATAAATAAATAAATAAATAAATAAATAAATAAATAAATGTCATTTACCTTCATAGTCCATTCACGCCAGGTAGTACAAAGTTTGGCATATGTGGAGCTACCGCAACAGCATCGAGCACGCTATGAGCGTAGCGTGTAATCATGTTTTACATGACAAGCTTGTCATGTATATTATGTTTGAACGTGTCATTTACCTTCGTGAGCTAAACACGTCACGTGGTTTAAATTTGGTTAATGTGGAGCTTGCGAAATGGCCGCGAAGGCAATATGAGCGTAGCGTGTAGTCACGTTTTAAATGACACGCATATTGTGATAGCAATGTTTGGGCATGCCATTTACCTCCGCAGTCCGTTTACGAATATGTAGAGATAGCGAAAGGGCCGCGAGCGCGCCATGAGCACCCCATGTAGTCATGCTTTACATGACATGCATATCATGAATAATATGTTTGGACGTGTCATTCACCTTCGTCATTTATTCACGTTCCGTAATAACAAATTTGGCATATGTGAAGCTATCGAAACGACCGCGATCGCACCATGAGCGTGGCGTCTGGTCATGACTCACTTGACATCTATGTCATAATTTCGACTTGAGGGCCTGTCACTTATGTTCACCAAGCAGCCGTGTTATGCCGTACGTATCTGTTTTGCAGTGTGTCATGTGAATTAAACCGCCACAGCAGCAGCAAGGCCATGAATTGTGCATGAGTAAAGTTATAACATAGATGTCATGATTTCTATGTTATCACTAGTTACTTCTGCTAGTGCTACAATCATGGTATGCCAAAATCAATTTTGGTATAAATACAAGTTCCAAAACGATCAGGAGAGCTAAAAGTCGTTGCGGATAGATAGATAGATAGATTCAAAGTCGGTGAAGTTTACTAAGAAATGCTTTGCATTTGAAACCAGAAAGCTTGCGTCTGTTTGTAGTTTCGTACCTATCGAAACCCGGACGAGGCATTCAGTGACTACATCCTCGCTCACTGCGGCTGCCCGACTTCTGGCAAAAGTCACAGGAGGCAACAAATTTTTCCCACATCTCTAAGCATACGTGGCCAGAAAATGTCGGCCAGTATTCGGTGCATGGCTTTTCTCTTCCCGAGATGGCCTGCCATGAGCCTGTAGTCAGCAATATGAAGGAACGGGTCGCGATGGTCTGGAAACAATTAGTTGCGCTGTACTTCATGACAATTCCGACACCAGGGGCGTAGCCCTCGTGTAAGAATTGCCATGAAGTTTGGAATGAAGTTCGGAATGAATCGGCATGAAGTCGCAATCGGCAAACATTGAGTTGCGTTGTACTTCATGCCGATTCCGACACCAGGAGCTTAGCCAGAAGGTGGCACACCCAACGACACCCAACACATGCCCCCCCCCCCCCCTAGGATTTTTTTCGCCATGGCATAGAGAGTGAAAATGACCACTTCAAGGCTCTGCAGGGGCGTCTGCGCAAGCAGGTGTTTGGTGTGTAGTGACACCACGGACCCGAGCTACCGGGGGGGGGGGAGGGTTCTGCTCCCTCCCACGCCCAGCCATGCATGGCTTTGCCGTGTCTGGAGAAAAGAGGATCCTGGGGGTTGAGCTGACGCTGGGTGTCTGGACCTTTAAGGCCCCTCGGCAGAGGCAACACACCCCTTTGGCCCCAGCTTCACGTAAACAGCACCCCTCGGCTGACCCACCCAGGGGAAATCGGCAGTTGCCTTTTTCTAACTCTCTCCTGCTAATCTTCTTCTTTATCTTTCACTTTTTATCTGTCCTGTCATCTTCTCTCTTCCGTTTACTTCCAAACTTCCCGGCAGCTCGGGTTAACCCTGTGCATATAGCCTACCTTGGTCTAGGCGCATTGTGTTATAGTAGCGTTGTACGGCTGGCGTCTGCAGGTTTTAGCTTCCGCTAACTTGTAGCGTCACCTCCTTGGGCTCCGTGCTGGAGGGCCGCCAACGGTTTTGAAGAAAATAAACCGGCATGCATAGAGCTGTTCTCTTGTTAAGTGCTCGTATCGTCTTAAAGCGCGTACACAACGAAGACTTAAGCTTTTTCAACCGATCAAATAGAAACTTCACTCATTTTCATGTTAGACACAGTGAGATAAGGGGCAAGCAAGCCAGAACTGCATCCCTCTTTGTAGTACCCAGGTGTTTTACAGAAACTCTTGGATCCGGGTACAATGTTACCAAAATGGCCAGCAGAGACCTCCTCCTTAAAGTTCGAGAAAAAGAGAAGTTTGAGAAGCTACAGAATCTTTCAAGTTTTGGTATCACTTCGATCACTGTAACACCACACAGATCAATGAACACAACTCGTGGAGTAGTATCTGACACTGATTTGCTTGGCCTGACCAAAGCAGAACTTCTGGAGGGTTGGAAGAGTCAGAATGTGACCAATGTACAGTGTATTATCATAACAAGAGAGAACAAGCAAACATCAACAAAACTCTTTATACTCATGTTCGCCTTCAGTAATCTGCCAGACACTATTCAAACTGGGTACACGAAGACTTCGATCAGACCATACATACCTAACCCGCGTCGTTGTTTTAAATTCCAGAGGTATGGCCACGGGTCACAAAGCTGTCGTGGTAACTAAACTTGTGCACAATGTGGTATGTCAGGCCACAATTCCGACAACTGTCAAGAACCATCACACTGTGTGAACCGTCGCGGAAATCATGCCGCGTACTCACGTTCTTGTTCATTTTGGAAAAAAGAAAAAGAAATCATCACATTGAAAATTAAAGAAAACATTGCATTCAAAAAACCAAGAAGACGAGTCTCGCCATTTTATAGCCCCGGATATGCTGATGCGGCGCGTCAGGGGGCAGCGTCGCACCAGCCCTTACCACTCCTTCGGCCAGCGCAGAGCGAGCCATCGGCTGTGGCACCTGCCCCCAAGGCGGCATTAGTTCAGTCTACTCCGCCTCCTAGAAAATGGAGACCAGAAAATTCAGGGTCCTCTGGTCTCAAGGCTTCACCTCACCAGGTGAGGCCTAAGATCTGAACCACCAGCTCACATGTGCGTGCATCCAGTGCGTCCAGGAAGGCAATGGATACAACAGTGCCCTTGGTGCCGAAAGAGCGGTGTGGCTCCTTGGAGCGTGCCAAGAAAAATAAAAAAAACAATAACGGGGCCAGACAACCATCCTGCCACCTGAATTAACAAGTTCACGCCAACACAGGATACTCTCTGTACACACAGCAGCATCTTTTTTTTAATATGCAGGCAGAAGTATTACAGTGGAACATCCGAGGCCTTCGAAACTTCGATGACTTACAAGAACTCCATCATGAACAATATCCTAGACGGCTGTGTGTACACGAGACACACTAAAAACAAACAAATACAAACATTTGATGTAACTACGTAAACTTCCGAAATAATAGAGATGATGCCATGCCACCATTCGGTGGTGTAGCAGTTATAGTTAGTCAAGGGATAGCATGTACACAATTACTCCTTCAAACTTCCCTCGAGGCGGTGGCTGTCTGAGCAGTTATTCTAAACAAACTTGTCACCGTCTGCTCTTTGTATATACCTCTGCACCATGCACCGTCTAGAAAAATGTGAATTGCAGTCTTTAGTAGACAAACTACCTGAACCTTATCTGGTCCTTGGGGACCTGAACGCACATAGCGGTCTGTGGGGTGATTCTCGCTGTAAGTAACGAGGTAGTCTTATTTAACAGTTCTTCATTTCATCAGGTGCTTGTCTGTTGAATAGGAAAAAGGCAACATAATGCTACGTAGCTATCGCATGAAGGGTAAAGCATTCTGTGGACAGAAAACGACGAAGAGGACTGGTTTGCTCGCTCTGTGTGCGGCGCTCCGATTTGATCGGTGTAAATACACTTGCAATTAGTCACGTCCCGTCCCATTTTATGCAACAATATAACCTTGCCAACAAAACTTACTCTTCCATAGACCTGAGTATCGCATCTTCTTCATACCATTACTCTAGGGGAAAGTCCTAAATAATCCATACGAAAGTGACCATTTTCCTTTAGTTTTGAGTACACCAACATTGAATGAGTGTCCTCCACATGTTTCTAAATGGCTGGTAAACAAAGCCAACTAGGAACGAATTCATAACATTACTCACTTATGTTGGACTGACATATGCGGGCTAGGCATAGTAGAAGCTGTGCAGTAACTCGCAGTTTTTCTTACTGACGCAGAAGCCAAGTGCATCCCACAAATGTCTGGACTGCCCTGCAAGTGACGCGTCCCATGGTGGAACACTTAGTGTGGTAATCCGCGAAAGGAGCAGAACAGGGACTGACATATGCGGGTTAGGCATAGATGTAGCTGTGCAATACTTCACCGCTTTTCTTACTGACACAGCAGCCAAGTGCATCCCACAAACACCTGAACTGCGTGGCAAGCGACGCGTGCCATGGTGGAACACTGAGTGTCGTAATGCGCGAAAGGAGCAGAACAGCGCATGGAGGTTGCTGAGGAACTAGCAGACTGTGGGAAACAATGACAGCTTTAAGAACATAAAATCTCAAGGCAGGAGAACGAGTCGACAGGCCAAAAGGGAAAGTTGGTGCAAGTTTTTAACAGGTATCAACTCGTATACACAGGAGACTAAAGTCTGGAACATGGTTAGTAGGGTAGTGGGAAGACAAGTACACTCACTGCCACTCGTAAACACACATGGCGACAGCTTGGAAGATCAGGCGAACTTCCTTGGCGCACATTTCAAACAGGTGTCCAGCTCATCAAACAATACTGACGCTTTCCAAAAATATAAAACAAGAATTAAGAAGCAGAAACTAGAACAGAAATGTACAAAACACGAAGCATACAACCAGGCTTCTGGCTTGGCTGAGTTCCAGACATCACAAAACTCCTGCAGTGTTTTTGCCCCAGGTTCTGATCGAGTGGTGTGCAATATGTTGACAAACCTTCCAATCGAAACACAAAAAGCTCACTTTGTTTGTACAAGGCTATCTGGTTTTGTGGCGCTATCCCTACTTCCTGGAAAGAGGCTATTATTATCCCCATTTGAAAGAGGGCAAGGACTCTTCTTCAGTTTCGAGTTATAGGCCTATTATTACACTTACAAGCTGCTTGTGCAAACTTTTCGAAAAAAAATGATAAACTGCCGACTTGTACATTTCCTTGAAACAAACAATATGCTCGACCCGTTTCAGTGCGGGTTTCGAGAGGGTTGGTCCACCACTGACCACCTTGTTCATATTGAGGCACAGATCAGAGATGCTTTTGTCCACAAGCAAAACTTTCTTTCTTTGTTCCTTGACATTGAAAAGGCATATGATACAACGTGGTGCTTTCGAATATTATGAGACCTGTCCCCCCTTGGAATGCGTGGCAGAACGTTTACTCTACTCGAAAGTTACTTGTCAAACCGGACATTCTGCGTTCGAGTAGACAGTGTTCTTTCACAAACATTTGTCCTATAAAAAGGCGTACCGCAAGGTGGAGTAGTTAGTTGCACCTTTTTTATCATTAAAATAATTCTTTGCGCTTGTCCATTCCTTGCAATATGTTTTATTGTACATAAGTCGACGACGTCCAGCTTAGTTTCATATCTTGTGATCTGGCCATGTGCGAGCGGCAGGTCCAGCATGGTCTGAACAAAGCCTCCAATTGGGCAGAAGAAAACGGGTTCCGACTGAATGCACAGAAAAGCACGTCCGTCTTTTTCGCCAGGAAGAGAGGTCTTCATTCCGAACTTGATATTCAACTGCATGGGCAACGTCTTGCTGTTAACACTGAACATAAAATTTTAGGCCCAATATTGGACACTAACTTTATCTTCATACCACACATCAAGTATATAAAAAACAAGTGCAGAAAAGCCATAAATGTTCTAAAAGTATTGTCACGTACTACATGGTGAAGTGACAAGAAGCGTTTAATGAATTTGTATAAAGCCTCTTACGTACCAGCCTAGACTATGGGGCAACAGTATATTAGTCGGCGACACCTACTGCCCTTAAAATGCTAGATGGTGTTCATCATCTTGGCATCCGCCTCTCTACGGATGCTTTTCACACTATCCCCGTAGAGAGTCTGTACGTGGAATCAAACAAATGGTCGCTCCACCTATAGAGATGTTGCATGTCTGTTAAATATTATCCTAATGTAAACGCAGACAAGGATCATCCATCACATTCCACAATCAATGACATGTGAAGCCTTGCTGTGTTTGAAAAACGGCTTTCTATGAGACAGCCCTACTTACTCCATGTAGGGGACTAGCGAAGAAAACTGGTGTGCCACTCGAACACCGTTTGTTGGCTCCCGTAGTATACCTGCCACCGTGGCAGTGGCAGGCGATAGATTGCGACGTGTGTTTCTTGGAGGTTACGAAGCATGCACTAATTACACATATCCAGACATACTTCCTTGAACTACAACATAAATACACATCAACAGAGTTCTTTTCAGATGCTTCAAAATCTAACACTTCTGTTTCGTACGCAGCCGTCGGTTCGTCGTTGTCAGAAGCCGGCGTTCTGCACTCTGACGGAAGCATTCTTACCAGCGAAGCTTATGCCATACTTGCGGCCGTTAAACACAATAAACAAATAAAACTACAGAAGGCAATAATATATACAGATTTCTTAAGCGTGGTAAAAGCTCCGAAAATACCTAAAAAGCACAAAAACCTTGTCCTTGTCTCGCTTTATTCGCTGGATATACTCAACCAAGCATGTCATAGTTTGTGGGTGCCAGGACACCGTGAAATACAAGGCATTGTTCTGGTGGACCAGCTAGCTGGATCCGCCAACAAAACCGCTAACAACACTCCGAGACCTATTCCTGCACTCGACTTGAAAACTTTTCTAAAACCAAAGCTCAGGGGTTATTGGCAGAGCACATGGGACACGCAAACAGGTAATAAACTGCATGTCATCTAGCCGCAACTTGGTCATTGGCCGTCAGCATTAAATCATGCCACGCGGAAGTAATCCTCACAAGGTTAAGAACAAGACATACACACGCAACTAATTCATTTATTTTATCTGGGGGCGATCCACCTTTGTGTGACAGATGTGGAGAAGCACTCACCGTACTTCACATTCTAATACAGTGTAAAAAATCAGACACGCTGAGAAGACGACACTTTCCGTCACCCTATCGACAACAGATACAACTCCATCCTGCAATGTTCGTCGGTAGGGAACCACTTTTTACTCATAAATTATTGTTAGCTTTTTAATAGAAATTCCTACTTTTAATATCATATTCATGGGCATTCCGTAGCACGAACTCTTCAGAGAGGTCTCCGCTGCGGTGGCTACCCTCAACAAAGCACTTGCCTCACGGCCCTTGGACGCAAGGGTGTGAGGCACTTGTGCTGATGCCACACATGTCCACGATCGTTTTTATTACAACAACGTTCTGTCATCCATTAACACCATACACCTTTCACGACACGGCCATGATTTGATTACTTCTATCTATGTTTTTACTCGCCTTAGTGCGAGGAATTTCACGGCCCTTATACAGCCTCTTATCACAATCGTTGTCCATATCTCTAGTCAATCGAAATGGCGCTCTTTGGCCATCAATTGGCCGTTGAGTCACAAAGCACCAAACATCATTACGACCATTTCAAAGGGATGGCCCTCCTGAAATCAAGGTGGTGCCCCCTCCCCTCTCGAAAACAAGTGTGGTTACGCGCCTGTCTGACAGCTCTTCCTTATACAGCAGTCCGCCCTGAGCCGGCTGATGACAGATCTGCCCTTGCATTTCCCGCTCCATCCCTCTCTCTGCAATAGAAAGAGCTGTTTTAAAAAGTAATCTCGCTGCTGGTGATTTTTCAGCTTATCGGGTAGACTTCAGCCATAGTGGGGCGGCGCTCGTAAGCCCCAGGCTGCCTTAGAGGTCAGCTCATGAGTCGGACGGCGTGTTGTCCCACTGGCCACCAGCGGAGGCTCCATTGTTGTGTCTTCTCGCACACAGTCCTCCTTCCATCTATAATTAGTTGAAAGGAATGACATCATTGTAGATGAAGTTTGGAGTTAGGAATCTGGTGCGCTATAATAATGACCCTTCTGCTCACGGTCCAGATGGTAAAACAAATTACATCTTGAAATGCTGTTTTATGAGGCTTCTCATAATGGTTGAATAATTTTGCTGGTCAGTAGTAGCCATATTACTTTGTGACCGAAAAATGACAGATGCAGTTCCTATATTTACCAGCGGCTCCCATAACGTGGTAATTGTAAGCGATTATCAACCCCTATCTTTGACGACAAACGTTGGAGCATCTTATTTATTCGGCATGAATTTTGCGTGAGCTTGGAACTTGTCACTTAATTTATTCTTACTACATGAATGTCAGCTGCATTTAACAACAATATTAAGATAAGCGTAGTTTTTATTCGTTTATTAGAGCCGTTTGACGCACTCCTGCTTAGCATACATTTATCTAAGCTCATTTGTTGGTCTTGCCGATCCACTAAAAGAGTATTTTTAGAAAAGGAAGCAAAAAGTAGCTTAAGAGGGCTCAGAATCAGAAACGACTGACGTTATGTCGCGTGTACTTCTTGGTTCAGTCCTTTGGCTACCGACATTGCTTATTTTTATCAATGATATTAGTGTCTCAATTCGAATTTCAGACAGTATGAGAATGATTGTGTTGTGTATCACCCTGCATCGAGTGCAGGTTTTGTGAGTGTTTTGTAGCCTTTTCTTTAAAAAATAATTCTTGGTGTGCGAAGTGGAAAATGTAAACAAAAAGGACAACGTGTCTAGTTCGTACTCTTTACACAATGTACTAATGCAATGCGGTGTTAAGTACCTCGGCGTTTCCATACCGACGAAAAGACTGTACATCACACTTTGACAACAAATTCGCCAAAGCATATTGATTATTACGCCTTTTTCACAGAAGTGTCAAGTAAGCGCCCACCGCATTAAATCAAACGTTGTACATTACTAACGTTAGGCCCTGTGTTGGAATACACATGCAGGGCATGGGACCCCTTGACAAGTGTTTTACGAGATAAGTGAGACCATATAAAAAAGAAAAAGTGTTATAGCTGTGAGATTCGTCACGAGAAAATCTGATTACAAAACACGAGGCTTTCAGATTCGAACTGGAGTGAACGTTACGCACTAAAAGCTAATCAGGCTAGCGGTTTTACATGACATCAACAGCGGCCACACGGAAATCTACAACAAGAAAGTATATATAAAGAATCCTCTACATTAGTTCAAAAACATGAAAATTTATGGAAGTGAGGCCCTACGAATGTGATAGTAAAGTTTCTATAGGTTCACTATTTTTATGGCACAATGAAAGAGAAGAAACTGCTTCTCGATGGCATAGTATCTGCATGAAACGTTTGTTCTGCAATAGAAACTTTCTATAAATCCGTATAAATATGATCACAAGTGTCTTTACAAAAAAAATTCATCTAATTTGATTGATATCTAAGGTTTAACGTCCCAAAACTATCCTATGATTATCAGACACGTCGTAGTGGCGGACTCCGAAAATTTCGACCACTCGGAGTGCACAGAAATCTCAGCACACTGTCAATAGCACTTTCGCCTACACCAAAAATGAAGCCCCCGAAGCCTTGATTTGATACCGCAACCTGCGGTCCAGCAGCCGTGTGCCTTATTCACTTGACTACAGCGGCGAGGCGTGTTTATTAAAAAGCTTTACCCTTTTTATTGTATTATTATAATGTATCATTGTGATATTTGTATATGCTCGTTTTAATACTGCTGACTTGCCACATTTTATAGTTGTTTTATTTGTGACTGTGACGAAGTTACCTTATATTTTTGTTGCTGCTGTACAACCACCCACGTTGTTGTGAACAAAATTTTCATTGTTCAATGTGTCTTGTGACCGTGATTTTGCGTGCCATCTACTGAGCGAGATAAAGTGGCCTTTTGGTGGCAGTTTTTCATTCCGAGCCGATAAAGTAAGTCGATGCTACAGTTTCGAAGGATAAGTTGGGAAATTACACGCGCTCTTCTGAGGCCACCGGCGATGTGGCGTGAAGCCCTTCTCATTTCAGAGGAATCATTTGTGATGCTCTTTTTTGTGCGTCTTCCATAGCTGTCGTTTATTGTCGTGTACAGCCTCCTTAAAATGATGCTACGTCACCCGGCTGCTGCCCACTCTCCACGGGATTCTGGTACTCGCGGCCTGCCCGATTTGTGGGACACCGCCATGCGAGGGAAAGT
Organism: Rhipicephalus annulatus; assembly: GCA_013436015.1. Classification (NCBI taxonomy): domain Eukaryota; kingdom Metazoa; phylum Arthropoda; class Arachnida; order Ixodida; family Ixodidae; genus Rhipicephalus; species Rhipicephalus annulatus. Next base: position 175,477 of record WOVY01003661.1, on the reverse strand, counting down.
GGCGTGTGGAGGGGAAGGCTGCTTAAAAGCGCTCAGCCACTGCCGGCAAGCCGCCATCCGCGCCGAGAGCGATATGGACGTTGGGTTCGCCTGGCTGCTCTTGAGCGTCGTGGCCCACACGACGAATGCAGCGGCAAGACCACAGGTCGACTACGACTACGTCATTGAGAACAACCAGACTGACGGTGGTAAGTGGACCATCCACGATTTACACCTGCTACTCTCAAAAGTCAACTTGTCCCGTATATTCTTTATAATTGTACGTCCTTATTTTGCCTGTTGACACAAGGCTTACAATAACTCATTTGCCTCTGGAAGCTTTTATGGTGTCATCAACCATTCTGATGAAAACGAGAAACCTCAAGTACAAACCAGTGGAACGGAAAGGCTCGTCTGAATATGAAACTGATAGTATAGGAAGTCAAGACTGATTTGTTCCACATTTTACTTTGCGAGCTCCGCTAGCCTGCCGTGGTTTCTTTGTGAGGAGTAACGTTTTTTCCAGACTTTCCGTATTGAATATATTGGATAACCAATACAGTAATGATCTAGCTTTATGTTTAAATTTCATAGCGCTAGATCGCATCAACACGGTCACAGGAGCATGATTCTACATCGTGTAGGCAGTGTGTACTTACAGATATGGTAAAAACTTGTGGCCTACTATAAACCACAATGGCAATTGGCATCTACCATTATAACAATAAACGTGTGTTGTTGTGGAAGGACGAGTTAGAAAAGAACGAACATAAACGCTGATATAGATCCCTGTTTATGTCACCGTAGTGGCAGTTTGTCTAGTATGTTCATTCACAGTTGGTATATTTGTGTATGTCATCAAATAGGCGTCGAAAAGTGTACATGCAAAAAGGGTTCCAAACAATCACTTGTAATTAGTTAATTGCTCTACGTTTCTTTATTTTGTCTGACAGAACATGAACTGGAAGACACAATAAGACCTTATTCGCTGCACTCGATCGTTGCATGAGAACTGGCTTAGAGCAATAAAATTTCGCATACTTGTTCAAAACCTCTAACCATGCCACTGATCAGTCATTTCAAGCATAAATAGAGGAGCTCTGAATAAAACTAGCGATATGAGGTGGCCTGTACTCCAGGCGAATCTTGGTGAGAGGAAGGCACATACACTCACCGAAAGCGGCATCATTTACCTGCTCTTCGACTACCTTAAAGGTTCCGTGATACACACCAATCTCGAAGGCACGATTTTCTTGCCCTCACTGCCCTTCCTACGAGGGCTGGCTTCTTTTTTTCGTATAACACATGGTAAAGAAGCAACAAGCATTCATAGTGTCAAGATTTTACGTTTTTATACAACAAGCTGGCATCTACGCTTGCGCTATGGCAAAAGCACAAAATTAGGTTAAATAAATTTTGTCGCCTACATTAATCATGCGAAACCAGGAAGCATCGAATTGAATTACATTGACTTTATCTCTTTTGTTTACAACTAAAAGGCAGCAGAAGCTAAAGACAATGTGGCCTGACAAAGGCTTCTGCTCCTACGACAGTTCGGCACGCAGGCCGTACGTAGCACAATTCAATACAAAATATACTGTACATTCGCAATAGACTTTCTGGTCAAGAAAACAAAAGAACATGTGTGCAACAAAATAGAAAAGTGAGAACAAAAACATTATGTCTGCAAAGAAAAACTAACAAAAAATGCTTCATAATTTACTGATTGGTAAGTTTGCCCCAGTCAACAAATTAAATTTGCAATGAAGACACGGAAGTTGAAAATACTCACAGCCCCTATGCCAGACAAACTCAATATTGTGTGAAATGAGCAATGTTTTGAATGATTTATTTGAGGCTTCTGTAACTTCACCGTGAAATTTGTGTATTTTATATATAGAGTAGTGAAGGTGCTTGATAGCTTTGTAACTGTTTATCGTATTTCGTTTCTATTTTTGATGTCCTCGTATGGTGTTGCCGAGAGCTGTAGCGCGGGTGGGTGGATGCATCCATGATATAATGTGTCCTGCTTTGTTTGATAATTCGTTTTAACTCCGAATGGTGCATCTGATTTGCCTTTACATAGAGTACTTCATAAAATGAGGCTGCGTTTTAAAGTTCTGTAAATGTTCACGATACCTTGAAAAGTCCATAGGACTCTTTTTTTGCAGTACAATCAGCCAAGTAAATTTTTTTTGCGTGGTCGTTTCCCAAATTATTATGCAGTACATTAGTCTGGAGTAAGATAGTGCGCATTACAAAGAAATTTTCAGCCAAAGAGGAACCAGAGCACTCAATCTATATAAACAACCAAGAGTTTTACTTAATTCTGTCACAGTTTTGTCCACATGTACGTTTCAGGTCAGATCTCCCTGAAATGACCCTTCTAAAAATTTTTGGCGTTAAACCTTCTCGATTATTCTGTCATAAAAAGCAATGGTCGCGTTGAAGTTTCGCGGTTTATTATTTAAGGCAAATATCATATATTTTCTTTTGGAAGTGTTCATTTGTAATTTGTTTTATTGTAACATCGAAGAAAGTTGCTTCATATAGTAGTTCACCTTTGACTCGAGATCTGGTATTGTGGCAGCTTTAAAGGAAATCCTCGTATCTTCTGCACACATAAGCAATTGTGGCAAGTCGAGCATATCGACAAGTCATTGATATTCATGATAAACATCAGAGATGAAGAATTGAGCCTAGTGGGACACCCGTTGTGATCTCCACGTAAGACGAAGTATCATTATTTATGATGGCGTATTGATATCGCTTTGTTACGTAATTACGTAATATTTTGAGCGCGTTACCTCGTACACCATGCTTTTATTGTTCATCAATTATTAAGTTGTGGCAAACCGAGTCAAACGCTTTTCTGAGATCAACGAATACACCTGATTTATACATTTGATTTTCTATATTTGATATAATATCACGTCTAATATTAGGAAGAGCTTCTTCACAAGATTTTTTTTAGTACCGTATCGTATGTCACCAATTACGCTCTATTCATTAAAGAATTTCTGTAGTGCAACGTTCAAGGCACTCTCAAAGACTTTTGATAGGACCGGTAAGACAGAAATGGGCCGGTAATTTGTCATGAGATGTTTATCCCCTCCTTTGTGTATAGGGCACTCTTGTGATATTTTCAGTAGACCGAGAAATATGCCGCTTTCTAACATCATGTTTCTGATATGAACTAAAACGGGTGTGATAATGTCCGCAATATATTTACTGGTGCTGGTTTAAAGTTATCTTGACCAACAGATGCATTGCTTTACATTTTAAGAATTATGTTCAGCACGTGTAACAGGCGTAAGTATATTCGAGTTAGAGGAGCTGGCACTGTTCACGATAGGGTGGTATGCTCCTCCTTGTAAGCATACTGGGCGCTAGAAACATAAAATAATTTAAAGCAGCTGCTGCCTCCGTACCTGTCAACACTCTTGTGGGCGTTTCTTTTGGTGATGCCAGTGCTCTTTGAGCTCATGGCATTGAGGTCTATGAGTTCATTTCAAAAATCTCAAGAGTCGTTCTTTATGTTATCTAATATTTGTGTGTAGCACCATGTTTTAGCCTGCTGCAGTTCAGCATCCTTCTTATTTCAGAATTTCCTGAAGTCGCTAAGCAGAGCAGCACTTCTGCATTATACAAACTTGTGATACAGTTGGTTTTTTCTTGTTATTTTTATTAGGTTGGCATTATATCAAGGTTTGCGTATATTCTTGTTCTTTAGGTTGTGTGGTTTCAGGGGAAACGCTCGGTCATAACAGTGAATAATTTTTTTTCACAAATCGTACGCTGCATTTTGGTCTTTCTTTTTAAACACACATGACCAATTTGTTGACAGTATCAAAAATCAGAAAGTTTCCAATGCTGTGGCATAAAAACTCCATGCCAGTATTTCCTTTATTTTTTCCCCTCGCTCACGAACGTGAGGAATGAAGCAGAACAAAGGCAGATGATCGCTTACCTCAGCAGATAGTAGTCCCACAACGCAGTCAGTTGGGCTATGTTAGTTATACATATATCTAGAAGTCTACAAGTTTCTATAAGGAGAATGGTAGGTACTGTAATTACGTTTGCACACATGAACAAATTAATGAATCCGGAAAGCTGTTTAGATGATATGACATCAGCCAACATATTTATTATTCCGTCACCCATTATGACGAAGGGGGGAGACAAATGACTGAGGAAATAAAAAGTTGTTATGAGAACTTGAAAAACGCGAGCTTGTTTCCCAATAGGAGCCGATATATAAGCGCAAATGTGACATATTCTAAGCGTATCATTATACTTTTTACATTGCTCAGTACATAAGTGAATTCTTGAACTGGCTCATGTTCAAGGCATTGTTTACCATATACTGCCACACCACCACCTCTGCACTTTGTGCTTACTAGACGTGGTATTTATAGGAGTCAAAATAGGAGGGTGGTCATTATTCATAGCGAGCCATGTTTTACAGTACAATAAGAAGTCGGAATTAGTGCGTTCATGACTGAAACAGGCAATTCAGTTTGTCCTAATGGTTTTCGATACTCCGCACACTAAGGAAGAAAAGGTTAGGTAGTTTGCTTGTAGGAAATATTTTTTGAACGACGAATTATTGTAATATGCACTCTCCATTTAATAAACAAACTTTACTAATAAGCATTAGGCTCAAGCTTCCATTTCTTCAGCGTCTTTCAAGTTGGCGAGTTTAAGAAGTGACGAGTTTTCTTCTTTGCGTACTAACACTTTGCTGCCAGCCGTCCACATGAACCGCCATCTCAGTTCTTTGTTCCTTTCTATGGCAGCAGTGCAAACAATTTGTTTACCATACCGAGGAAGGTGTTTGTTGATGAATATCTTTGAGTATAATTGAAACACCAGTGCTGTCGTGTACAATTCGCTTTCTTGGCTTCGCTGAGAACTGGATTCCTTTTGTTTCTGCGAACAAACCAAACGATATTCTTTGCCTGGTCATGTCCAAGAGTAGGCACTCGGCGACAGATGTCAATATCAGCCTCCGAGACCTCTGCTTTAATAAACTCTTCCATTTGCGACACTATGGTTAGCGGTTCGCCTTCAATTGAGATGCCCTTTCTTTCAATGTTAACGGCGCGTTGGTGTTGTTCTAGTTTCTCAATTTTTCATGAAAGCTGAGCATTCTCGGCGCGAAAATCTTGGTTTATTGTTAAGACCTGCTGCATTTCTGCTTTCAGGTCAGGCCGCTTCTTGAAACTTTTCTTTTATTCTTTTAAAATCTGCCCTGTGTTCTCGTATCTAATATTCAATAGCCTTAGCTTCCTTAGACATTACAAAAACACTGAAAATCCGTACAAACGAGTGGTAAACAAGTTCACAGAATTAAAACTGACTGGTTTTGCAGTAGTACACAATTTCTATACTATTGGCTTAGTAAAAGTTTACCGCTCACCTGAAAAAGCAGAGGCAAAGTTTGGGCGTTGCTCTGAAGTGCACCGCTGCCAAACTGAGTCATATGCTCGTTCCATGCACAGTTTTATTCGGTGGCCTGTGACACGCCCAGTCTCTGCGCAGTCGCAGAAGGACAAGTAAGTCTGGGAGATGACGTCATGCCTCTTGAATATCAACCAGCCCTTGCACGGTTGTGGAAGAATAGCTCTAGCCACGTGTTGCCCTTGCTCACACGTGGCACTGCAGACGATTACAGGGGCGGTAGTTGGCGGTAGCGCCTGGGCGCAATCTGCAAGAAGCAGATACAAAGTTTAGATGTTGCTCCGTAGTGCACCGTTACCAAAGAACGGGCATGTGACTGCAGAAGAAAGCAGGGTAAGTGACAATTCCCAGCTGATATGTCTCGTATATCTACGTATATCTACGGATCGAGAGCTTATTTCATCCTGACGCCACGAAGCAGTCTGCTTGCGTCACCAGTTGCGCTGCAAAGACAGGAATCGCCAGGAGAGAATAACGTATTTGGTACATTTAGAGGCTGTTTAGGGGCTCTTTAAATACTGAGCTTACTTTATTGCCATCTTCGAACGGGTTGATTGTAGGCCCGTGTGCTCAGATTTGGGTGCACGTTAAAGAATCCCTGGTGGCCGAAATTTCTTGAGCCCTCCACTACGGCATCTGTCATAATAATATGATCGTTTTGGGACGTTAAAGCCACCATACCAATCAATCAATTAGAACGTGTTGACATGCTTGTTAGTTTATACTGAAGAAATATTAAGAGACGCCAATCAGAAAAAAAGAAAGGCGATAGGATAGCACATCACCCCTCACCTGTCGCCTTTCATGACGCCTGTTATTTTTTTTATTTTTTTATTATTTACAGGTTACTGCTAGCCTGTTTTTTTTTTACCAGGCTTTGAGCAGGTGTGGGCGATACAAAAGAAAACAGGATAACATACAAGCATAACAATACACTTCTAAGGGTACACTTTGAACCGCAAAAAAAAAAAATCATGCCGAATTCAACAGGGCACGAAGAAAGGATGAGACATCAGAACATTGCACAACGTTAGCAGGTAACAGATTCCACTCATGGCACGTACGGGGAAAAAAGGAGTTTTTGAAGACGTTTGTTTTACACGAAAATTCAGCGACTTGCATTGGGCGATTGGATCGTGTTGGGCGGCAAATGCTCGGCTGGATGTATGCTTCCTTGTTAATTTGAAGTCTATCGTTATACATCAAATAAAAAAATTTTAGCCGATCATGATAACGTCTTACCGCAAGGCTTTCCAAACCGGCCCTGTGGAGAAGACTCGTAGGAGACGTTTTCCAGCTGTATGAACTGTAAACAAATCGCGCGGCTTTTCTTTGTATGCTCTCAAGCTTATCGGTATTAACTAGAGTGTACGGGTCCCAGATAATTGAAGCATATTCTAATAGTGGTCTGATGTAAGTTTTGTAAGCTAGCAGTTTGGTATGCACCGCTGGTATGCACCGTTATGACGCCATATCCGGTCATCGTTCTTGTTTTCTGTTTATGTGAGTTGCATCTCTTATATTTTTATATGGTCATTGCCGGGTTGACAAGCTTAGAGTAGAGTAGAATGGAACCTTGGGAAGTGCCCCACACTCACGCTGGGAGATGGGCCAAGCACTGGGTGGTTTTCAGGGGAATCGTCGTCCAGTTATAAAATAAATAAGTAGTAATGTAACAAAATTGCAAATACTACCAATAGATGAGTACAAATATAGGTAGTAACTCAGAGCTGCGTAATTTATGATATGATAATTAGGAATGTAAAGAAAGTTTAGAAAGGAAGAGAGTGAGTTGGCTGTACGATATAAATCTATTTGAACACTTAATAAACTTCGCCAAGGCATCGGCAACCTTCACGTCACTGTGGCCCAGGAGACAAAGCACTGAACTAACGCACATTTAGTACATTTAGTTCAAGTCTAAGGAGCCGGCAAACAGTACCTGAAACGGTATTCCTCAACGTGGAATATCTGTTGCAGGAAATGAGATAATCTTCAGTAGTCTTATACACTCTGAAAAAGGAACAGTTACGATAAGCTGACAGACCAGCTACGTGTAAATAAAAATTTAGATATGAAGTGGAACAACATAGTGTAGTGATTGCAACTTCAAGTTCTCTTGTTTGCCGAAATTCACTGTTCCACCATTGTCTGAGGCGCTGAAATTGCAATGTTGCCATTATTAATGGAGCGGACAATTCTTGCAGCAACATTTTTCTCTTTATTCTGGTGCCTAATGTAAATTTGGACACCAGCAATACATGAGAAAGCAGGCCGTTCAACGGTGCCTCGGCTAGCGCATCCGCCATTTCTTTCAGAAATAGGCCCTTATGACTTGGAAGCCAAACCAACCCAATCAAAATCATATAAAGTGGAATAATAGATTTCAGTGCACTTAGAATTTGTTATTCCTTATTATTAAGTGGCAGAACGCACCTATAAAGAATACTTCAAAATTACTGCAGAACTTGATGATGTTAACGTGCGAAGTGCTAGATTGATCGCTAAAAGTTCTTCTACAAAGATGGGCACAAAATTGGAAAACGAAAGGAAAAAGACCAATCTAGAGTTGAAGAGAAAACGTCAATTCGACATCTTTCCTGACTTTGAGAAGCATCAGTTGCAATAACTGCCTATATTCGTGGGTGTGCCAGGTAATCACCTAATAAAAACTTTACGAAATTGGTATGATTTAAGCTTAGCATTTCTTGAGAAGATGTTATCATAGTCTGTGTTAACATAGTTGCTGTTATTACTGACTCAAGTCACGTCACCAGTATGAACATATCATGTGTCAAGAAGAATCTGTACAGCCAGTATTTGAGGGGTACAATATCTCGGCTAGTATGATCCAAAAATTAAGAAAGTACGGGAAATAAAAACAATGTTCCCTAACATCCTACGGCGGATTTGTACTGTCTTTAAAATGCTTACACCACTAACAATTTAAGCATGGTAGCACGTGAGGGTACCAAGCTTCCACATACAAAATCTTAATTTTAGCGAATTTAGAGAGACGTAAACATAGCCTCAAGGTCTGTCTTTCAAATATTACAACAGAATGAAGCTTATACGCAGGTGCTTCAGCAAATATTATGCACCTAACTCCAGAATTGGGGAACTTGCAAGCAACATTTTGATAAAAGCGGTTTTCTTAGCAATACCTCTCCGGCAACTTTTCCGTTTCTTCAATAATCTAAGCACGTGAGTACCCTTTGCAGCGGTATGTTTAATGTGTTTTTTCCAAGACATAGGTTGGTCATATATTACTCGTAGATATTTTACGTTATCTACTTGTGGAATATTTGTCAGATGACAATAGAGCATCGCATAAATAGAGTCTTTTGACGGAATGTCAGTGAAGAGCACTTGCTAACATATAAATAAAAAGGCGTATCATCTAGCCAACTTTCTATGGCTGTCAAGTATGTCTATAATATGGTTTATTGCTTGTTAATATAATCTGCAGATGCAAGAAATGCAATCTCATCAGCCTACGCATATGTCTGTACGACCATTAGTTACGAAATAGAACTCATTGAAATAAACAACGCTGGGCCAAGGACTGTCTTTTGTGGGACGTCACTTGTTTGTGCATTTGTAGCAGATGAAATGCCACTTTAAAAACAACAGAACAATTTTTCGCGTAAGAATTCCACAATCTATGCCTGAATATATGTATAGAAGCTATGGTAATGGAGCCGATTATTCATAACTTCGTGTTCTACACTGTCGTATTTTTTGCAATGTCCAGTGTGACTAACGCAGCATATTTCCTTTGCCACCTAGTTATTTGAATGCGACTCTCAAGGTATATCTAGGCCTGACATATAGAACATCCTGCTCTAAAACCAATTTGGCATGGATTCAGGATTGAATGGTCATCAATAAAATTGTGGATGCGAATATAAAAGCCTATCATTTTCACGAAATTCGCTGTTAGTGCGATAGGCCAAATGTCCAAAAAATATTCCTTACGTGGAGTGTTAATTAAAGGTACCACCTGCGCGAAATTGTGGCTCAGTAAACCTTCTTTGTCTGCTTCCACTTGTGTTTCTCAACTAAGGAGAGCATTTGACAATATTTATATTTCTACATCACATTTCTGTTGTGCCGGAACTCCTCGCAAGGTTCGAGATTATTTTAGACTCTTTCGACGTGGCGGAAGGAACAACGTAAAAATATCTTTGACTGACTTGGTGTCCGTCGATAACACTGTAAACTCGGATGTTCCGTGTGTCAGTGCTGACCCGCTTCATCGATTATCAGATTACTACTGTCCTTTCCTTGCTTATGTTTTTTTCGATTCTCTGTTCTGTTTGGGTCATCAGCTTCTTCAGTCGTAGCAAATGCTTCATAAGCTTTCTTTTTCCAATTTTAATGTTACCCACCTATATTACGTGTAACGACTGCTTTGTGACGTTTTGGCGGTATGTCTGGGAATGTTCCTGTTTTATTGAGAACATTTTAGTTCGCTCACTACGCACAATGAAGTTTATTCGGGAACTCAAGCGACGACCATCTAAAAAAATGGCAGCATATCCACGGAGTGAATGATGGAGATAGAGGCGAAGCATTCGTCCGTCAATTCGTTTTTGCTTCCGTCCGTCCATGTCCAGCTGTGTTACCGTTCATGCATCCATCCACCCGTCCGTCATACGTCTGTTCGTGCGTCCGTCCCTGCGTTCGTCCACGCATCCGCTCCTGCACCCGTTCATGCGTCCATCCATGCATCTGTCTGAGTGTCCGTTCGTCCATCTATTCAACACTCCAAGTACCACAATCTCGCATCTTTTCATCATATATTCCTCATAGAGAAGCACCGCCATCCAGCGGACATTCCAAGGACTAAGCGAGAAGTGGCACACGCACACTTTCTTACGGCTTGCGCTTCGGGTCTACTTCCCACCTTTAACCACCTCGAGTTCATGGTATATATAAGTCCACTGTATTCATGGCACTGTGGCCCAACGCTCGCTAAACCTTTCTAAAACCAAGGAGGTTACGCCCAGTGAGTATAACGTGGCAACCTTTTCCTGTCAGATAGTGCTCAATGTACATGCCAATGCCTGCTAATGGGAAATGAGAGACAGGAGAATTCGGCTTTTACTTTCTTATGACTTGCGCTTCGTATCTACTTCCCACCTTTAACCACCTCGAGTTTATGGTATATACTAGATCATTGTATTCATGGCGTTGCGGTTCAACGCTCGCTAAACCTTTATAAAACTAAGGAGGTTACACCCAGCTAGTATAACGTAGCAACCCTTTTCTGTCAGATAGTGCTCAATGTACATGCCAATGGCTGCTGATGAGGATCGCAGCGGGCACGTAAACTAAAAGCTTAATGCCCCTGTCTCTCATTTCCCATTAGCAGTCATTGGCATGTACATTGAGCAATATTTTTTATTGTCCAACAGCGCACAGAATAAATCTCTCACTGGTACCCCCTCCGAGGTCAGAATGTTATACTTGTTACACACTATAACGGCTACGAGGGATGAATGGGTGCTACTATAAGGAGCTTCGCCCCTAAAAGACACATCGAAGCCACTGTTGAGATTACCGACGTGGTGCTCTTCGTTGGGATGCGAGTGTTGCTTTTTTTCCAATAAGGCGTTTTATCTCTACCGCTGATGCTTCGTGGTTCCAACCACGCGACAGTATTCAAACCCCATGAGCGTCCCTCGAAAGGTAGCTGACGTGGTTTCAGAGCTGCACACAACATTGTGGTTACCAAGTTTATTTTTATAATTGTCTCTGCTGCTTTTTTAGCAGGAGCTGTACTGTGCACCAAATAATAGTTTGTTTTTCGCTTCAGCGACGCGGACGCATGAAAATTTTCCCAGGGAAACACGTTACTTGGGACTGCGCCATCTCCGCTTTTATTTGGTGAAACGCTGCTGTTCATTGGTGGCAAACAACATTCGCTGCGTCAAATTGACTGCAAAAGCTCTGTTTTAAATACGTAGTATTTTATGGTCACACCTACTCGCAAATCTAGCGTTGGTGGTGTCGTCTACAACCCCACTGCACACGCTCGCGTCTCTCGTTTTGTACCGCATGCTAGCGTCTCGTGCCAAGTGTTTTGTACTCGAGTCCTGCACAGCATTTACTCGAGTTCTCCCCGCGGAGAGATGCGCTCAGCTTTTTTTATGTATCGCAAGCTCAAGTAAGGACATTAACCGCAGCAAGTTTTGCAGTTGGACTACAATGTCTACCACTAAGAAAGAGTCAAGCTCAATTAGAGTGCTAGAAGTGTTTTGAGTCAGCCGAACAGTCGGCTCCGCGACTTCTTGAGGGTAGGCCTGGCAAGCGGAAAATAAAATGGCGGCACTGCGGTTGCATTGGAGTGCCTCGATGTGCTCCTTCAGAACAAAGTGGAGACACTGCTTTCGTGGATGCCATATTGGTTCGAATGTTCGCGGTCACTGGCATGCATAAAGGGGCGGCTGTCAGCGAAATTTGATGAAATTTGGCTCAATTCATCTCGTTCGGTGGTAGGGCTGGCTGATACGATGTTGGTAACAAATAGATTTTGGTAAAAAAAAACAACAGTTGTTGTTACCAAGTTGTTGGTAACAATAACAGCCTTTAACATTGTTGGTAACAACAACAATTATTGCGGTCAATAACAATGATGATGACATTGTTGAATCACAGCCGTTAGCAAGCAGGTGCGTGCACTCTATGATGATGATGGGGATAGAAATTATGAACGCATCGAAGTGATAATGAAGCTGTTTAGTATGGTAAGAAGTGATGATGTAATGATAATGAACTGGAACATGGACGTTGAGCAAAGTACCCGTGTATGTTGATGAAGGACGCTGAATGAAGCAGCCCGACGGGCCATTCTATCCGCGTACAATGATTTGTGGAGCAGCGGATTAGTACCTCATCCATGGAAATCCAGCCGCCTCGTCCTTGTGCTTAAACCAAGTAAATATTCTCTGGACTTGACCTCTTATCGCTCGATCGCGCTTACCAGCTGTTCCAGGAAAGTGATGGAGAGGATGATTTTGACTCACCTAGAGTGGTACCTTGAGCACCACCAAGTATAGCCTGATGCTATGATGGGCTTTCAGCGTGGGCGGTCTGCGATTGATAACATTATGGACCTGGTCTCGTCTGTGCATCATCAAAAAGACTGAAACTTTTATCTGTGGCATTGTTCTTGGGCGTGAAAGGTGCATACGATAATATACCACATTAAGCCATCCTGATGTCATGGAAAATGTCAGATTAGGGGGTCGGGTTTACGAATGGATCGACAGCTATTTGAAAGGCATAACTTTCTTTGTACAGACCGAGAACGACACAACAACGCATCATTGCATCCGTCGTGGTGTGCCTCAAGGTGGTGTTCTTAGCCCCACACTTTTCAATCTAGCGCTCCTCGGCCTGGTTGACACACTAACCAGAATCAGTTCATCTACCAATATATGCAGATGACATCTGCATCTGGGCATCAAGCGTAATACGCCTTCATTTGCGTGCCCGGCTTCAGAGAGCGGCTAATCTAGTGACAAAGTACCTGGAAGAACGGGGACTATAGCTGCCATCGGAGAAGTGCTCGCTTATAGCATTCAGGCATAAGGCGATTAGTCCATATGTTAATAAAATTCATGGACAAACAATCAACTACGTGAAGACCCACCGATTCCTCGGAGTCATAGTTGATCGCGACCTCTCCTGGAGCCCTCACATCGCCCACATGAAAACGAAACTCACCATGATCACCCCCTTTCTGAAGTTTCTTTCTGGAAAAACGTGGGGTGTATAGGTACCAGTAATGCTTCAACCTTACACTGTTCTGTTTCTCGGTTATATGCGCTACAGCTTACCCGTGCTTTGCGGGATCCGAAGAGAGAGAGAGAGAGAGAGAAATAATGTTTATTGCACCCGTCTAGAATGACGGGGGGGACTTGGCTTCAGTCTCTGCCCCCAATCATCCCCCTAACCATCGGCCGGAATCCTTTGGGACTCGGCGGCGGTCAGGGCGAGACCGATGACTTGGCGCTGTTCTTCGGCGTCACGGCTGTGTAATAAGGCCGCCCAGGATTCTATGTTTCTACTTGGATCATTGTAGGATGGGCAGGTCCATACCATGTGCACTTAACCCGCAGTGCTCTTGCAGTGCGCACATCTGGAGCTGAACACTTCCGGGCGCCATTTACTGTACAGGTGAGGGTTTGGAAACACCCCGGTTTGCAACTTTCGCCACAGAATTTTCTCCTTTTTGCTCAGCTGTTTAGCTGTCTCTGGATAAATCTTACGGTGGAGTTTATAGTGTGCGGTGATTTCCTGAAACGTTCGTAGTTCGTCTCTTGTGGAGAGGGGCTGCTCACGCGAAGGCGGCGGGTCAGCGTCGATCGACCTCAAAGTGAGCCCTCGGGCGATCGCGTGCGCCTTCTCATTCCCCTTCAGACCTTGATGGGCCGGGGACCATGCTAGTGAGATTAGCTCTGCGGGTACTGGTCCTTGTCTTAGAATTTTGGCGGCTGTAGCAGAGATCCTGCTCATATCGTAGTTTTTAATGGCTGACGTAGAGTCGCTAACAATCACTCGAGTGCCTTTTTGAGCTATTGCCAAATCAATCGCAAGTTCTTCTGCCTATGTGGTGGTTGTGTTCTTAGAGGTGCAGCACGAGACCAGGTCCCTGTTCTCGCGAACCACTACCGCTGTGTGTGCTCTCTTTCTTTCGTATTTTGCAGCGTCCATGTAAAGCACGCCAGATCGACCTTCAAGTTTCGCCTGCAGGGCTACAGCTCTAGCTTTGCGTCTGCCTTCATGAATCGACGAATGCATGTTTTTCGGCAGCGGTATAATTTTCAGTCTTGCCCTAGTTGATTTAGGTATGCTAGCGGTCTGCCTGGAACACTCCGTGGGCTCGAACCCCAAGTGCTCTATGATTTTCCTCCAGGTTCTACTTCTCAGAAGTCTTTCGTGCTGTGATATCATGGCGGCTTCTATTAGTTCATCTAAAGTGTTGGAGACACCCAGCCCAAGAAGTTTAACCGTAGAGGTGTTCGGGGGAAGCCCTAGCGCAGTCTTGAGGCCTTTCCTAATAATGGCTTCAATTTTATCTTTTTCTGCTCTACTTAATTTAAGATAAGGGGCAACGTAAAGTACACGGCTTATCACGAAAGCTTGAACTAATCTTAAAAAATTGGCTTCCTTCATCCCCGCATTCTTGTTAGAAATGCGCTTAAGCAGGCGGCACGTCTGGTTCGCACTAGCTTCGAGTCTCCGGATAGTTTCAGTGTTTTTTCATTTGCTTGTATGCGCATCTCTAGAATTCTAATACTGTCTACGGTCGGAATAGCATTACCATTCACTCGCAAAGCGATGTCACAACCCCTTCCGAGGGGATTGTTTGTTTTCCTTTTTTGCGATGGTAGAAAAAGAGCCTCTGATTTTTCTGCCGAGCATTTTAACCCTAGTGGTTCGAAATATTGTTCGATGGTATCTATAGCAGCCTGAAGTACGCTTGCAATATGTCCGTCACTACCCCTGTTTATCCACAGCGGCACATCGTCAGCGTATATTGTGTGATGCAGATTTTCGATTTCTTCGAACTTCTCAGGAAGTCCAATCATCGCTATATTAAAAAGAGTCGGAGAGAGTACAGACCCTTGTGGCGTCTCTTTATTCCCCAATTTAATGTTTTCGAGCGACTTCCCTCCCATGCTGATAGTGGCTGTACGATTTGAGAGGAAGCCCTTCACGTAGTTGTGTGTCTTGATGCCTACGTTTATCGCACTAAGGTTTTTAAGCAAGGCTTCATTTCTGACATTGTCAAACGCCTTGGAGACGTCCAGACCCACAATTACTTTGGTGTCAACAGTCTTTTTGTCTATTATCTCCTCCTTTAGCTGTAGCATAATATCGCACGTCGATAGGTGCAATCTGAAGCCTATCATAGTATCAGCGTACAGGTTTTCATCTTCCATGAACCTAGTCAGTCTTGTCTGGATGACGTGCTCCATCAATTTCCCTATGCAAGATGTGATGGAAATGGGTGTGAGATGTTCAAGACTGAGCTTTTTCCCTGGCTTAGGAATGAAGACTACATTGGCCGTTTTTCAAGCTTGCAGTATTTCTCCCTTGTCCCAGCATTCTTGCATGTAAGCTGCAAGTTGACGAATGGAGCCGTTGTCAAGATTCCTGAGCATTCTGTTGTTGATTTTGTCTGGACCGGCAGCCGATTTTGTTTTAAGTTGGTTAATTTCAGCCCTGACTTCTCCAACCGTGATGGGGCTGTCCAGGTCGAGGTTTTCTGAACCAGCGTAGTCAGAGAGCTTTTGAGATTCTCCGCAGCAGAGGTATCGATCCCTAACCTCCGTTAATAATTCCGTCGTCTGATCTTCATATTTTTACACAAGCTTTTGAAGTTGCTGTCGGGCCTCCGACTTGGTTTTCTCTGGGTCTAATAGATGCCGTAGTAGCTGCCTTGTTTTAGCACTGCCAATCTCTCTATCCATCTGGTCACAGATACTACCCCACTTTTGCTTGGTAAGTTCCAATGCATAATCTTCAATCTCTCTATTCAGTGCAGCAAATTCCTTTCGGAGATTCCTGTCTCCTCTTTTCTGACTGATTTTTCGCTCTAGGTTTTTTTTTCTTCCACATGCTTACAAGATGTCTATCAACAACTTCCTCATCGCCAGCGTCAATCTCTTTGGTAGCATGCTGAACCGACTGGATCACCCCTTTACTCCAACCGTTAATATTATTTATGGCGTCTTGTTCCGACCTGATATTTCTAAAGGTCACCCAATCTGTAGTTTTAACTTTTCTCTTATTGATCACCAGTGGGCTATTGGCAACGATAATCTCTAAAATTCTATGATCACTACCTAGGTCATCGCCGGTATTGCACCACGTGGCGGTGGTGGCACTGCTGACCAGGGTAAGATGTGGCGTCGTGTCTTGAGATACGCTATTTCCTTTTCTCGTTGGCTGCATTGGGTCTGTTATAGGTATGAGCTCGTGTTGTTGAATTTTGTTCCACAAATTTCTGCCCTTAACCTGGGTGAACTTATAACCCCATGCTGTATGATGCGCACTAAAGTCGCCCAAAATCAATAGTAGACCGTTTGCTGGAATAACTTTTGTATTCGTGAAAAGATCACCAAAGTTGATTTTGCGTTGCCTGGGGCAACTATACACATTCAGGATAAAAAGACTCTTGTCTTTGCGCTTGCGAGGCATGAGTTCAACTAAAACATAATCGACCTGCGAGTTCCCAGTCTCGTGCTGCAATGTCGTAATGTTTCTCTTTACGAAGGTCGTAACTTGGTATCATACCCGACCCGGCAAAAGATTTGTAACCTGCTAATTTTGCGTTTTTCCCACACTCCTGGATCGCAATAACCTCCAGTCGATCGGCGCTGGTAAGAAAAGATTGTAAAACCGCACGTTTGTGCGAGAAACCCCGACAGTTACACTGCCAAATCGTATTACTGTAAGGGTGCAGAGCCATCATGGTTTAGCTTGAGCGCTTGGCATAGCCATTGTATCTGTCGGTCCCTGCTTGCAAATTCAGCCCTAATTTGCTCAATAGCGTTGCCTACTTGTTTCATCTCTTTTAGTACAGCTTGGAGTATACCTTGTATGACTTTGTTTCCACCTCATGCGCTTCCATTCTCACTCCGTGATTTTCTTCAATTTCGGTTTCTTTAGCCCTCTTCTTCTTTAAAGGCGGTTGGTTTTCTACCTGGGGTGTTTCCAGTGCCTTCCCTGGTTTACTGGTTAGATGAGCCTTAATCTCATCAAGCTGTTTGCGTAATTTCATATTTTGCTCCTGTAATATCCTGTTTTGCTCTTTAAGAGCATTATTCATCTCTGTATTAGCATCCTGGGAGACCTTAGTTACCCAACCCACTTGTGGTACTGTGGATTTTGACTTCTCCTGGGCACAATCACCACCATCATGGGATGCCTTGTGAGAAACTCCTGGCTTCTGCAGCGGTGGCAATCGGGCGACGGATTCCGAGTGCCCTCTCGATCTACTTCGATGCTTGGATTTGCGCCTCGAACGATCTTGAACCCCGTCTGTCCTGCTGTGCCGCTGCGTGCCCTCTTCGGCCTTGCGTCGTTCTTCTTGCTCCCGCGCTTCTTCAAGCTTCATTTCCCACTGTCACTTCTTCACTATATAAGGTGTCCGAAAAAGTTCTTTGCACCTTTTGTCTCCAGTCACGTGCTTCTTGCCACACAGACGGCACCTCGGCGTACATTCATGGTCCTTGGGTGGGGAGGCCACCCCGCAACCTCTGCATTTTTGTGCGGGCTGTCACATACGTCGGATCGATGTCGCAACTCACCACACTTGTAACACACTTTATATCTCTTCTTGTAGAGAAAACATTTCATCGGCGTCCCAAAGCAGATCATCCATCTCGGCACGTAGTCGTCAACAAAGGTGATGATTACCGAAGTGGAGTTGCCCATCCTTCGCACACCAAGAATCGGACGATTCTCTTCGCGTGAGAAAGCCAGTTCCAACTCTCTCTCAGAGAGCCTGATATGATATCCACGTACCACTCCTTTGCCACAGCTTTCAGGCGCAGCCATGTATGTTTTCACTTCGTACTCCTTGCCGTCGAGATTTATGACTTTCAGGTCCAACATTTTTTTGGCATCATTCCTCCCTGGGCGTGTTGTATATCAATGTTCCTTGCTTGTCGTTGACAACGATCCGGTCCTCCTCCCGACCTTTCTGCCATGGAATGCCTGCTGCCATCCTTACTGCTCCACCAATCACAGGTGCCGAGTGTCTGGTGAGCGTCAGTCAATCTTTGGGCCTGATAATAACCTTCTGATCCGCGTTTGGAACACGCGGTAGATGCGACGCTACTGACCGCTCCGCGAGCTTTTTCCCCGCCGCTTTATATGAGGGTCTCCCGTTTACACCTTGCGTATCGCAATTGAAGCCGGCCGGCATCGTCCTGCCTTCTTTTCCGCATCTACTGCTGATAGACGCCGCCCTGGTGGCGCCATTGCGTTCCCGTTGTTGACTCTCCTGGAGCTCCGCCACACGTTTCGACACTTTCGTCACCCAGTCCGAGCTTTCCAATTCTTTTTGATCGGCATCTCTACCATTAACAGTCACTTCCATCGTCATAGTGCCTCCGCAGACGCTCTACGAGCCGACGCCTGGAGCCTCGAACGCCGATCCGACCGCCTCGGCGCTAGGCCTAACGGTGGAGTTGGCGAGACGCGCAACGTAGCCGAACACAGAAGGCGCAATAAAATCCTTTAAAATCCACTTACAGTTTTCAGAATGGTAGCCACAGGATCCTGAGCACGTCCGCAACCACACACAGCACTTTATCAGCTGGCTGTTGTCCTTTGCGCGTGAAAAAGTGGTCATTTCACGGAGCCGACGCGGAGCCGTGTCTCACGCCGTTGCGAGCCTCACGCGTTCCCCGGGATCCGAAGAACAAACTTGTGCGTCCTCCAGTTTATCTAAGCCCAAGCACTGCGAATATGCCTTGGTCTCCCGAGATGCGCGTCTACACCAGCGACAGTCACCGATTGCGCGTGATTATCCAGTCAACGCATACATCCACGTAGACGCTCTGAGAATGCACCTAAGACATTTCGCTCGGCTTCCATTACATCACCTCGCCTCACTTCGAACTCCCAGGCTCCACTCAGCGTTCAGCGCAACTGTAGCTCGGCATTGCACAGTGAATCCATTGCACTTCAAGTATGCAGCACGGCCGCCATTACCATTCTGGTGCCTACACCCGCTCGCAGCCCTTCTTACAATTCATGGCTTCCAAAATAAGAAAACATCGTCGCATCTAGCCCTGAAACAGGCCATATTACTCTTCCTGCAAGAGAAGCACAACGAATGTATTCACATTTACACAGATGGCTCTGTGTATTCAGTAAGCTCACGAGAGGTGGTGATTTTTTCTGCAAGACAAATCACAATTCAATTCATTACATCGCATTTGACGTCGTCGACAGCTGCAGAACTCGCTGCCACACGTTCAGCTCTGGAGTTTATAGTTGAATAACTTTCGGGAACTTGGTCTATCTTCTCAGACTCGTAGGCAGCTCTCCAATGTCTTATGTCACCCTTTCGCAATAGACCTAACGAACAGTTAGTACCTGAAATAAGGCTTCTTCCACACCAAGCGATCAAGAAACAGCACAGCATAGTGTATTAGTCGATACCAGGTCATTGCAGTATATATGGCAATGACCGTGCAGATGAGGCCACTAGATCTGCACACTGTGGTACTCAATACACAGTCATCCCGTTCTCAAGAACCGACACAGCCACAAGACTTCGTTCGCTTGCACGTGATATCACACTGGTACAGTGTAACTCAACAGAATTCACAAACGCGCGCCTGCATAACTTGGATCCCAATCTGCAGCTTCGTCTTCCCTCAGGAATATTTCGAGCTGAGGAGACTCGTCTATGCCGCCTGTGGCTTGCAGTGGCCTTCACGAACGCATACCCCTATCTCATTAGAATGGCCAGCTCTTTACATGCACTTACTGCAGCTGCGAAGAAACCATCATGCACCTTCTATGTGAGTGCACCCATTTCAACGCGCCAAGACAAGAACTGACTGCAGCTCTGAATAGACTGGATGATCGGCCTTTGTCGGAACAAAGGATTCTGGGTCATTGGCCGAGCCCATCCTCAGCCCAGAAGGCCTTGAAAGCTCTGCTACGCTTTTAACGGACAACTGGCCTCAGAGACAGACTTTAGTGTCTTATACTCTTTGATTTTGACTTGCCTCTCTCACTGTGTTTTTTGTAATTTCTCTCTTCGCCACAATTTTTTTCACCATCTTTTCCCCTCACCCCTTTCCCAAGCACAGGGTAGCCAGCCGGTCTAACAACTGGCTAACCTGCCTGTCCTTTCGCTTAAACGTTCCTCCTCCTCCTCCTGAACGTAGTAAGAGTTGTCAGTTACGCTTGGCAGTGTGCGCTTTGTTTTTCACTGAGTTGGTTGGTTTGTAAAAACTTTCTTGGAAGTCCAGCAGAGCTTTCGCCAACCGGATCTTGGGTCTCCCGCGTGGGGACCACAAGCCGTTGCCTGACGGCCGCCTCGCCGGCCTGCTTGGACGGCCCAGAGTTGGTCGCTGAGGTAGTGGCTGCACAGGGACAGCGGTCCACCGTTGCGAAAGGCTTCCGGATATAGCACCTTGCGGAGTTTTGACAAAATCTCAGAGCATGTGAATTAATGTTGTAACCTCAATGTGACATTACTTGGATGTATTCGTTGGATATATATAGGGCATAGTCTGTTCATCAGTGATGGGTTGGGATACGTGTGCGTCTGCGGCTGTCGTAGGGCTTTTCGCCGAGTCGCTTACAGAGTTTCCCAGGAGGGGGTATTCCAATTTTTCAGCAAATCGAACTAAATTTTGTGCCTATCATGTTCACTTCTCATATTTTTTGATAACATTGAGTAGTTCAGTGTTTCGAGAGGGGGAAACACTATTTACAGAAGGGTAGCGAGGTCAACCTGAGCGATGGTTTGCTTCGGCATGCGGCTCCACCCTACAGTAGGATATGGAGAAGCAAGAGAGAGGAGTGACGATGGTAGAATAGGTCGGTGAGAAGATAGTGCCGTCATGTTGTGACACTTCTGAAAATATTAATCCATATGAGTGGCCTACGAGCGTTTCTAGAACCTCCTCTGCACTGTTTACACCTAGACAGGAACCCAACGCAACCCCTTCGGCTAATGGTCTGCTATAAAATTCTGTAATAAAAAATCAGCTTTTGATGTTGCCGTGCGTATACTGGACAGATACAAAATACATCCCCGGTGTTTCTGGTAATTGACAGAGACTACGATTAGGTTCTGTGTCCCTACGAACAAATATGATGATGTCTTGTGGAGGTCACAGCGAGACGGCTCCAGTGTATCATACATGTTATGTGGCATTTTACTTTATGAAGCATGTGGATCCTCATTGCGAGGACCTGTTTATGCAGTCACCGGGGCCGTCGTTCTTGTTTGTTCCAGTTTTCTAATGCAGAGGTGGGGATGACGCACCAAAATATGGCATTAGTGTCTCATCGGTAAATTGAAATGCACACTTCCAGGGCAAAATTTAAAGCAACTTTGGCTCCAGGGTCAACTTGTTCACTCCGCGTTACGCGACAGTGAGCAGAAATTCTCTTGAATAGGACATGATGTCAGCAATATTTTTTTGCAGACTAGTTTTCGAGACATAATGACCATTCTTCGTAGCAATGTCGAGAAACCTTGTTTGTTAAATAAATAAATCATAATATGATCCTTTCATTATGACGTAATGAACGGTTTGAAGAGTGGGTTGCGCGTCGCACAACATCACCCGTCTTCAAGCGGGCTCTGTCGAAAATCGTAATTCGGCCCAGATAGCAAAACACTTTTGCGGCAGTTGGAGAAGAACTAAGGTTAATGATGTCGTGAAAATATCCTTTCAACTAAATCGAATCAATACATTGAAATGTTATTCACATGCAAAGAGGAGGTAGAAAAATAACTACTTTTTTACAGGAAACATCCGCAGCTAAGAACGAAAGCACATATAAGGTAATGTGCTGTAATGCGATCTCCTCTAACTGATCTTTGCATTTCAGAAACATTTGTGTTAGATTAAATGTATTTTCAAGAATGGCCAAAATAAATAAATTTTTAATTTTCTTCATGGAAATTGTGCTGCTTTTTCAGGCTTCTTTCGTGATGACTGTTAACTCGGTAATATCTCGTTACTCTGGACATAGTGTTCCGAGTGCCCCTATGAGGCCAGTTGTTTTCGTCTCAAACTAAGAGTAAATATTTTTTACCACTAAAGTGTTTTAACCCGGGGTCCACCACATCTCTGTGACGTGTTTCTGTCACGGATATGACACTGTAAATTATTAACAGATTCAGAAGAAAAAAAAACAAGAAGAGAAAGTTTCGCAACGCAGCGTCGGAACACTGACCTCACGATTCTAAGTGTGCGACGCTAACGCAGAGTGACTCTTCATAAGCTTGTCATACGGTCAGCCAATTATACACACCATGAACAGCTGGCGGTCCTCAGATATTGGAAAATTCAGCGTGGCTTCGTTATCAACAGCGGAATAGCAGGACGGTAGTGCGCAGGTTGCGATCACTCGATAGGACGTCGTACCGCATCATCCCACGCGTCGCTATGAGCCTGCGCCTCCCCATAGCATTGTCAAAGTGCATATAGAAGTTCTATAGTGTAGTGGCTCTCTCTCGCACGCGCATTGTACCCTTTCTGCTGCTTGCGGAAGTTTTCTTCAAGTTCCAGTATAGTTAAAGAGAGTGCAAACATTCTTTTAAATGCGAAGCATTTCTTAGCGAACGTCGGCGACATTGAGCGTCTATCTATCTATCTATCTATCTATCTATCTATCTATCTATCTATCTATCTATCTATCTATCTATCTATCTATCTATCTATCTATCTATCTATCTATCTATCTATCTATCTATCTATCTATCTATCTATCTATCTATCTATCTATCTATCTATCTATCTATCTATCTATCTATCTATCTATCTATCTATCTATCTATCTATCTATCTATCTATCTATCTATCTATCTATCTATCTATCTATCTATCTATCTATCTATCTATCTATCTGTCTATCTGTCTGTCTGTCTGTCTGTCTGTCTATCTATCTATCTATCTATCTATCTATCTATCTATCTATCTATCTATCTATCTATCTATCTATCTATCTATCTATCTATCTGTCTGTCTGTCTGTCTGTCTGTCTGTCTGTCTGTCTGTCTGTCTGTCTGTCTGTCTGTCTGTCTGTCTGTCTGTCTGTCTGTCTGTCTGTCTGTCTGTCTGTCTGTCCTGCCGCTTATGACTTTTAGCTCTCCTGGCCGTTTCAATAATGGTATCAAGACCTAACTTGCTCTGAAATAGCATGACTACATGAAAAACACATTTGACTAGTCATAACATGAAAATCCTGAGAAGTTTGTCATGAAAGTCATGGTTTACATTTCATGATTTTGCAGCTCTCGCGGTGGTTTAGTTCACATGGCACGTTGCAAAACAAGTTTGGTATGACATGGCTGCATGGCGAGCGCAAACGACATACCTTAACATGAAAATCATGACACGCATGTCATGTAGGTCATGAAGCATCACTACACGCCACGCTCACGGTGTGCTTGCGGTCGTTTCGCTGGCTTCACATATACCAAATATGGTTTGACGAAACGTCAATGCATGACTAAGGTATAGGACTGGTGCATACATGATAGTCATGAAGTGCGTGACATGTTAGAACATGACTGAAAGCCAGGCTCATGATGCGCTTGTGGTCGTTTCGCTAGCTTCACATATACCAAGTTTGGTATTACGCGACGTGAATGGATGATGAAGGCATGTGACTGGTGCGAGCATGATAATCATTAGATGCGTGTCATGTAGGAAAATGACTACATGACTCCCTCAAGGCACCAATACACTTCGACGGGACTAGGCGCGCGTGCGAGCCGGTGGTCGTTTCGTCACATAACGACGGCGATGCCACGCTAGGTGCCGATCTGCCTGCCATATACTTAGGCTGCGTTGTTCTGCGTTGCTTAGACGCATGCACGTTTGAGCGCGGCGAGTGTTTCTCCGTCACGAAGAAGGGCAGACGCCGTGCTGTGCGGGTAAATTCATCGGTGCGAAATGCACTATGTCACATTTCACGTTGGTTCCCGCTTGGCCGTGCGGACGAACGCTGATCGAGCCTGGCATCGCTAGGGCAGCGTTGCTGTGCTCAGCCTGCACGCACGTTAACGTTCCGCCCGAGTGTATTGGGTCATTCATGATGCGCTTGTGGCCGTTTCGCTAGCTCCACATATACCAATTTTTGTATCAGATGACGTGAATAGATGATGAAGGTAAATGACACGTTGAAACTTGATATTCATAAAGGAAGTAAGGTACGGCCTAGTTTACCTCCGCCTCGTAACGTTGTGCCCATTTTAAAGAAACATAACAACCTTCCTCATTCGTGCTTCGTGTATCATAAATTCACATTGTAAGTAGGATCTGCAATGTTTTTTGTCAATATGGACTGTTTGTGAATGTTGGGAACATAATTTGCACCAATGTTTTTGCAGACAGCAGCACTCTGTGCCTATTCGATGGCAATACGTATGTCGACGGTGATGAGTGGCAGCCGGACCCGTGCACCACGTGCAAGTGCCTACTTGGAAACAGTGTCTGTGATTCGGAACAGTGTCCGAGACTAGAGTGCCGTGACCAGTATGTGCCTTTGGGGCAATGTTGCCCTGTGTGCACAGGTAAGCGTTTTAAACACAATTAACTAATTCAGGGTATTTGTTGTGATGCGACTGTAAATCCTGTGGGAAGAATTTGACGAATACCAAGAGACCTATAGAGCAGCTAGAAGCGTGAAAAAGGTAACAAGATCTGTCATGCCCACTGTTTCCACCTGGCAGACGCACCGCATCAGCGGAGTGATAATATTTAGGGAGCCTATACATGCAAGGGCGAAGACCTCAATGTCACTGTGAACAGAGTTCAATGTCTGCGTGGCATTCCTGAAGCAAATTCACCTTATCACTACAAATACCTGAAAGGCTTTCTAGTGCAAGGTCCAAGACCGTGCTGCGCTATATGATGATACCCATAATGACAGAGAAGGCAGATCGAACAACCGGGTAGCTTACGACACTCTCTTCAAGTCCCGTAACTCCGCTTGCCTGTTACTCATACTCTAAATACTTTTTTGTCTTTAACATCATTTTCTGCTGCAAGTTTAGTTCCTGCAAACGAATCTGTACTATGAACTGCTTAAAAACCTTACAAGCTGTAAGCATTGCCAGAAAATAGTAGGGCACTCACTCATATTGAGTGCCACCTCTGCCTTCCCCCACAAGCCTGTGTACTAGGCTGTAAGAAAAGCAAGGGGCAGCAACAAGGGACAAACCGACCATTTTCCAGGTCAGATTTCATTGCAAATAGCACCCAAACAGCATCTGACGCTAATTTCTTCGAACCGTTTTGCCTCCTATGCTGGAAGCATGTGTTCTCGCAGTGGGCCAGGAATAAAGCAATAAGGTGAAAAGTGAGACACAGCGCCAACCTTATATAGGGAGTCCATATACATTTAATGTACAAGCTCTTAATATAAGCTGAGTTCACTGTATGAAGTAGTCTTTGTGGCTAGGTATGAAACAAAGGACGACAAAAATATCCACGCAGCACCAATCTCCCATAGGACATATTTGAGTATTGCGCCCACAACCGCCTTTCGTAGTGCATATATACTGTGCCGTTGAGGACTGACAGACAGACAAAAAGAAACGAACGGACACAAAGGGTAAATTTGTCGCCATTTATATCATTGAAGCGAAATCTTTTTTGCCAATAGTGATCGAGCTTTGGTGTGGTTCCGCGTGTCATTGAAGGGAAGAATGAATACCCCATGGCTGGCCACATCAAATCTAGTTGTGTTGCAACTGTTCAAGACTACAAGAGCCTACAGAGAACGCATTCGTCGGCTCATCCGTCTACCTCTCGAAATGCCCTTCCTCAGCAGCTGTTACTTCTTTCTACTCCGCGTCTCCCCAAGTCACCTCATTTCTAACGCAATACCACGAAATTCTCGATTACCATTGGACCTCACGCCGCCTTTACCCAGAAGTTGCCCGGGAACTCCTTAAAGCGAACGAGCGACTTCTGATACGTTTGCAGGCAGTTCCCGTTCTTGCGTCCAGCAGCCGCCCAGCATTTCATGCCAGCAACTTATGGCTAAAGTGCGCATTGTGTGGTGCTAGTCGACACCTACCAAATGATTGTGGTATACCCGGCCATAC
Source organism: Rhipicephalus annulatus (assembly GCA_013436015.1). Classification (NCBI taxonomy): domain Eukaryota; kingdom Metazoa; phylum Arthropoda; class Arachnida; order Ixodida; family Ixodidae; genus Rhipicephalus; species Rhipicephalus annulatus. Next base: position 149,193 of record WOVY01003661.1, on the reverse strand, counting down.
CTCTTTCACTTTCAACACTTCCCTCCACCCACAAGAGAGACTTGGGAGGAGTTTCTGCTTGGCTGCTCCACACGAGACGCTCAGCGTTCCTTGTTGACTTGCGCCGGAGGAGCGATGACCTCCAGTGGGCTTCTGGAATAAGAAGACCACCCAAGTGCATCTGTAATGGAACACTGAGGGCTTTTCTGAATAAATGATTTTCACCACCACCATGGCGACCGAGGTGAAACGTTCGACTAGTTGTATCATTCGAGTGGTGAACTGCGCTTTGAGTACGATGATAAACAAGCATACCCAAGTTAACAAGCTGTGCAGTAAGACAGTATGTTGAGCCAGTCGGTTAGGATTCATCGTGAACCTATTTACCGCGCAACACCAGAAAACACAAGACAAGGAAGCAGCAAAACAGAAAGAAAAGATTATCTATCTATCTATCTATCTATCTATCTATCTATCTATCTATCTATCTATCTATCTATCTATCTATCTATCTATCTATCTATCTATCTATCTATCTATCTATCTATCTATCTATCTATCTATCTATCTATCTATCTATCTATCTATGTGTCTACCTATATGTATCTATCTATCTATGTATCTATGTATCTATCTATCTATGTATCTATGTGTCTACCTATATGTATCTATCTATCTATGTATCTATGTGTCTATCTCTCTATGTATCTATGTGTCTACCTATATGTATCTATCTATCTATGTATCTATGTGTCTATCTCTATCTATCTATCTATCTATCTATCTATGTATCTATCTATCTATCTATCTATCTATCTATCTATCTATCTATCTATCTATCTATCTATCTATCTATCTATCTATCTATCTATCTATCTATCTATCTATCTATCTATCTATCTATCTATCTATGTGTCTATCTATGTATCTATCTATCTATCTATCTATGTGTCTATCTATGTATCTATCTATCTATCTATCTATGTGTCTATCTATGTATCTATCTATCTATCTATGTGTCTATCTATGTATCTATCTATCTATGTATCTATGTGTCTATCTATATGTATCTATCTATCTATGTATCTATGTGTCAATCTATCTATGTATCTTTCTATCTATGTATCTATGTGTCTATCTATCTATGTATCTTTCTATCTATGTATCTATGTGTCTATCTATCTATGTATCTATCTATCTATCTAGCCGCCTACGACTTTTAGCTCTTCTGTCCGTTTCAACACAGGGATCTATACCAAAACCCGTATGACTTAACATGGCTGTATGAAAAACATAAATTACAAGTCATAACATGAATATCATTGCACATATAACGTGAATGTCATAATTTAGATTTATTGGTCTTGCTGCTGTTGTGGTGGTTTCGTTGACATGGCATTTTGCAAATGTGGTATGGTATAGCATGACTGCATGGCGAACATAAGTGACAATATCTAGCGCGCAATTCATGACATGTATGTAATGTAGGTCATGACTTCACGCTCATGGTGCGCTCGCGGCCGTTTCGCTAGGATCACAGACACCAAATTCGGTATTCCGAGACGTGTATGCAAGACGAAGGTACAGGATGAAAAAAACAAAACAAGTTATAATCACGAAATTCGTGTCATGTACAACATGACCACATGCTGCGCCCATAGCACGCATGCGGCAGTTTTGCTAGAGTTAATTTCCTTCTCCCCTACTTGATTCAACACTTGCTAAGGAGGGAAGATGTTTGAGGTTCGGGATGGACTTCCTTGATGACTTGAGTGCACGGTGGCAGCGCGAAGGAAGAGCCGTAGTCCGGTGAAAAGACGCTGTATTGCAGCCTCAGGCTACTGCCTGAGTCCAAGCCTGAACATCTACTCTTTCTATTTCAGATTCAAACATCCTCTTTTCAACCCTCGCTTGAATATAGGGTCTTTCCACACGCCAATCACACGTGTGGGCTCGCATTGCCGAAACCAATTGCAGAAACACTTTCATAATAGACACTACATCGGTTAAAACCACGTTACCAAATAAAACACGCAAAAGGATAGGTTCTCCGCGTGTGACATTCTCTCCCATGCTAGGCCATGCTGCCTCCGTTGGCCGGCTTCCGTCTGCAGCCGTTCTCACGCTCGAGCCCCATCAGCTCTCTCATTAAAATGTTGCTTCGTAGAAGCCTCCCTAAGAGTGGTGAGTACACCGTTAGGCTCCGTGCGCTTACCAGGTGCGCATGCGACAGTGAGGCGCCCCGACATCCTAAGAGCACTCGGTAATGATGTACAGCGGGGGAGGCTATGCTTGTCTCCCTGCCGCCACTGTGCCTCGGTCAGCCAAGTGGTCGCGTCCCCGCGTCATTCTCAATGGCACGCGTGCATGCCAACAATGCCTCAAACTCAGACGGCGGTGCCTGACCTGCCTCTTGCCAGACTCTTTTCCGAGTAAGCCTTCCCCTTCGAGTCCCGAACGGGGCGACACTTGACGGCTCCGCTCGTAAACCATGCGAACGAAGGAGTCTCCTTTTTCTCCCGTGCTCGGGGTCTTCTTGCGCATTCGCCTTCGTGGAACCAATCGGCTTCGCTAGTTGATGGGTCGGGAACTGGCTACGCGCTCTACATCAGCTGCAATAATTGCGCTACACCCAACACGCTGGTAATTGGTGCCTCATACTAACTGATAGCTTCATATGTACAGAAATTAATTTTGCTTAACCTGAAGAAACGATGACGGTAAATGAAGCGTTCAAACACAATAATCAAGATATACATGTCATGTCAACAATGACCACATTATACGCTCATGATGCGCTCGCGGCCATTTCGCGAGTTCCACATATACCAAATTTGGTATGGCGTGAGGCGAACGGATGACAAAGGTATATATCATACGTCCGAAGATGATAATCATAGCATTCATGTCATGTAACACGAGATTATATGCTGCGATCATAGTGCACTCGTGGTGATATCGCTTCCTTAACATACGCCCAATTTGGTGTTTCATGACGCGGCTGAATGATAAAGGTATAAAACTGGTCAGACATGGTAATCATGACATCCGTGTCATGTTTGAAAATTACTACATACTACGCTCATGATGCACTCGCGGCCATTTCGCTAACTCAACATATACCAAATTTGGTGTTGCGCGACGTTAATGAATAACGAAGGTGATAAACACGTCCAAGCATGATAATTCTGATATGCAGGTCGTGTTAAACAGGACGACTTGACAAGCTCATAATGCGCCTGGAGTCGTTGCGCTAGCTTCAACTATACAAATTGGTAATACGTGAAGCGAATGGGCGACCTATACACTGCAAAAAAGTATCCGTACTTTTAAGAAAGCGGAAGCCATTTACGTTTTCTAAAAAAACCTCCGGGATGACCGTAATTTTGTTGTGCGCTGCGCGGCTTGAGATGCCTCCACAACGTGAACGCTCTCACTTGCATGGGCCGGCGCTGGCTTCATCATCAGGGCGGTGGAGAAGGAAGGTTCATGGCAGTGCTCCGTTACTAAGGCAAAGTGTGAGACACACTTTTCGCTCCCCCCTCTCACCAACTGACCAGGCACCGTATGAGCACGCACCTATGGTCATGGACTTAGTAATTGGAGTTGGCCACAGCGTACAAGCTTTCACAATGACATGAAGACCATGCTTTACCGTACTGCATTCACAGTGCAGTGAAATTAGGCAGGTCCGGGTTCTAGTTATGTCGCTTTCAATGCCTAAAATGGACGCGCGGAGATGCATACGACAGCTGAGAGAATATATGCTCTTGAATTTGTCTTTTATAATCATGCAAAACATAAGGCGCTTGCAGCGCATTATATTTTGTTATTTGCACACTCCGATTACACGAAACCTGATGGCACCTCAAAAATATTTTTAGTTTAACAAGATATGCCCTCACTAAATGATGAACAAGAGCGTAGAATTCAATGATAAAACCATCCATATTTGTTTTATCGAACAAACAGATCCGTTTGCGAGATTGCCTTTTGTTGAAAAACCTATGTACTATGCTGAGAGCTTTGCCGCAATGCTTGTTAACGTAGGAAGCAACTTTCGACTTTACTTAGCCGCGGCGTATATTGACAAGGTTTTAGTGATGTCACCTTGTTTTCCGAAGAGGACCTAGTGAGATGTATTTGGGCAGAATGGCCCGAAACAGTCTCATTCGACGCAAGCACTCTAGTTGAGTTACTTGAATCTTTTTCTATTTCATACAACGTCCGCATTATGCCACTACATTTACTTCAAAGTTGCTTCGGCACCAGGGTGTGCGGCAAACACAGATGCTTTGAGGAACGTCTTTGCTCACTATGGTATTACGCCTTAAATGGAAGAAACTATCTATGCGCGTACAATAGCCACACTTCAATGATTGTCATAGTTGAACCTAAATGTATGATTTATTCAATTTTAGTATGGGCTGCAAATGTCTTTTTCGTGTCTTTGCTTTTTCGTGTTTTCAGAGGTCTTTTTCGTGTCTTTTCGTGTCTCTTTCGTGCAATGAGGGAGAGAGGAGCAAAAACACGTGTGTAACCCTCTATGCTTCCCATACACATCTAAAGTGGGGCACCCAATCTGCCTCACACCTGCACTTCATTGGGCAGTTCGCACCGTTTTAATCTGCAAAGTTATGACTACGAACATCTCTTTTTTCATTTTACAATAATAGCGGCCAACGACCCCTATATTGAGTTCGAGCAACTGTTTACTTCTCATATTCCCCCCGGGAAGCCGGGGAGCATTGGCACTCATTTCATCGCTCATATTTCATTTTTGCATGTACTGCACAGCTCGTCTTTCATCGCACTCAATAAGGCGCCCCTGAAGCGGAGTGCTGGGATAAATCTTGCTCATTTCCAACAACATTGTGCCATGCGTCCATATCTTGAGCTGTGCAAACCCAATCTTTTCGTGCATCTCCGTGATCGAACAAAGCTACTGATGAGGTCAGCCGCGTCGCAGCTGGAAAACGGGTTCTGCATTGAGGGTTTCGCTCCTTGTGAGTTCACTAACGAAATAGAAAAGAAGTTTTTAAGAACGACTACCGTAATCAACCAAATTAAAGAAACGTACTCAGTCAAGTGCCAGTTGCCAAAATCAAACAGTGGGCCAAACCTGGAACACGTGACCAAAGCTGACTCACGCTAAACTTTATGACTGATGTCACCTTCGTGTGGCTCCTGTGCGTGACACTGTCTACCAAGTTACTGAGCGAACGCTCACGTGTACTAAATGTTCACTTCGCTCTACCATACGTTGACTTTATGAGCACATATTGCAGCAGACTCATTTTGAACAGGAACACGTAAAAGTGATGCTTGGGCGTTGTGATTTGTGTTAAAAAGTTTAGCAGTAACGATATCTTCAGCGAATATGACAACGAAGTAAACAATATCAAATATTCACAAGGTGCGCATCTCACTAGCTGGACAAGTTTACAACCCATGGGAAATGACGGAAACTCTAGCGCAAGCAAAGAAAAGGGGCCTGTTTAGAGTCAAAGCAGCGCATTTTCACTAACTGGCGAGTACGCCTATATTGCGCATGATTATTCTGTTTTCGTAGACAGTCTCTGAGTGTCTTGCCGGCGTTAAAGTTTTACGCTGGAGGCCGCGCAGCCAAACGTCACTGGAGCACAGCTGCTGACAAGGTTCACAAGCTTTACACACGTTCGTTTTGTCGTAGAGGCACGTAAAGTCTGGCACATAAGCTCGCTTTGATAAATCAAGGTAAATAAAAACGGAGCTTCGTAATGCCAATCGATAAAAAGTACTGCGGCTACCTCTGTACAATTTGAACGAATTGTACCGAGGTTAGCCGCGGGCCTTACCGGGCAAGAAACATAGATAGCAACCATGTCTGTCGGTGTGCGGTTGAGGCATTCAGTAAGCCCGTTAGTCTGAGGATGGTAAGAAGTGGTAAAGTAGTGCCGCATAGCACAGGATCTAAGGAGGTCGTCAACCACACGTGACAGGAAGCAGCGGCCACAGTTCGTGAGTAGGTGAGAAGGAATGCCATGCTGAAGAATGATGTCATCGAGTAGGAAATCTGCGATGTCCGTTGCGCAGCTGGTCGGTAGCGCTCGAGTAAATGCATACCAAGTGGCATAATCCGTATCTTCTGCTATCCATTTGTTTCTCGTTGTCGATGTTGGAAAGGGCCCTAACAAATCCAAACCCACAGGATGAAACGGCTCGGCCTGAGCTTCAATAGGTTGAAGGTGACCGGCAGGGAGAGACGTAGGCTTCTTCCGACGCAGGCACAGGTCACACGCTGCAACGTAGGGGCGAACGGAACGGTGAAGGCCCTTCCAGAATACCCGTCGGCGGACGCGGTTATAGGTTCTGGAGACACCTAAATTTCCGTCAGTTTGGGCGTTCTGAAGTTCTTGCAAGATGTCCTTGCGCAGATGATGTGGGATGACGAGAAAAAGTTCCGCGCCATTGGGCTGTAAGTTACGGCGGTACAAAACGTTGTCTTGAAGAAAAAAATGGGCTCAGTGAAGGGTCCTTATGGCCGGACTGAAGACGATCAATCATCAATAGCAGCGATGGAACTCGGCGTTATTTGTCTGCTATTTGCAGAAAATCTGTTAAGGCTAGAAAGTTGGCATCAGTTTCAAACTCAGAGGAGTCAGGTGGATCAACAGGGTGTCGAGATAAGCAGTCGGCATCGCTGTGAAGCTGGCCAGACTTGTACACTACAGAGAACGTGTAATCCTGAAATCGCAATGCCCATCGCCTAAGTCTTCCTGTAGGATCCTTAAGGGTTCACAGCCAGCAGAGCACATGGCGGTCTGGGATGACTGCGAACGAACGTCCATATTGGTACGGACAAAATTTTGCGATAGCTGAGATGAGGGCCAGGCACTCTCGCTCAGTAATTGAATAGTTCCTTTCCGACGGAGAAAGTAGGCAGCTAGCGTACGCTATGACACGGTTTGTGCCGTTCTGCATTTGTGCGAGTACTGACCCTATGTCATGGCCACTTGTGTCAGTGCGTAGCTCCGTTCTAGCGGCTGGGTCAAAATGAGCCCACACAGGGGGGGATGTGAGCGCAGAAATCAACGACGCAAAGGAATGTACTTGGTCTTCACGCCGAGAAAAATCCACGTTCCTTTTGAGGACATCCATGAGGGGCCGAGCAATTTCCCTGAAGTTGCTGACAAAATGGTGGAAATATGAATAGAGTCTCAAAAAGCTGCAGACTTCTTGCGTGGAACGTGGGACCGGAAACTCGCGCACCACGCGGACTTTATCAGGGTCGGGTCGTACTCTAGCAGCATCAAAAATGTGGCGGAATAGCTTTATCTGACGGTGCCCAATGGTGCATTTAGGCGCGTTAAGCTGGAGGCCAGCACAGCGAAAAACTTCAAGGATGGCCGACAGACGTGGCAGGTGGCTTTCAAAGGTTGGCGAGAAAACGATGACTTCGTCTAGATAGCACAGGCACGTCGACCCTTTAAAACCGCGAAGGAGGGAGTCCATCATGCGTTCAAAAGTTGCTGGCGCATTGCACAATTCAAAAGGCATGTTTTTAAATTGATGAAGCCCGTCGGGTGTTATAAATGCCGTCTTTTCGCGGTTGCGGTCATCGACTGAAATTTGTCAATATGCAGATCGTAGGTCCAGGGAAGAGAAATAATTGGCCCCATGAAGGCAGTCAAGCGCGTCATCAATTCGAGGTAGAGGATAGACATCCTTCTTGATTATTCGATTGAGATGACGAAGGTTGATGCAGAACCGCCAGGTGTTGTCCTTCTTTTTAATAAGCACAACAGGTGATGCCCAAGGACTGGTTGAAGGCTCTATGATATCTTTGTCGAGCATTTTCTCTATTTCCTTCTAGAATATATGGCGCTCGGAATGAGACATACGGTAAGGATGCTTATGAAGGGGACTGGCATCGCCTGTGTCGATACGGTGGGCTACGACGCTCGTGCGGCCCATGAAATGGTCGTCGATATTAAAAATGTCGAGGTAAAAAAATAGAAGACCACGGAGCGCTTCAACTTGGGACGGCGACAGGTCGTTTATTACCATTTCGTCTAGGAAAGCTCCATTCTTTGCGGCTGCGACAGGTACGGCTACGGTCTTGATGTCAGGAGTGAGAGATGAAAGTGTACATTGCTCCAGAGTGGAGAGTTCTGCTAAGGCAATACCTTGAGGATTGAGCTGGGTCTACAAGCAGAAGTTGAGGACAGGGAGAAACGTCTTGTTGTCGTGAATCCTCACTATATTATGAGGAAGTATGATGTTCCGGGAAAGGGTCAGGTTTATGAGTGGAGCTACCAAGTAGTCGCCATCAGGAACAGTTGAGAACGGTGACATAGAAAGGTACACAGTGGCCTGAGGCGGTAATCGTAGACACTCCACGGACCGTAGCCGTGTGCGAAATGCAGGAGGGACATCAGAGTACAAATTCAACTCTAGCTGTAAAGTGCCGGTTGAACAGTTGATGGGGGCTGAATGCGTGGTCAAGTAAATGCTGAGAATCACGTCGTGTTGGCAAGAGTCTAGAACAGCGAAGAGGACTGAAGTGTAAAGGCTGGCAACAGTGACATGGCCAGTGCACATACCAAGAACTGGTGTTCGGCTGCCATCGACTACTCGCACAGTCGAGGACATGGCAGGGGTAAGAATTTTTTTCTGGCGGGATTGAAGACGTCAACTCATAACAGATATGTGGGCACGAGTTTCTAATAAAGCATTAACAGTCAGGCTATCGATAATAACACGAAATAAATTCCGTCTGGAATTAGTGGTCGATAGAGGTTATTCGGTCCGAGTAATCAATGCAGCACCACCCCCAGGAGCTGCATCTGTTAGTTTCCCGAGAACTGCCCAGAATACGCCGGTGACGGGGAGCGACGGCGTTGTTAGGAGTGGGGTTGGCGACCCTGAGACGATGGCGAGCGGCTGGACCGGGTTCCCTGGGTGACTAAATCGGCGTAGGATGGTTCGGAGCATAGCGTATAACGGCCAGGTAGAACGTCCTGAAGGTGGACATCGGCAAAACGAGGTGGCGAATACTGCCCACGATCCTGTCGATAGTCGTCTAGAAAAGGTTGGTGATGGTATGTGGGGTTTAACGTCCCAAAACCACTATATGATTATGAGAGACGCCGTAGTGGAGGGCTCCGGAAATTTAGACCACCTGGAGTTCTTTAACGTGCACACAAATATGAGCACATGGGCCTACAACATTTCCGCCTCCATCGGAAATGCAGCCGCCGCATCCGGGATACGAACCCGCGCCCTGCGGGTCAGCAGCCGAGTACCTTAGCCACTAGACCACCGCAGCGGGGCCTAGAAAAGGTTGCCGGAAAGACCATCTGTTGTGGCAATGGCGGTAAATGTGGCCAACGCGATGGCAAGAGAAGCATATCATAGCAAGAGAAGTCCAGACACGGCCCCACAACATTGTCGTCTTTATTTCTTCTGCGTCATTTCTGCACCCGTGCTTGAGGTATCTTTCTATACCCGTGGCAATATTTTCATGAATTAGTGATTCACTAACTACCCTCATCAAGTCAGCGTGCGATGCAAATGAAGACAGCACAAGTGGGGCATTTGAAGAATTTGAAGAAGTTGAGGCATTGAACTAGACGGGCCACTCGAGTTCCTACTGCTATCTTACTTAGCCATGCGAATATCAGTCTGCCATCTAAATTTATCGTATTATTTAGGTTTGTTGGGGGTTAACGTATAAAATCCATGATTTGATTATGAGAGATGTCGTAGTGAAGGACTCGAGATGATTTGACTACCTGGGGTTGTTTAAATTGCTTTTACATCTATTTTGAAATAGTTTTCTGTGGTGCGAGGGGAAACAGAGAAACAGGAAGGGATAAATGGGGAGAACAGAGTGCCCTTCTCTCCTTGGTTTCTTGCGTACGCGGTTATACATGGCTTTATCTGTTATGATTTCTTTTAGGTAAATGACATTGTCGTGCATTTATCTGAGGGATCGCACGGGCTTATCTGCCTGCCTGACGAATATGGCTTAAAAGCAGTCTGCATTTGAAAAAAACAAACGTGTTGGCCCTAGTTTAAAGTTTGACGGAAGCCCGTTGGGTAGGGATGATACATGGTTGAAGGTAAAAAACCTGAAGCCACTGCGCTGACCAAAGTAAAAGTTAAAAAAAAAAACAGAAAAAAATTGTGTTTCGGCGCCACATGCAAGCCTTGTTCACAAGTGAAATCAAAACATGCTTAAAACAGTTCGCCTTGTGTATGTTTCAATATATCTTGCAGGCAGCGCGCATATACTGACGGAAGTTTGTTGTTGTGTACACTTCTACTGCCTCAAAAATTCATATTCTTGATGCCTCAAATTACTTTTTTGTAAAACAGATAGTGATTACAAATTAGATCCTGTGATGCTTTCCAAATCAATAGGAAGTAATGAAGGTATGATTGGACAAGAGCATAGTACAATCGTTTCTCAAACTATAATGGTAAAATATTTCTTATTTTGTTAGTATTCGAATAGAACATTCGAGGCCAATCATTCTGCGAGTAATTATATCTCGTTTGAAGAAATTGAAGGATTTCAATAAATGTATCTCGAGTATTATATATTGCAGCCTTCCTTCTTATGTTGTAATCCAGCTGGCTAAATTTGCTGATGACAGATGGAGGTTTAGTTCATTTGTCTTTCAAGTGAAGCACTGATGAGAAAATTACACGGATCCATGACAAATAAGGCACAAACACTGGCTCTCTGTTGTGATTTTTTCCTTTCTCCCACATTTCGTTGATCAGTTTTTAGGCTGACACGTTGTTTTAGCTCAAATCGCTGTGTGCTAGTCAACTCTCAATATGACAAATGGTTACCGTATGTTACTTTCTATGAGTCACAAAAGCTTTATTCAATACTCATATAGCCATTATTTTGCCTGTAAATCTCACATTGCAGGTGACAGCAGGGAAGTCCTCCGGCCAGTGACCGAAGATCCCGAGACTCCTGTAAGTTCTTAAGCTCCATCATAACACAGTATTTGCAGCTATATAAATTGGTAATGCGTGCATAAACTTTAAAGGAACCAGGTATTCGTAAATGTGAAACGTTCTTTCGTGAAACCGTCTATCTATCTATCTATCTATCTATCTAGCTATCTATCTATCTATCTATCTATCTATCTATCTATCTATCCTATCTATCTATCTATCTATCTATCTATCTATCTATCTATCTATCTATCTATCTATCTATCTATCTATCTATCTATCTATCTATCTATCTATCTATCTATCTATCTATCTATCTATCTATCTATCTATCTATCTATCTATCTATCTATCTATCTATCTATCTATCTATCTATCTATCTATCTATCTATCTATCTATCTATCTATCTATCTATCTATCTATCTATGTATCTATCTATCTATCTATCTATAAGTGCAAAGTGCAAATTGATGGCCTCGTTTTTCTGTATTGGACACAACATAAGGAGAGCTAACCGAAAATAATGCCGTGTAAAGAACAGGCGATGTTCTCAGAAGTAATTTCGATGAGGAAAGTGCACGAAAAGATAACTTGCCACCGGCAGCGACCGAACCTGCGACCATCGAATAACGCGTCCGATGCTCTGCCCACTGGGCTACGATTCTGTTCATCGATTCGTCAAATTTATGTGCTAACAACAGGTTTATATTGCGCACGTTTTAGATGCGGAGCATCTTATACTCGCGCCTTGTAGTGTGCCGTCCGCGTCGTCCGCGCCGTCCACACCGCTTCTCGAACATTCGACAGCTGACGCGCGCGCATGCGCCGTCGCGCCGTCGCCCACTCTTCCACCATCTGTGCATCCCTTCCTCCTCTACACACCGCGCGCGCTTCACTCCTCCACCATCTGTGCACCCTTCCTCCTCTACACACCGCGTTCGACATCTACAATTCTCCTGATTCTCCAGTGGACGCGCATGTGGCGTCGCGCTTCGAGAACATTCAACAGCTGACAGTGCATGCGCCGTCGTGCTGTATATATACTCAAGGTCGGCGCTCGCTCGCTCAGTTGCCGCTCGTCGGTTGGTTTGTACGGCGCGTCGACGTCCAAGGTCGCGGTGAAATAAATTCCAACGAATCCACAAACACAATGATCGACGTCCTTTCGACCAGCGCCGCCCTTTCGCATACGTGTGTACGTGTTCACTCATTTAACACCCCCTCCTACAACCACGTTAACCAATTTAGCCACCGACCCAAGTAAGTCGCAATTTAACACCCCATTTCACAACCACGTTAACCAATTTAGCCATCGACCCAAGTAAGTCGCACTTTAACACCCCGTTAACCAATTATATGGTCCGCATCCTCCTCAGTGTTCCCCCGAGGGAAGCTGCGGGCAATTTTTTGTTTACTCTACTAACGGAATAGTGAAGCTTTCTGGGCACGTTAGTACAGGGTAAACAATGGGATCGTAAATTGACAACAGTGGGAACGTAAAGCACGGTGAAAATCATGGAAGGTTATATCATGGAGACATGGTAAGGGCTGTATAACTTCGGGTCTTGAGGAAAGCCCAGAAGTTTGGTATGGGACAGCCAGTCATTGAAGAGATCCGGGAAATGAGTGCGACTTCCCCTTGAGTCAACGTTTTTCTTCTGGAGCTGTGGCCCTTGTGACGTAAACGTGCGCGCGAGTCGGCGTGACTCTCCCGCTTGTCAGGCAGCTTCCGACGGAGGCGGACTTCCGCAAAACGTCAGGACGGTAAGGGAGGAGAGTGTCGACAGTGTGCAAAGTTTCGCGTCCACACAGTGAGAAAGATTGGAACACAGTGTAACGCTTTGTCGCGTTATTCTATGTGAACGCTACGATGGGAAGAACGTGGTCGCAGTTTTCACGATCGCATTTTACATACATCGTGAGCATACTGCCGAGAACCTGGGTAAGGCATGCTGAGGTTCTGTCAGTTCATGTTTGATATGTCATGACCCTTGGAAGAACACCATGGCAATAGGAAAGCAAAGCTTCGATGACTCGCAAGAGAAAGGCTCGCCTTCGGTTAGCGAAGAGTTCTCGAGGCGCACAATATCAATGAATGAAACAGGGGAGGAGGAAATACGCTAAGTATCGCACTGTGTCATTTTGTAGTGCAGTGGTTTCGGCAAAGCATGATTATTGGTCTTCGTGGACTATTCTCTTCCGGGAAAATAAAGAGCTCTTAGTCAGCCATCCAGCGTCAGTGTCAGTGGGCCGTACAGCTCGATTCTGATGCCAGCAAAGCGTTTGGCAGGTCGCGGAAACAGTTTAGGGCTCCAGATAAGAGTAAAGGTGGTAATTCGCGACGTTGACATTCAAGGCAGTGCTGAACAAATTTTTTGTATGAAATTCTACAATCTGCGCCAGTAGAATAGATGGCAAATACGTTAATACGTCCTGAATACTCCGGCATGCCCACAATGCAGATCATAGCAGAAGGAGGCGCACATTCTTAATATTAAGCTGCGGCGAGTGACGAAAAATCATTCACAGCCTCCGGGGGTGTAGTTTCGGTGGCAAAGTAGCCGATCACGAATGGCGATATCAGCATGCAGCAGAGATTGGGATACCACAATGGTTGAAGCTTCAGGTAGATAATCGATAATGGAAAAGCCACGTGGTCCGGCGTTGTTCAGTAGCAATAACAAAGTCAAGTGAGGAGACTGGGAGTGTGGAATTCCTTTCGCAAGCCTAGTCTGCCGGTAAAGGCGAACAGGATAGGGAGTCCTCGCCATAGTGCTGGCGTCCACTGCAAAAGATTACGTGAATATCACACTTCTGGATTAACAGTGCCTAGCGTGATGGCTTGCCAGAATGATCTTTCAAGGAGGTCAGCCAACAATGTGCATGGTGATGCGTTTCCAGGTAGAACTAGTGACCGTTAAAACTCGAGCGGTACTTGCTGAGCACCCTTACTAGAGCCAAGCACTCATTTTCAGTCTCAAAGTGGCCTCTGCTTTTTGGAGTGTGTGACTCACAGAGGTGACGACGTTAGCTGTGCTTACGTTAGACACGAATAATGCAAAGACCCACTTCGCCGGCGTCTGGGTCGCTTCCGTTGCAGCTGTTGGGTCGAAACGGCGTTAGGAAGACGTAAGAAGGACCGCAGTGTAGACACACAAACTGGTTGGATCCATAGCATTAGGCTATGGGGCCAACCAGTTTTTTTAACTTTGTATCTGATGCCTGCAAATGAAGAATTGAATTGAATTGAAACGCGATGTCGCTTTCATGAGACCAGGAAGGTCTTTGTCACTGCGTAAGAAACCAGTCTATAGCGACGTGATTGAGGTGAAATTTCGAACAAAGTTATGGAAGTAGGAGCACACTCCAAGCAAACTACGTATGTATTTGCAATCGTAGCAGGCTTCGAAACTCGGTGACTGTTCAGTTTCCTAACTAGAAAGTATTGGTTTGCTGGTGCGTTCACTCTGAAGAAAGGTGTAGCACGCAAACCATGCAGACGAAAAAAGGAAGGGGACATGGTAGAGCGTCAAGTTGTAGCTTTTTTTGAAAAAAAAATTCAAGTTTTATAAGCATGCGAGGTAGTGCAAAATTAGAGTTGCGCAGGACATGGCAAACACTTTCACGCCTATGGGATCACACGATATAATAAAATTAAAAAAATGGCACTTCTGCCTTGCGTGTCAATGATGCTTCTATCAGAGGCAGGGCTGTCACCCTGCGTAAATCAAAAACGCATTGTATTTTTTTATTTTTTGTAATCGTGATTCCATAAGCGCGGACGTGCTCACCAATGCCCTGCGCAGCTGCAACTGCACACCTGTCTGTATGTTTAAAAACAAGGGCTGCTTTTTCGAAAACAAAACAAAAACTCAAAACTTGTTTCAAGTTGATGCTCAATCCGGTTCCTTTCATTTAGTGTCGGTGGGTGGCGTCTCTCCTTTTCCTTAAGACTGCATAAAGTTTCGCAGGGTTGGTTAGAACAACTGTGTGGTTTTACATGGTCAGCTGCCGAGCGGCGAAGCGGCACTCACTCATAATGATGATACTCTAATATTGCTGGCACCACAAGAAGGGATCAGGCAACACCAGGGTGGCAGAATTTTTATGTAAGATGGTTATGTATATTCAAGTATCCAATAGAATTTAAGTGAAAGACAAAAAGAACAGTAAATAATGTAGGAAGATGTTACATGTGCAAGTGGTCTGGCAATTCAGAACTTTCACGGATGGGGGCGCCACCATGCGGCATCCGTCCTAACTGTCGTTTGGAGGATGCCCACGCAGCCAGACCATGCCATCGTTCAGTCGGCCCTATTTTGGCAGTTCACTGGTGCTTTACATTTGGTCGCTGGCAATTTTACTATGGTTATTCTGAAGTCGAGCAGGTACTGTGAGTCGTAGTAACAATGATTTACTCTTTACTGTTTGCTTGCTGAGCTGGAAGAATCACGAAATATGTTGGATGCTGCTGTGCAGACGACGTGCAGTCAAAGGCAAGGGTTTCTGCTTTTTGCACGAGCACGACCGCTTGATCTTCCCCGGTCGTGGCACGAGCAGCGTTCACAAAGCTGTACGTGCATTCATTCACACCGCAGCAGACGATGTGCCCGGCGTACAAAACTTTTTTCTTCAATATACGCCACACACGCATTTCTTATTATGTAGTGTGGGATATAACATGCTAGGATTCATGACCTTCTTTGCAAAAAAACTTCACAACACAGTGGATGCAGCCGAAAATACTACGCAGTTCGAAGTGATGGACACACTGGCAGCAGCTATCGGCGGGCCAGCTGCGCGATCCCCCAAACGACAGCCATGTTCGGGTTGTACTAGCACCCTCTCTAGGCGGTGAAAATTGCGAACCACTTTTGAGGTTTAGTTGCATTCGCATTCAAGCGTCGCTTAAACACGTCAGGACCTGTCGCAGCCGCTGTAGGCGGGCTATGAAATTAGAAATAAAAAAATGTCAATATTGTCGAGGTAGAATGACCATAAACTACTTGAAGCCACAGTGTGATGTCGAGGAGCCGTTCGTTGCAAATAGGTTCGTTGCAAATACTAAAACGCACTACGTCGAATTTATATTGTTGTCGGATGTTATAAATGCACTTTTTTGGTGATCAACTTCAGCCATCAACACCTGCCGTTAGCCATGACATGTTTAGAAACAGGAAGAATTCTGCCCGTTGATACCTGTCAAATGCTTTGTCGATGCGCGCAAAAGAATATACGTCTTTTTCACGTCACCTTATTTCATGCGTGTTAGTCGGTGCAAAAGCGAATAAGCACGTGCTCTGGCGAACTAGAATAGGCTGTGGGATGCTTTAATAATGCCACGGTGTGGCATATCTTCGACCTGGTCGTTTATGACACGATGTTCTGCAGAAAAGAAGCTGTACGACCTTTCACGCAAAGGCTGGTGTAAACCGGTACCAATGTAGTCTGAGCTTTCGACGTGCTACTCAACTGCAGCTGAGAAACATGAAACGAAATTGTAAAGTGCTCGAGAAGCCGAAGCAGCTCGGCGTGTTTTTAGAAGTACGAATACCGGTGATTTAACTCATGAATATGTCACAAGACGAGCTGTCCAGTGTTGAAATGGCATCAAGACCAGTCGACTCAGTAAGGCACGATTTGCTTGGCAGGTTAAAAAGAACGAAGAGCCGAAGCATTCTACGTGACCGAGAAATTTGCCGACAAGCAACGTAACCAGTGCTGAAAAGTTATCGTCGGCAAAAGTACTGCTGCAGCCGGTAGTGATATAGAGCGTCACGAAAGACAGTGCTACGCCTTGACGGCTTGCGACCAGCTCTGCAAGAGTGGTCAAGACTGTGGCATCGTTGAGGCTACTGCAGAAGACAGGGACACTGGCGACACAAACAGGTACAATCTCGGTGTCCACGCGCACAATGAGTTTAGGTGGTTCATTAAAATCTTCGTGCAGTGGTTGTTCACACATCAACACACAATAAATTTCAGTGAGTGCGAAGTCGATGAAAGCATTATGATCAACATCATCGTCATCACCAACATCATCAGCAGCAATTATCTATTGTAAAGGCCCCTGTCAAAGTAATACCTTAGGGGGAGTAACACAAGAGAAAAAGAACGTTCAAACAGTTATTATAAAAATACAAAGAAACAATCAAAAACACGTGAAGGATACAACGCTCAAAAAAGAAAAACACAAATACAGAAAAATCTCCATCCGTTATGCATCAGCACTCAATAAATTTGTTGGTACGTTTTGAAAGTTAATGGGGTCACGTACAATCACTTGATAGAAAGTGCTACCCGAGGATTATTTCTTGCGAGCACCAGAAAAGAACGATAAACGCCACGATATGCACAGTGTATTGAATGATTACGCAGGCAGTAAATGCTGCGAGGTTCGAGGTTCCGTTATCGTTCCAGTGTCAAAAACCCTCCCTCAAAAACTGAAGGGCTGGAGAAGAAAGTCGCGAATGATGAAAAGAAGACTAATGTTTATGCCATACATGGAAAACGTTGCTCGCAACTCTAAGAAATTGACTAACAGGTATAAGATACTTTAGGTTCTCTGGCAACCCACTAGCCTCTGCTCATGTATTCCTCCTGCACCGAGGCCCTACTCGTGTGGGAAGAGGCATGCAAGGCCTGCGTCGTCTTCTCTGTTGGCGCAGTGTACGAGACCCCGCTTTGTTACAGTAAGGTTTGTATCGGAAAACAGGCCGGTGCATAAAAAAGAGGATTAGCGAACATGAACCTTCTGCAAAAAATAACATTTCGGTACATTTGCCTTTATATTATTGTTCCTGCAAGTGTGAGCCTAGGCTTTCCAATGCATCTGTTCTTGAAAAAGAGTCCTGCATCTGTTCTGGAAGAAAGAGTCCACGTGAGGTGGCTTCGCGAAAATATGTGGTGTACCACAGGGATAAAAATCTGAAGGACATTCTTGTCAGAGCAACAACAAACACCCCCAATATTCAATCAGGGTGCCATCCCTGCGGAAAAGCTCGATGCAAGGTATGCCCACAGATGGTCACAACACGTGAAACCAAAGTGAACTTCTCGGATTCCAAATTCTGCATAACTGAAAGCCTTAATTGTGACTACAGTAACGTAATATACATGCTACATTGCAATATCTGCGGTCAAAAATATATCGGCCAAACAGACACGCCATTTCGGCTGCG
This sequence comes from Rhipicephalus annulatus, assembly GCA_013436015.1. Lineage (NCBI taxonomy): Eukaryota > Metazoa > Arthropoda > Arachnida > Ixodida > Ixodidae > Rhipicephalus > Rhipicephalus annulatus. The sequence goes on along the minus strand of WOVY01003661.1, from coordinate 131,072 downwards.
GTTCAATAATCACCGGTACCGCGCCACTTCACTGCCGAAGCTACCTTTATCTAGACATTATCCATCGCTAGTTTTAAACTTCGGCAGCTAGGATTCAACTACGGAACTTATTACATACTGAAAGAAGTTAGCTTTAGAAAGTTCTTGAAGCTGATTACAAACATTAGCCAGCATAACACGCACGTATGATCTACGCTAGGCCAAATACAAGCCAACAAGAGTGATTCCATGCTTGTTGTCTTTGAGTGCGCTGAGTCGTACAGCTACAATTCCTTCATAAATGTTGAGAGGTAAGCAGAGCAAACATGGTCCCTGCGTTTTATTAGGTTCAGGTATACAAATTGCAACTAGGTTTCCTACGGAACTTCATTAGCGAACGCCAGACCAGTAGCATTTGTTCTAAGAAAATCTATTATCTTAACCATAGCGGGCCTTGGCAAAGGGCATATGTTGTCCATAACAAAACAAAAATTATTAACGTATCTAAAGATTATTCAGATGCGATAAGTTGAAAGCACTTTGTTGTACGTAGTCAAAGTGTGATAGGAAGATGTCGCATAATATGAGCACTACTCTTGAGCCAATGCAGATGCCATTTTTTCTGTAAAAACACGCCTTGTTCAACACGGCGTTCTGCCATTCGAATACATAGAATAGTGGCATGGGAACTTTTGATTCCCCTGTACCTTCTTATGAGCACTAATTGGCCAAAGAAAAACAACCATAAAATAACTGTCAAAGCCTGCTTCAGGAAGCAATCCATCATTATCATAATATATAGCATATGTTCAACGCCTTGCCTGGCCTTCTGGAAGCGATGAAAATTGTTCATGTTCCATTTACATGTCGTCACTTCATTGAGTGTGCTAGCTTTGTGTGCTATAAGACTATTGCCGCGTGGTGTAGACGGCCACAAACTAAAAAGTTTGAGTTCAATTGCCGCTGTCACTCAGCGGATGTAGTACCGCTCTAAAGTCAATTTCGTTCTTGGTGTACGCATTCTGTCTTTTTTTCGGATCCTTTGTATTTTCTCGATGTGATTTCCGTCACGGAAGTACGCCACTGAAGCCTTGGTGGACCACGACACAAAACACTTTCATGTCAAAAGAGAGAGCACAATGCAGGCACTGGGCTGGGCCCTCTCTGGTATTTTTGTTCAACTTGCTCAGCACAGATTGAATCGATATTGAATCGACGCGCCCAATGTACCACTCTAAGATGCTTACATTGATGACCCGGGCAGACACATCACGGCCGCAAGCTCCTCTGTCTCGTGCTTGGGCCTGTGCCCTAGTACACTGCGCATTAGCATTATTTTCACTGAGATACAGACCATTCAATTCCCATTTGTTATATATGCATACGCATTATTTTGAGGACGTGAATTCTAGTAGATAGTTGTTGTATGGAGTGATGTGTTCGTAACAGTTGTTCTTTTGTAACGGAGCTGTATGTAGTGCTACAGAATTCTGTTGCATTACTTACGAAAGCTTTATTTTCGCGCAATGGGTAGATACAAAACAAGTTTCTGCTGTAAAGCATTTTTTTGGCGCATTACTCACGGAAGGCCTGTGTTGTCACAATTGAGTATTCCTTGAGGCAACTCTCGTTGTTACATATAGCACATTTATTGCGTACGACGATATTTTGTCGTAGGGTTGACAGGCGGGCTAGTTCGTACAATTTGCCCCGCCGCGGTGGTCTAGTAGCTAAGGTACTCGGCTGCTGACCCGCAGGCCGCGGGTTCAAATCCCGGCTGCGGCGGCTGCATTTGCGATGGAAGCGGAAATGTTGCAGGCCCATGTGCTCAGATTTGGGAACACGTTAAAAAACCCCAGGTGATCAAAATTTCCGGAGCCCTCCACTATGGCGTCTCTCATAATCATATGGTCGTTTTGGGACGTTAAACCCTACATATCTATCATTAGTTGGTACAAATTCATGATAGAATAATTGGAAGTGCAAACCAACGGGATGCTAGAGAAGATACAAAGAAGCGCAGACTGAAAATCAGTTTATTCAGAGAAGAAATTATATACCAGAAAGATCACAAAGGGACACAACTCGGGAGAAGGTTTCACCATGATCGGGTGTCGTCCAGAAACAATATTTCACAATCTAACAGTGATATAGACGGTGAACTAACACAACTATCAATATTCTTTTTAATAAAAAAGGCTTCCGTAATCTCTCTAACTTTCATGTCATGATGGCTGTATAAGACAGATGTGCGCGAAAAATCAGGTACGCAGCCACAAGTTTTGCAATGGGCGGACAAATGTAAACCCGGGGCTAATTTCAGCGCATTGTAGTGTTCTCGCCGGCGAATATTCAGGCAGCACCCAGTCTGCGCAATGTATAACCTGCCGCAAGACAGTGGAATACAATAAACAACATTAGATCGACAATTGGTGAAGGAATTGACACGCTTGACACCACAACCTTTCTTCACAAGACCTGCCTTCATTCTGCCTTGTCATTCAAATCTAGAACACATTTGCTGCAGTTTTACACGTGCGGAAAACACAACGTCGAGGTTGATTTTTTTGCACATTTTTTATCTTATGTGAAAACTCGCGCACCTATAGGACTACCGCAAACTTACGTCGTTTAACTGCCTCCTTTAGGGGCATCTCTTCCCTTTCTTCATACGCAGAACCTTCTGAGCGGCCAAAATGAGGACATTGGACGGAAAGCCTGCCTCTCGCAACCTAGTTATTTGACTAGGAAAAACGCGTAATTTTGTGGAAACATGATTTCGTTACAGCAGAATTGAGAAGGTTAATTGCAATGCCTGACTTTATACTTTAGAATGCGAAGAAGAGTAGTCCAAGATTGGTTTCTTTGAACGGGGAGAGTAGGACCAGCATAGGTGATCTGCGAGAAAAGATAACTCAAGATTTAGAAACAGTAATATCTTATGTGGAACCTCGTGCGTGAAACGTAATCCATGTCGTATACACAATTTTTTGCAATGGCACAAGGACGCTTCATGCTAGATCACGTGACTATAACTGGCTTTCTCCCAGCCAGTTGCCCCAGCCAACGCGTTGCGCCAGCGAAGCTTCTGCAGCTGTAAGCGCCGGTGGATGGGGTTAGAAGTTAACACAGCAGCATCCTTGCAGGCGCCACAACGCGCTTCTATGCGAACTAACGCTTGCTGCTCCCCAATGTCATCAATGCAGTAAATAATTGATGAAATCAGCTATCACTTCGTGTCATCTTAGGCTGGTATGCGCTTTCTGAGCATCAGGTACGTTCTGTTTTAATTACACAGATTAGCTGTGTTCATTTAGTCATGTCCACTAAGCCTTGTCTCTGAAAATTAGAGAAGTAATGTTGAAAGCATTGCATAATACCAACGAAAACATTGTTGTTGAAGGTTAAGAACGTGTATATAAAGCGAATAAAATTGGCACATTCCACGTACAGGGGCAATCGATGATATGTGAAGCACGAATGAGGAAGGTTAGTATGTCACTTTACAATCAGCACATTACAAGGCGGACGTAAATTATGCCGTAGATGACTTCCATATCATGATAATAATGTTTGAACGTGTCTTTTACCATCGTCTTCGATTCATGTCACGTAATACTAAAGTTGGGATATGTGAAGCTAGCGGAACAGGCGCGAGCACGCTATGAGCGTGGCATGTAGTCATGTTTTACATGACGCATATTCTGAAGAGAAATCGGAAATGGTACATGGAGCTGTTTTACATCTTGAGGCCAATAATGCAAGCGTGCTTGAATTGGTGAATAAGATTTTGCAAATCCACTTAGATTTAAAGACCGATTCTGACTCATCGACGAAACATGTTCAAGTACTTGAATGTAAAATGGAGTCCGTTACGCCAACGGGAGCCTGCGGAAACAACCAGGGTATCTCGAATCTTCAAGCCAAAATTGATGACCTGGAGAATCGTTCCCGAAGGTCAAACGTAATATTCTGTGGAATTGAGGACGAGGAACAGTTTGAAACGTGGGAAACATCTGAGCGCATTGTGCGTGATATTTGCACGAAACGTCTTGACTTTCCAAACTCGTCGCTTGCTAGAGCTCACCGAATAGGTCACTTCTCCACAGAGAAGAAAGCGCCCGATCATCGCTAAACTGTTCAATGAAAAAGAAGTGGAAACAATCCTGAGCAAAGGCTTTGAACTAAAAAATACGCCACTTAGTGTTGCACGTGACTACTCTGAGGCTGTGCGGGACAAGTGCAGAAAGTTACTGCAATTTTCAAAAACAGCAAAGAAAGAAGGAGATAGTGCGCGTCTTGTTTTCAACAAAGCGTTCCTATCAAAGATACTTACGTTTGGGACACAAATTTTAATTGTGCAGTGCATGCTGACACTCGCGCTACAACAAACACATCGACATGACGTTCCCCTCCAAAGTGCAGGCAGCCGCACTATCTCGTCCAGATGGAAAGGACACTTTTTTATACACTAACATCAGAAGTGTTTTTTCCAAACGTGTTGAGCTATCTTCGCTAATCAACTCACGCTCGCCATCTATATTCGCATTAACAGGGACATGGCTCAACGATACTGTTTCTGATAGTAATATTCTTGTCAGTCAAGCAGAGATCAATTTTTTTCGCTGTGATAGAAAAGATTGAAGAGGCGGTGGTGTGCTCATTGCAATTTGTAAAATATAGTTGCTCTACTCATTAACAATAATTCATTTCTTGAATGCGTGTTTGTTTCTTGGAGGCTTATTTCTTCCGATCTAATTATTGGCGTTTTTTGTCGCCCTCCGGACATGAATTCAATGTTCGAAAGTGAATTTAATCGGGTTGTTGTTGAAGTATGCACGCGGTTTCCCAATGCGGTTTTTGTCTTTTTCGGTGACTTCAACTATCCAAATATTGAATGGTCGACGCTATCTGTTTCAACCAGTGACACCCAGGCACAGGAATTTCTAAATTCTTGTCTCGACTTTTCGTTGTGCCAGCTTATCGAAAAACCGACACGTTGCTCGACCACATGCGCAAACATTATTGATTTACTCTTAACTTCTCACTCCGATCTTTTCACTGATATAGGCTATCTTGATGGTCTTTCCGATCATGACATAATCACGGGAAACTTAATATGTTCACTCAACGAAAGAAGAGTTACCAACAAGCATATAAGGTGTTACAACCGTGCCAACTTTGATGAAGTTAGTGCCAAATTGTCCAGTTTCACTGGAGAGTTTTTAGATACCCATTTGTCGCGTTCAATGGAAGATAACTGGAACCTTTCTAAAAATGCTCTTTCAAACTTAATTGATCAGTATATACCAGTCATTACCATAAAAACAAGCAACGTCGCTCCGTGGTTCAATAATCAACTGCGTCGACTTATTAATAAAAAAGCGACTGTTGAGAGTAGCGGCCAAAACAGATTATCAGATTCATGGTGTTGTTATAAAACATGTGACAAGTTATACCAACGCCTTGTAAAAGCTACTCGTCGGCGTTTTTTTAACCTTGATTTATCATCAATGCTAAAAAATAACCCTAGGCGCTTTTGGCGCACGATAAATAATAGTAACCAAACGGATGTAACTCTCGCTAATACCGATGAAACCCCTGATCTGGAATCCGAATGTTCTTAGTTATAAAATGATACATTCTTATCAGTCTTTACTCTTGAGGATACTATTTCATGCCCTAACATAGATGTAGTTGCCGGTATTAATATGTCAGAAATAATAATTGACGAAGCTTGTGTCATATCTTTACTCGGAAAAATGCAAACTTCGTCTGCATCCGACCATAATGGCTTCATTATAAAATACTGAAAAAATATTTCCTCAGGCATCTATCGCTTTTTGGCAGCAATATTTTCTCTATCATTATCATCAGGCACCGTTCCTCACGATTGGCGAATAGCAAAAGTAGTGCTGCTATTTAAGTCAGGTGATCGCTCATCCCCGCTTAATTAGAGACCCATATCTTTAACTAGCACCATATGTAAACGTTTTGGAACACATTATACACTCAAAGGTAATCTCTTATTTAGAGGAACACAATATCATCTTCAAATATCAGCATGGTTTCCGCAGGTGCTATTCATGCGAAACTCAACTCTCGGTATTTACTCATGACTTGCACTCCTAATTGGACGCCAGCATCCAAACTGATGACATATTCCTTGATTTTTCAAGAGCATTTGATCGTGTCCCTCACCATCGGCTCTTACTAAAACTTAGGCAGCTTAATATTCACCCACTTGTTCTCGCCTGGCTGCAAGCCTTTCTTTCCAGTAGAAAACAACTCACGTCCGTAAATCACTTTAACTCTCCTTTTGTTGATGTCTCATCAGCAGTTCCCCAAGGGAGTGTGATTGGTCCCTTGCTTTTCCTTATTTATAATAATGACTTGCTCTCCTCAGTCAATTCTAAAGTTAGGCTTTTCACAGACAATTGTGTAATTTACCGTACCATTTCATCTGAAACTGATCGACAAGCTCTACAATCAGGTCTTGTCTGTTTAACTTCGTGGTGCACGGTATGGCAAATGACACTAAATCCTTCAAAGACTAAGCTAATATGCTGTACTAAAAAAGCGTCCCGTATTCTAACGTATTACTTGCTAAATAATATTTCAGTGGAGCATGCGACCTCTTATAAATACCTTGGGGTTAACATTCAGTCTGACCTGTCATGGCATCACCACATTAACATCACCCTTGCTTCAGCAAATTGCTAAATCGGGTTTCTTAAACGTAACTTTCAACACAGCCCCTCGCACTTGCGTAAACTGGCTTATATCACCCTATTCCATCCTAAAATAGAATATGCGTTGGCCATTCGGGATCCCGATCAAGACTACATTATTAAAAACATCGGAGCCCTGCAGAACCGTGCTGTACGTTTTATTAGGGGTGAAACTCCTTAGGACCTCAAGATGTCCGCCGTCTCCCGTCTGTCCGTAACACCATGTAACCTTCAACCTATAAGCAACAGAGGGCGTCGGTAGTAACAGTTTTGCATGTAACCTTCAACTTATAAGCAACAGAGGGCGCTGTGGTTAATTGCAGATGTGATGGTGTTGCTGTCAACGCTCTATATTTATAACCACGTTCCATACTACACATTATCTTCTCTCATATGGACGAAGACGAACGCAGGAAAGCGCGACGTGCTGAGTATCAGCGTCGCCGTCGACGGGAAGCTACCACGGAGGCAAAAGAGAAGGAAGCGGATGCAAAGCGGCGATGGTGACAACAAAGTTCTACATCACAGACGAGGGCCAAGGAAGCAAAGGCTAAGCGGGAAAAAGGCCAAGCTGACGCGCAGTTGAGACAACTTGAAGCGGATGTAAGGCGGCAATACCGACAAGAAAATTCTACACCAGAGACGATAGCTAATGGAGCTGTGATTATCAAGTCAAAATTTAACCTGGAACTTGGAACCTCATATCAGTTATAAAGAAGAATCACGGCTATATCACAATCGGTCTCAGCACCTCTTTGAATAAAAAATATATAAGTATCACAGCCACAATCAGTCTCAGTACTATCTCAACTTTAATCACAATAATCACCTCCAAAAGCTTCGCCCCATAATTATCTTCAAGCAGCTTGAAATGCAGTGATTTTTTTTCTGATTTTTCACGTCACACCAGGGTCACTTTATTGAAACTTCGTGCCGAACTGGAACTCTTATCACGTCGCCATAACATTGCTCGCTTATCCCTACTTCATAAGCTCTACTATCACACATCACTTCACGAGGACTTCTTTAGGCCACCCCCCCTCAGGGGCGCCTGCGCAAGTAGGCGTTTGGTGTGTAGCGACACCACGGACCCGAGCTAACGGGGGAGTTTCGGCTCCCTCCCACACCTAGCCGTGCGTGGCTTTGCCGTGTCCAGGGAAAAGGGGATCCTGGGGGTTGAGCTGACGCTGGGTGATTGGACCTTTAAGGCCCCCGGGAAGAGGCAACACACCCCTTTGGCCCCGGCTTCACGTAGACGGCACCCCTGGGCTGACCCACCCAGGGGAAATCGGCAGTCGCCTTTTCCTATCTCTCTCTCCCTATATCTTCGTCTTTTGTTCTCACTTTACATCTTTCCTGTTTTCTTCTCACTTCATTATACTTCCAATTTTTCCTGGCGGCAAGGGTTAACCTTGTGTGGCTATCCAAACTAGGGTAAACCATATTGGGTTATAGTAACTGCGTACTGCTGGCGTTGCGCAGACATGCCCACATGCTCTGCCACATCCCTTTGTTGGACTCCGTGGTGGGTGGTAGGCGCCGTTACCGAAAAATACACATTTTCTCATGGGATCCTCAACCCCCTCTCTAACTGATTGTGCCTCGAAAAGGGTACGCACCGACGCAACTTTACTACTTTGGCCTAAAAACAGAGAAACTTTCCCAAAATACCATGTCCTTCACTGCGAACAATCATCTACAAATGCTAGAGCAATCTCACCCTTCCTTGTAGCCAAGTGCTTGAGAGAGACCATTGGAACCGGTTATAAGGCCACGAAGATGGCAAGTGGTGATCTGCTTCTCGAACTAAAAGACAAAGAACAGTACAATAAACTCTCGCACCTTGTAGCCTTTGGTAACATCCCCGTCTCGGTGAGCGCACATCGTACCATGAATACAGTGAAGGGCGTGGTATCGGACGAAGACTTGATGACACTGAGTGAAGAAGAGCTTCTTGATGGATGGAAGGACCAAGGTGTGATACATGTCCAGCGCATCAAAATCAGACGTAACAACAATGAAATAGCAACAAAGCACTTGATACTCACCTTCAATTCAACCACTTTACCTGAAAGTCTAGAAACTGGCTATGTAAAACTCCATGTCCGACCTTTCATTCCAAACCCGAGGCGTTGTTTCAAATGCCAGCGATTTGGTCATGCATCCCAGAGCTGCCGAGGACAGGGGATGTGTGCTAAGTGTGGCACAACCGGCCACAGCGCTGATGAATGTAGTCATGACGAGGTCCTCTGTGCTAACTGCGAAGGTAGTCACCCCGCATACTCCAGAGCGTGCCCAGCCTGGAAAAGAGAAAAAGAAATAATAACTATAAAAGTTAAGAAAAACATCACATTCAGGGAAGCAAGACAACGGGTCTCGTTATTATTAGCATTAAAAACACCTTTTGCCGAAGTGGTGCAACGAGGGGCGGCACCACAAAGGCCCTTGGCAGTTGCCCGGACCGCGCCTAGCGTGCCGAGGACAATGCCACAAGCCCCTGTGGCGGGAGCAGCCAGCGCTGCCCTGCCCATAATCAGCCTGTCCACACCAGTAACCTCTACAAGCTCTGGCAGCAGCCAGGGCAATCACGAGGCCAAGGGGGCTCCATCAACCCCCAGCTCGGTGGGGACAAAGACTTCGTCGATCGAGGCGAAGTCTAAGCGACGCACAGATCGCTCTGTAGAGCGGGCGTCCAGTGCCTCGCAAGAGGCTATGGACAGCAGTCCAAGCCAAACGGCGCAGGAAGCGCTGAAGGAGCGGCGAGCTTCGCTCGACCGCCCCAGAAAAGACAGAACGCCAATTACAGGGCCTGACAAAGGCCCTGTAAAATGAGCTAATTTCCGTCTTCTCTGCACACAGCACTTTCCCCTTCTTTTTTTCCAGTATGGACAACATCATACAGTGGAACGTAAGGGGAATACTTAGAAATTTAGATGACGTCCAAGAACTTCTGAGTAAGTTCAACGTGAAAGTGCTATGTGTGCAAGAAACGCACTTAACTCCTAAGCACAAGGACTTCCTACGACAATATATTATTTTCCGAAAAGACCGGGATGATGCTGTCGTACCATCTGGCGGTGTAGCCATTATAGCTGATCGTAGTATAGCATGCCAACATTTGAAGCTCTAAACGGCCCTTGAGGCAGTGGCCATTCGAGCTGTACTTTTTAACAAACTCATTACCATATGTTCTGTGTACATACCACCGCATCAACAGCTACACAGACATGATCTAGAATCATTAATAGACGAACTCCCAGAGCCGTTTCTGGATCTAGGTGATTTTAATGCACACAATATCCTGTGGGGCGATGCTCACTGTGATGCGCGAGGACGTCTCATTGAGCAGCTCCTTTTCTCTTCTAGTTTATGTCTTTTAAATATAAAGGAGCCTACATATTTTAGCCTTGCAAACAACACGTACTCCTCCATAGATCTTAGCTTGTGATTTCATTTTAGTTCGTCGTTGTGCTTGCCCCGCCGCGGTAGTCTAGTGGCTAAGGTACTCGGCTGCTGACCCGTTGGTCGCGGGTTTATATCCCGGCTGCGGCGTCTGCATTTCCGATGGAGGCGGAAATGTCGTAAGCCCGTGTGCTCAGATTTGGGTGCACGTTAAAGAACCCCAGGTGGTCTAAATTTCCGGAGCCCTCCACTACGGCGTCTCTCATAATCAAATGGTGGTTTTGGGACGTTAAACCCCACATATCAATCCATAGATCTCAGCATTTTGTCGCCATCCCTTTTACCTGTTTTTAAGTGGAACGTTCTTAAAAACCCTTATGGGAGTGACCACTTCCCAATCATCCTGAGTGCGCCGAACAAAGATCAGCTACCCCCGCAGGTTCCTCGATGGAAGATTGACTCAGCTGACTGGGAAGGGTATAGAACTCTTACATACATGACATGGAATGAACTGTCTGCCCTGACCATAGATGACGCTGTCACGTATTTTACAGCTTTTATACTTGATGCCGCATCTAAATGTATTGCCAAAACGAGCGGCATGTCTTCTAAACGGCGAGTCTCATGGTGGAACGACGCATGCAGGAAAGCACGGACCACTCAGAACAAAGCATGGGCGTTGCTTCGCGATTCCCCTACAGCAGAAAACCTGGAAAATTTCAAGCGGGTCAAATCGCAGGCAAGGAGAACGCGTCGACAAGCTAGACGAGAGAGCTGGACAAATTTTATATCGAGTTTAAACTCGTACACAGACGAGGGAAAAGTGTGGAATAAGGTAAAGAAAATTAAGGGCCAACAAACGTATTCCCTTCCACTAGTAGATAGCCTCGGGGAAAGCTTGGAGGATCAAGCCAACTTTCTTGGCACACATTTCGAACACATATAGAGCTCCTCAAACTACTCTGAATCCTTCCAGAATTACAAGGCACGAATAGAAAAACAAAAGTTAGAAAGAAAATCTGCAAGAAATGAGGCATATAATGCACCATTCTGCTTAGCAGAACTGCGAACAGCACTTAGCTGCTGTAATACATCTACCCCAGGTCCTGACAACATAATGTACGCGATGCTGAAGGAACTACCCTCCGAAACTAAAGAAACGCTCCTCTCTCTTTATCATCGCATATGGTTTTCAGGTGTGATCCCCTCCTCCTGGAAGGAGGCTGTTATAATTCCAATCTTGAAGCAGGGAAAAGATCCATCTACTGTATCAAGTTACAGACCTATAGCGTTAACAAGCTGCCTCTGCAAACTATTTGAAAAAATGATTAATTGCCGCTTACTCCACTACTTAGAAACAAACAATCTGCTCGACCCATATCAGTGCGGGTTTCGAGAAAGTAGATCCACCACAGACCACCTTGTTCGTATCGAGGCACAGATCAGAGACGCCTTCGTCCATAAAAAATATTTTCTCTCTGTGTTCCTCGATATCGAAAAGGCTTATGATACAGCATGGCGTTTAGGAATTCTAAGAGACCTGTCCCACCTTGGTGTGCGCGGACGAATGTTTCACATATTTGAAAGTTACCTGTCAAACCGAACATTCCGTGTCCGTGTGGGCAGTGTTCTCTCCCGAAAATTTGTCCAGGAAACAGGCGTGCCACAAGGTGGTGTACTTAGTGGCACACTTTTTATTATCAAAATGAATTCCTTGCACTTGTCCATCCCTCGCAATATGTTTTATTGTACATATGTCGACGACGTTCAGCTTGGCTTCAAGTCATGCAACTTGGCCATGTGTGAGCGGCAGGTTCAGCTTGGTTTAAATAAGGTCTCCAAATGGGCAGATGAAAACAGATTTCGACTTAACCCACAAAAAAGCACGTGTGTCTTGTTCTCTCGAAAGAGAGGCATGCACTCGGAACCTGACATTCGACTGAACGGGCAACGTCTGTCCGTCAAAGCCGAGCATAAATTCTTAGGCTTAATCTTGGACAACAAGTTGACCTTCGTACCGCACATCAAATATTTAAAAACAAAATGTTTAAAAGCCATGAATGTTATAAAAGTGTTGTCACGTACTACGTGGGGTAGTGATAGGCAATGCCTCATGAACCTCTATAGAAGCCTCATTCGCACCCGCTCAGATTATGGGGCCGTTGTCTATCAGTCTGCTACTCAAAGTGCCTTGAAGATGCTGGACCCCGTGCACCATTTAGGCATCCGCCTTTCTACGTGTGCTTTTCGCACCAGCCCCGTAGAAAGCCTTTATGTTGAGTCAAATGAGTGGTCGCTTCATCTGCAGAGAACTTACATGTCCTTTGTTTATGTCCTTAAGGTGAAAGCAGACAAGAAGCACCCCTCATACTCTACAATTAATGATTTGTCGAGCTCAACTCTGTTTCAAAACAGGCCTTCGATGAGGAAGCCCTTCTCAGTACGCCTGAAGGGTCTAGCTGAAGAAACTGGAGTGTCACTTGAACACAGTTTAATGGCTCCTGTAGCATACCCGCCACCGTGGCAGTGGCAGATTATAGAGTGCGATGTGTCGTTCCTAGAAGTTACAAAACATGCGCCTATTGCCCATATCCGAACATACTTCCTGGAACTTCAACACAAATACACACGTCCTGAGTTTTTTACAGATGCCTCTAAGTCCAACTCCTCTGTGTCCTACGCGGCTGTTGGCCCTTCCTTTTCGGATGCTGGCCCTCTACATCCAGGCACAAGTATCTTCACAGCGGAAGCCTACGCGATACTTGTGGCAGCTAAACACATCAAACAATTTCAAATACAAAAAGCAGTAATTTATACAGACTCCCTCAGTGTGGTAACGGCTCTGCACAGTCTCAAAAAACAAAGAAACTCTGTTCTCGTCTCACTTTACTCCATTTTATGCACACTCTACACACTCAACCAACATGTTGTAGTGTGCTGGGTGCCAGGGCACCGTGAGATTCAAGGCAACGTGATGGCGGATCAGCTTGCTGCATCCGTCCACGAAAGCACCGCCACTACACCCACATCAATCCCGGCCCTTGATCTTGAGCCGTCTCTCAAACGAAAGCTCAGGGACTACTGGCAGAGCAAGTGGGATACACACATACAAAACAAACTACACGTTATCAAGCCACACCTTGGCCGTTGGCTACCAGTATCAAAATCACGTCATACCCAGGTAACATTAACAAGGCTGAGGATAGGACACACATACACAACACACTCACATCTTTTATCAGGTGGCGATCCACCATTGTGTGACAGATGTGGTGAAGCACTAACAGTTCTTCATATTTTAATTCAGTGCAAACAATTGGACACTATAAGAAAACAACATTTTCCATTACCCTACCGACAACATATACCTTTACACCCTGCAATGTTCGTCGGTAGGGACCCACTTTTTAGTCATAAATCGTTGTTAGCGTTTTTAAAAGAAATTCATAGTTTTCATAATATATACCCGGTCATTCCGTAGCACGACCTCTCTAGAGAGGTTTTCGCTGCGGTGGCTACACAAGAAAGCACTTCCCTCACGGCCCTTGGACGCAAGGGTATGAACGAGTGAGGCACTTGTGCTAAAGCCATACATATCCACCATCGTCTTTTATTATCACCAACTTTTGTCATCTGTTCACACCACACACACCTTTCACGGCATGGTCATGATTTTATTACTTGTATTTTTTTACCCGCCTTACCGCGAGGAATTTTATGGCCCTTATACAGCCGCTAATCACAATCATCGTCCACAATCCATGTCCCATGAACTGGCGCTCTTTGGCCATCAAATGGCCCTTGCGCCAAAAAACACCATATATCATCATCATCATCTTTCGGCCACCCCCTGCTATCTTTCCGCACCGTGATCATCCCTTTAAAATCCAACGCTTCCCTTGTTGCACGTTTCATTATGCTAGATCCTTCTTACAGCGCACAATAACCGAGTGGAATGACTTATTATCAAACATTGCAACCATCACCGTTATCACTGTATTTCAGAACCTACTAAGCATGAGTGCATACGTGCGAACCTTTTGCGGTATTCCCCCCTCTTTCTTCGGCATAGCTTGTTTTCTGTATAAACTGCGTATGTTCATGATTCGTGTTATGTTTTGCTGTGTTTGCCTAATTCAGTATTTCACGCGTGCTATTGATGATGTTGTGATTCCTTTATGCTTCAATGGCGTGTGTGCTTGTAGTAAGCTGGATTACGATTCATTGTACTCTTGTGACTTTATTTCCTTCCTTGTTTAGATCAATTTTAAAACATTTTTATAGTTTTTATATTGTTTGACTCATATTATTTACTCTGATTATTTAAGACTATGTGTTAAGAATATTGACCTTATATTTACTCTAATCTATTTAGCAGCTGTATAGTGTTTAGTTTGCGTGTTTTCTGGCCCTATTAATTATTTCATGTACATGTGTGTTTTATAGCCCCCCTCCATGTAATACCCTCCTCTGAGAGGGCCTTTAGGGGTATTCTGAATAATAATAATAATAATAATAATAATAATAATAATAATAATAATAATAATAATAATAATAATAATAATAATAATAATAATAAATATGGTTGGACGTGTCATATACTTTGGTCGTTTATTCACGTCTTGTGTTATTGAATTTTGTATATACGAAGCTACCGAAATGGCCGCGAGCACCCTATGAGCATAGAATGTAGTCATGTTTTTCAAGACACGCATATTATGGTTGCCATTTTTGAACGTGTCATTTACCTTTGTCATTCATTCATGTCACGTTATATGAAATTTATGGGGACCTAGCGAAACAGGCACCAGCACGCTATTAGCGTAGCATCTAGTGTTGTTATACATGACACGCATATGATGACTAATTTATTTGGACGGGTGATCTACCTTTGTCATCAATGCAGGTCACTTTATACCAAATGTGGTATTTGTAAAGCTAGCAATACGGCTGCGAACGCACTAAGAGCGTAGCATTTAGTGTAGTTTTACATGATACGCATGTCATGATTATCATGTTAAGACGTGTAATTTACCTTCGTCGTGCGTTCGCGTCAAGTAATATCAAATTTGGTATATGCAAAGCTAGCGAAAGTGCAGCGAGCGCATCATGAGCGTGGCATGTAGTCATGTTCTAACATGAGAAGCATCTTGTGATTATCATGTTTGCACCAGTCATATACCTTCGTAATCCATTCACGTCCCGTAATACCCCATTCGCTATATATGAAGCTAGCTAAATGACTACGAGCGCACCATGAGCGCCGTGTGTAGTCATAAGACTAATGACTTTCACGACTTGCATGTCATGATTTTGACGTTGGGATATTTTGAAGGGGTCGTGACGTTGATGCAAGGGAGCAGACAATAGGCTGTAGATTAAACTGTTCATTCCGCCAAACATGTCGCCACAAAAAAGGAAAGTAAGATTAGAGCAAGACAGTGGCACTGATAGCGGCAAACTTAGCGTTGGCCATCGATCAACTGACAAGCGGCGAAGCGTGTCGGTATATATACACTTACCGTAAAACATTCTGGCGCTACCGCTAGTGGCGACGTAGGTTCCAGAAAAAACTGTACTGTTCACGAAATGGGCGTAATCTAACAAAATGATCTACTGCAGTTGCGAAGCTTCTCGAACCGTGGAGGCGCGGTTTCCGCTGAGAATGGCAAATAGCGTATTGAGGTGAGCAGAAAACTTGAGGAAGGAACGTGGCATTGCTCTCCCTCTAAAAAGGCATCGTCCTGAAGCTTTAACGAAAGATGAAAGTACATTAATAATCTAAGAAAGTACAAATAATAAATTACAATACAGCAGTAATAACAATAAGAGCAAAATACACTCTTTAAGTTTGTTAACGTGCACGAAACGGCTTGAGGCGCACGACATTGACTAATTCAGGTCGCGATCGGTGCCGTTGAGAGTTCGTAAAGCCATCGGAAACAACCTCGTAGATGAGTGTATGGTCCGAAGTACCGTTGCGGTTTTTCACGGAGTCCACGTCGGCCAATCGACGTCCATACCCAAACACGTTCACCGGGCTGGTATTCCACGAAGCGTCGCTGAAAATTATAACACCAGTGGTCGGTCGTCTGCTGATTCGTTACGCGAAGGCGGGCGTGTAGACATGCTTCTTCAGCGCGCTGAAGAAAGAGGGTGACGTCGAGGTTTTCTGAGTCAGCCATGTTGGGCAGCATTGCGTCGAGGGTGGTTGCCAAGTTCCATCCGTAGACTGCATTGTACGGTGGCAACCTTGTCGTCTCCTAACGGCCATGTTGTATGCGAAGGTCACGTGTGGAAGGATGGCGTCCTATGGCTTGCGTTCGACCTCGACGTATATAGCCTGATTGTCAGCAATTGTCTTGTCTAGCCGCTCGGTGCGACCATTTTTCTGTGGGTGGTACGTGGTGCTTGGGCGGTGGCTTGTCTGGCTGTGTCTCAAGATCGCCTGGGTCAAATCAGCAGTAAAGGCCGTACGTCAATAGGTGATGATAACCTCTGGGGTGCCATAAAGAAGGACGATGTTCCCAACAAAGAACTTCGCTAAATCTTCGACGCTACCTTTGGGTAGGACCTTTGATTAGGCGTAGCGTGTGAGGTGGTCAGTAGCTACGACCATCCATTTGTTTCCTGAAGTTGACGTAGCGGGTGAGGTAGTCAGTAGCTACGACCATCCTTTTGTTTCCTGAAGTCGACGTCGGAAACAGTCTCGGTAGGTCCATCCCAATTTGTCGAAACAGTTGGCGAAGTGGTTTGATCGGCTGAAGAAAGTCTGCTAGCCTTGTCGGCGGTGTTTTGTATCATGCACTGACAGTCTCGGCATGTCCCCACATAGTGAGCGATGTCAGCGGTAAGGCATGGCCAGTAGTACCTTCCTTGTATTCTCGCGAGCGTGCGGGAAACACCACGGTGTACTGCCACTGGATCGTCGTGCAGGGCCTGAACGAGTTCTCATCACAAAGCTGAAGGCATCACAAGAAGGTACTTGGCTCGAAGCGGCGACAAGTTCTTCTTTTAAAGAAGGCCGTTTCGCAGCGAAAATGATGTAAGGGCCCGATTGAATACCTTCGGAAAAATAGAGATCCTGCCCTCGAGGCATTCGATTAGGCCTTTGTGTTCCGGGTCAGCCAACTGTCGTTCAGCAAAGTCGTTGGAAGTTATCATTTCAAGAAACAGTCATCATTCAGGTCTTCCTGTGGTGGGGATATGGGGGCTCGGAACAGGCAGTCGGTGTCGGAGTATTTTCTGCCGGACTTGCAAATGATGGTAATGTGGTATTCTTTAGGTGTCACGCTCCATCACGCGAGGCGACCTGAAGGGTCTTTCAAGTTAGCTAGCCAACACAAGGCATGGTAGTCGCTCAGAAATTTGAAAGGCCTGCCGTAGGGGTAAGAGAGAAACTTTGACCTCGCTCAGATTATGGCAAAGCACTCCTTTTCTCTTTCGGAATAATTACTTTCTGCTTTCGATAGTGACCGGATAATATAACTAATCACCCTTTCCAGTCTGTCAGTCCTCTTCACAAAGACAGCGGCGAGTCCTGCGCTGGTTGCGTCAATGTGCACTTCTGTTTCGTCGTTTTCGTCCCAACGCGCGAGTATCGGAGGCATCTGCAGGTGTCGTGTCAGTTCCCCAAATGCTTCCTCTTTTGGCTTTTCTCACTTTAACTCGACATTGGTCCTCTTGAAGTAATTGAGTGGCTCGGCGATGCGGGCAAAGTTTGTGATGAAGCGCCTTCAATAGGCGCACAAGCCGAGAAATCGACGCACGTCCTTCTTGTCGTCAGCTGGCGGAAATGCAGCGATGGTGGCTGCCTTCTGTGGATCAGGTCTTACTGCGGACATGCTTATCACGTGGCCCAAGACGAAAAGTTTCTCGTATGCGAAGCGGCACTTTTCTTGCTTCAGGGCACGGAGGAAGAATAGACAGGAGGGAAAACTCGGCTCCTTTACGCGCTGCGATTGGGTCACCCCCCCCCCCTCCCCACGGAGTGGCAGTGAACATCGTTACAGTGCCACCTACAATGTCGCGGCCGAACTGCCATGCCGGAGCAGCAAACGTGAGAAGAATCATCTGCTTGCACGCTTGTGTTCGCTGCTCAGTGTATCAGTGCATAGATCAGATAGACTAGCTAAACGAGACAGCAAATCGTTAGGACGAGTTTATGCTAAGCTAGCAGATCGCCTTGGGAGAGAGATTGATTGATTGATATATATGTGGGGTTTAACGTCCCTAAAGCACCATATGATTATTAGAGACACTGTAGTTGAGGGCTCCGGATATTTTGACCACCCGGGGTGCTTTAATTGGTCTCAGCATACGGGCCTACGACATCTTCGCCTCCATCGGAAATGCAGCCGCCGCAGCCGGGATTCGATTCCGCAACCTGCTGGTCAGCAGCCGAGTACCTTAGCCACTAGATCACAGCGGCGGGGCTTGGAAGAGAGACCACACCACCATAGTTTCGCGAAGAAGTTTAAAAGCACTAAACATATTCGCTTTCACTCTTTCACCTTCGCATGTGAGGGTAGAACTATTATTTGTAATTCACATTCCATGTGGGAACATGGCATACAATATGTGGTAATAAAGAAATATAAAGGGGGAGCTGTATGCGGTGATAAAGAAATATACAGGAATGTTTTTCAAACTAAAAAAATAAAAAAAATTGAAAAACAGGAAAAAAAACTTTTCTCACTTGTGTGCTCTCTCCCGAAGCTTGTTTTATGTTGGAATTTCCTAAAAACTAATCGTTCATGCCAAGTCACAACAGCCGAGCACGTGAAACTAAGAACCACGCTTTTTTCACCATGTATATTACCTGGAAGTTTGCAAGTTGGTAAAATATCCCCGGAAGACTTTTGACTCGTGATGAGTACCCTCTAGCTTCAATCGTTTTGCGCTGCTTTTATCGGTAATTTTAGAGTTATTCAAGCCTGTTTTCGCTTCATTTCTGGGCACAAGTAAGTAATGTCGCCGCTCAAAAGCTTAAGGTACCACTTTAGCGAGGCACAAGATCTTTGGCTGGTCAGAGATCTCTGTAAATTAACAGTTAGGTTAGAGTCGCGCCTGCTGACCATTCCGCTGCGAAAATTATTTCCCTAGACGCAGTCGCTTCGCTTCCATTGTTCAGCTTCTATTCATATAGCCCTCGCCAATTCTTAAGGGTAACTAACTGGATTCCCAGAGAAGGCAAGTGGGTCAGGGGGAGACAGAACGTTAGGTGGGCAGATGAGATTAAGAAGTTTAGGGGTATAAATTGGCAGCAATAAGCACAGGACCGGGTTAACTGGCGGAACATGGGAGAGGCCTTTGTCCTGCCTTGGACGTAGTCAGGCTGATGATGATGACGAGTACCGAGCCATTTCAGATATAGGGTATATTAACATGCAGGATGGTAGGAATAGGCTGAAGTGGGAAGAGATAGAAGAACAGCCAAGGGGGGAGAGGCCTATGGTATACGGTTTTGTAGAAACACATCTCAAGGACATGAAACAACCTCCTATCAATCCAGACTACGCGTGGTAATATTGTAATAGAACAGAAGGCAGCAGAAAGGGGTGTGGTATTGATTGATATGTGGAGTTTAACGTCCCAAAACCACTATATGATTGTGAGAGACGCCGTAGTGGAGGGCTCCGGAAATTTAGACCACCTTGGGTTCTTTAATGTGCACCCAAATCTGAGCACACGGGCCTACAACATTTTCGCCTCCATCGGAAATGCAGCCGCCGCAGCCGGGATTCGAACCCGCGCCCTGCGGGTCAGCAGCCGAGTACCTTAGCCACTAGACCACCGCGGTGGGGCAGGGGGGTGGTATTGGGGCATTCATTCATAAAAGTGCAGACTGACAATGTGTCAAGCAGGAGTGCAAGGAACATTTATGGCTAAAAGGGAAAGTGGCAGGGAAAAGACACTCCTTAGTTTCGTGTACTTGTGGATGGGAGCAAAGGCCATAGACGAAAATCGGGCAATGGTAGAGTGTATATCAAAGGACAATCAGAAGATAGGAGAAGAGTGCGAGATAATTATACTAGGTGATATGAATGCGCACATAGAAAATATAGATGGGTATACCGACCCGACAGGGAAAATGATCATGAATATCTGTGAAAGGTTTGGTTTGATCATTTTCAATAGTACCGAGAAGTGTGAAGGGCAAATAACATGGGCGGCTGCAGTCGACAATAGATAACGCACTGATGTCACAAAGGGCTCAGGGGAATGCACATAGATGAATGCGGCTCCAAAAGCTTGGGTAGTGATCACAAACGTATCAAGCTAAGTTTTGGAAGAGCAGTGAAAGTGGGAAGGAGACAAGATGAGCAACTACAGGAAAATTTTTTATTCAGAAAGGCAAATCGAAATAGCCACTAAACAAATTGAGAAAGTAATCACTGAGGATAATAAAACAGTGTGGACATACACGAATTTAATTAAACTGTTTGAGCTGAAGCTTGCTAAGGCACGTGACAAGTCACCCCGGAAAAGAAGACACAAACTCAAAAGTTGGTGGGATGAGGAAGTTAAGAGAGCCATAGAAAAACGTCAGAAAGCCTCTAAAGAACACAGACATGCTAAGCAGTGGGGCGAACTGACAGATGATGTTGAAAGAAAATGGGAAATCTGTCTAAGCTGTAGCAGAAATCCATGCCTTGTGATCAATAAAAAGATTAGAAGAAAGGGAGCTCAGTGGCTGGCAGAAGTACATAAAAAAGATAAAAAGGCAGCTGCGAAATTTCGGAACCATCAAAACTCCCTAAGAAATGAGACGAGACTAGAGCAGGGGTTTATAACTACAGCTCAATGTGCTAGGCTAGAAGGGGACGAAGCTATTGAATATATAAAAACAAGGGTTACATAAAACATTCAATAAAGAAGTGCTTATGCACCACAATTAACAAGGATGAATGAAGTGGTGCAATGGCTTCATTTCCAAAACGAGAGTGGGAAAGGGCTGAGAAAAGGGTTCCTAGTAGTACATCAACAGGCCCAGATGGCATTCTAATTATGCTGATAAAGACAATAGGTCCAAAGTCTAAGCAGGCTTTGAGAGAGGTAGTGAGCAAAATAATAATCGATGGTGAAGTTCCCGATGGTTGGAAACTAACTTAGCAGGATGAGCCTGATCTCTACAGGAAAGGGGGACAAAGCTGACATAAACAACTACCGTCTTATAACAGTGACATCAGTGGTCTACAGGCTGGCGATGCAGATTATAAAGGAAAGACTGCAGGCATGGATAGAGGATGAGGGAGTGCGCGGAGAACTGTAGAATGGGTTTCGGAAACACAGGAGGTTGGAAGACAATCTGTTCTCACTGATGCAGTGCATCGAAAGAGCAGAAAAGGAACACACGGCCCCGCCGCGGTAGTCTAGTGGCTAAGATACTCGGCTGCTGACCCGCAGGTCACGGGATCGAATCTAGGCTGCAGCGGCTGCATTTCCGATGTTGGCGGAAATGTTGTAGCCCTTGTGGTCAGATTTGGGTGCACGTTAAAAACCCCAGGTGGTCGAAATTGCCGGAGCCATCCACTACGGCGTCTGTCATAATCATATGGTGGTTTTGGAACGTTAAACCTCACATATCAATCGATCAGGAGCACAGCCCCCTGTGACTAGCATTTTTGGATAACAAGGGAGCGTACGATAGCGTGGTTCAAGAGGGCTTTTGGAGAATACTGGACCCACTAGGTTTGGAAGATGGAGTCACTAATCGTTTAAATCATGTCTTTAAATGTAACAAGGTAGTTATGAAATGGGAAAAACAGGTAAAGATAAAACTGGGGCTTAGGCAGGGTTGTCCTCTGTCACCCTTTTTATTCATGGTGTACCTACAAGAATTAGAGGCTAATATAGAAGGGAGCGGCCTTAACTTCAACTGTCTTTCGTCAAGCAAGGAAAACTAATTGAACAGGCACTACCAGCACTGATCTACGCAAAATATACAGTGCTAATGGCCGACAACAAGGAAGATTTGCAGAGATTAATGGACATCTGTGGTAATGAGGGAGATATGTTTGATTTCAAATTAAGTAAGGAAAAATCAGCAGTCATGATTTTTAATGATAATGAAGGTAGTAAGCTTAGATTACAGGAGGTCACGCTATAGATAACAGGTAGATACAATTATCTGGGCGTATGGATAAGCAATGGGGCCGAGTACCTAAGGGAACACGAAATATACGTGACGACTAAAGGTACACTCTTAAAAAAATGGAGTGACGTTCTCTTCATTTAGGGAGGAACGGCGATGTCCCCAATGTTCGTCTTTAAATAGAGAAACGTTGCTCCCGCATCCACGGAAAAACATGTTCCTCCCTATGATAATCAACATGGCTGCCCCCCGGCGAAGCGAGTAGGCTTGGCAAATGCAACGATTCTCGACTGATAAAGAGTACACGGCACTGAAAGTTACAAAAAACGGTCCTGCTGAGCTTGATATTGAACCAAATGATTATAAAAACAAGCAGACGAACCTGTGGCGATGAAAACATCGCGAAAGAGAACGACGGAGCAAGCACGTTTTGTTCGGTCAGCGAAGCGACGTTCACTCCGAAAGACACGGATACTGCAGAGCCCTCACCTGAACAGTGCATGCTAGGCTTGCCGTATTTATTTCTCGCAGATTCAAATAGTGTAGCGACGTCATTCATGCGTTTACGGGTCCGCAGCTCACGAGATGTGCCTCTAAACCTTAGACTCGATCGCAGCGAAACCATTCTGACTCAGTAGTGAAGCTTTGATAGATAGATGTTCAGCGTTATATAAGTAGCTTGAGGTGTGAGAGCGTCATAGCCGTGAAGTAGGTGGCAGCTGGCGCCATCTGGAGGTACTGAACGAGTCTAAAAAAAGTTGCCGGTGGTGACGTACGTTGTCATACCCACTATCACGACTCCCTTGCGGATTGTTTGCGCCTGAGCCCATTCAGCATTACTCACTGACACCGGAAGCCTAATATGTGGTGATGCAATACATATAGCTACACATGCACTTATGGGCACATATTACACATATAGTACGCAAGAAGTACGCTAACATATACACTAAGAAGTACGCAACAACAGCACAATCAACCATTCACAGCAACAGCACACACTTCGACGTGTTTACTCACACCCTACTATGAAAGCGCACCAGCTTATATAGCGATCAATTTCGACTGACCATAGTGGCACAAGTTACAAGTAGGTTTTCTTACACTTTTTTACGTTTTGTATCAATACCACAACATGCGCACACCTAAATAAATTGTATATAATGCTTGCACAAACGTAAGTTTTTCAATGGTTGCATAATAATGAACAGAATAAGTACTAGAGCTTATCTGGTTTTCACGAAGGCGAATACCCCCAAGCCATGCATAGAATGCCCATGGCATTCCGAACGCTGCGCCATCTCTCGACCACTGCCACAGTTACTTTTTTTTCTTGAAGCCTCCGAGAGTGCAAACATTTGCCGCGCGTTAGTCATTTCGGAGGTCACTTTTTTTTTATTCTTCTTCTTGTTACTTGGAGAGGGCGCAGCATGCAGACCAAACTTTGTCTCCGTTGTGGTAGGTGTTCTGTGGTCACGTCCACCTCGTTAATTGTTTCGTGTTAACGTTTGGTTATATTCTTTTTACGTGCTTACCACAAGTGTGACCGTTAGCCATGGATACAGTACACCACTAGCCCTTCAATGACAATGTTTTGATGCGGTAACGACCGTCCTAGCAGTGTATACGTACGTTAAAACGCGGGTCTGGCGAGAGAAATAAGCGATGACCTCGCATTCGACGGTATTTTTTCGTGAGCTATGACAGTGGCTGTTGGCGTCGCGGCAGCTCTGATACTTGAGTGGAGGAACTATCGCTGCAGTGCACGAATTTTCTATAACTTTATAGAATGTTGTGCCTGCATACTTTTGTGCTTCAGGTACCTCTCGCGATTCGCCTCGCGTGTCAACTTGCAGTCATAGTGCGTGCCACAATTTTGTTAGCGCTGTGGCTGTGGCGGTTAATACTCTGGATTCGGAATACTCTTTTCACGAAGGTGAGGGAGCGTCAGTACTTACCTGCTGTGCACAGCTGTTACTAGACGTGCATTTTGTGTTGAGTTTCTCACGACAAAGGAGAATCATGGACGAGAAAGACATACTGCACGCGTGCATAATTCCGTCCTACTTCTCAGTGCTGGCACGGGGAATTCAAAACGAATGCAATTGAGAATTTGGTTTAACCGACAGAAGTCATTGGTTCACTTTTCACAAAAGTTTAGTTATGATGATGTTGAAAGCGTTTCTGATGGTTGTAACCTAGTCTGGCGAATAAACGCTCGGTGAAACTTCGCAGCCTCTTTCCTTTTGTGCTTTCACCTGCCGTAATAGCATAACCTTATTGGGTGTCGTATGACTATGATGGAGGACGCAGGTTCGACTTCAGGCCGCGGCGGCCGTATTCGAATGGGGGTAAACTGCAAAGAACATCCATATGGCGGTAGTGGCACGTATAACTCTATCAATTGTATATGATCGTGCTTTCAAGCATGGACTGTAGAGTGGTATCAGGTTTCCTAGAATGTTGAAAAATTAAGTGTGATGATTTTTTACGCGCCTAGTTGAATTCATGTGTGCTGTTGGTGCCGCGCGGAACTAAAAATGCGTTCGCTCACCAAGTATGTCGACACCGAAAAATTCATTATTTTTGTACACTCAAAGGTAATCGATTGAGCAAGACTGCTTGGGTAGCGGAGCTACATGTATTCGTGACAAATTGGTAGTATGAAACAACACGAGACACACATGGAAGTGTGCGGAGCATCGTGCGAATGTCTGACAATAAAAAAAGAGAGGCTTTTACCAATAAAACAAAAGAAAACGTCACTTAGTCATTGCTTACAAGAATCTTAGGTGAAAGCAATCGCTCGCGACTGGCCGCGGCCGGCTAGGCTTGGCGTGCGCATGCGCGCGCGAGACCCACGTGATTGAGGAGAAACTTGAACGCTGAAGGAGGAACGTTGCTCCATTGGTACTTGCCGCGAGAGGGCGCGATGGGCAAAACGCCCGAAATGGAGGAAGTCGCTGCGTCGAAGGAGGAACGGAGCCCGTTTCTCCATTCTCGCTCCCTTTTTTTAGAGTGTAGCAGGAACGTAGTGGTGATAAAAAACAGGGCACTGTGGAATTACAATAGGTATGAGGTTGTGAGAGGAATATGGAAAGGGATAACGGTTCCTGGTCTGACGTTCAGCAATGCGGTCTTGTGCATGAGATCAGAAGTTCAAGCAAAATTAGAAGTTAAGCAACGTGGAATAGGTAGGCTTGCCTTAGGAGCTCACGGGAATACACCAAATCAGGGAGTACAAGGTAATATGGGATGGACATTAATTGGGGACAGGGAAGCTAGCAGTAAGATAAAATTTCAGGAGCGATTGAGAGAAAAGGGGGAGGAGCGTTTGGCTAGGAAGGTATTTAGCTACATGTACATTAAGAATGTCGTTACAAATTGGAAGAAGCGAACCTGAAAACTGACTGGTAAATACTTGGAAAACAGCAGGGGGCCAAACCAAAAAGAATTATCGGTTAAGAAGAGAGTGAAGGAAGCGGAGACTGATATGTGGAGAATCGGCATGATTAAGAAGTCCGCACTAGAGATCTATCGAACTTTTACGCAGGAAATCACCAAGGAAACGCTCTATGATGATACTCGGGGTACTTCTATACTGTTTGAGGCCAGGACGGGAGTATTGCGAACCAAGGCATATTGGGCCAAATGCGAAGGGGGTAGACACGGTATGCAGTGCGTGTAAATAGGAAGAAACTGCCGCACACTTGATAATGTTGTGCAAAGGGCTTCATCCTATAGTTCAGGATGATGGCGCAGAGTTTTTCAAAGCACTGGGGTGGCAAAATAGACGTTTGCGGACAGGGAGGGCAAAATAGACATTAAGCGGGTAGAAATAGCTAGAAGGAGGTTATCTTATTGGTGACTAAAGTCAAGGCACCAGTGAAAATAAACCCTTCACTGCAAAGTATGAGTTATCAACTTCACCATTTAAAGGGGAAAAATTAATCTAGCTTTTGGTCCACTAAGTATTACGGCTTAGTGGCGCTAGCCACCACCCGATCTGAAGGGTACAGCCGTATTAATCCATCCATCCATCCATCCATCCATCCATCCATCCATCCATCCATCCATCCATCCATCCATCCATCCATCCATCCATCCATCCATCCATCCATCCATCCATCCATCCATCCATCCATCCATCCATCCATCCATCCATCCATCCATCCATCCATCCATCCATCCATCCATCCTAACATCTATCCATCCATCCATCCATCCATCCCCGTCCGTCCGTCCGTCCGTCCGTCCGTCCGACCATCCTTCCATCCATCCATCCATCCATCCATCCATCCATCCATCCATCCATCCATCCATCCATCCATCCATCCATCCATCCATCCATCCATCCATCCATCCATCCAATCCATCCATCTTTAAAAGCTCTTCATCTTGATAAAGTACCGCCATTCACTGTACTCGACGCCACACGCTCAACCTCCTTTCTCCCTCGTCGCCCACCTTCGCGGCCTCCCGGTCTCCGACACTTTTTCTGTACGGTGATTGGTCGTGGTTGTGGTTGCCTTTGTAATGCGTGGTTCTTGCGCTATTCTGGTTCTTTTTTCGCTCGCGCCATTTTTCGCTCGCGCTCTGCGTGACGAACGTAGCGCGCACTTTGTTTTGTGCGGATTGTGCGGGCGCTAAGCTGTTCTGTTGCGTCGATCACTGTAACAACCACAGTAGAAATGATTATGCACTTTCTATGATACCCCAAGATAAACGCGATGGCTTGCGCAAGCAGAAATGGCTACACAACGTCGGCCGAAAAAGCGTAGTTCCGGCAAAGAACAGTGGACTTTGCGAGGCAAGGCGCCTTTCTTATTGCTCGTATCAAAGCATCACTGAATGCGGAATTTGAAATATTGTTTCGGGTCGCTCATCGACATACGTGTTTTTCAGGGGCGAAGCTCTTTACGCCATGGGTTGGATGTCCCGTGTGGTCGTAGTCATCGCAAGCCAGTTGCAGAGCATTGGATGTCAGTAAAAACGGTATCACAGCATATCCACTGAGTGAATGATGATGAATGCAACCAAGCGTCTGTCTGTCCATCCATGATTTGGCGCGTCCGCGTGTGCATTCATTCGTCCATCCATGCGTCCATCCGTCTGTGCGCCCTTCTGTCCGCACGCTTCACCCCAGTCGTCATCGTTAACCTCGTGATTATGGTGCGATTTTTTTCTTGGCTATTTGTGCGTTGTTTCAAAGTGCATTTGTCATCAATATGCTGAATTCTTTTGTTAGAAACAAGACAGTGGAGTCGTTTAACGTTTTTATACAAAATTTTGTCAGGGACAGTTGCCCTAAATGTACAGTACTCATGGTCTGAAACAGTTCACTTGGGGCGTGTGACCGACGGTACATGTGTCGCCACTCATGGGTTGGCGTAGAACCAATGTGTTGCATTCTGGTATAGAGCGAAGGGAAAAACACCTATGAAGCGGGATTACTCCTTCCGGTCGCCAAGCTGTCGGCTTGTAGTTGACCATGTGTACACTGCCAGTGTGGCACTGCAAGGTACACGCGCATTCGTATGCTGATCGTACTAGCTTACCGCTGCGCGCCACTTTTATTGCGACGCCAGCACACGACCATCTCGTTATGCGCACCGGTGTGATGCGTTATACACACTCTGCGCAAGTGAGACACAAGATTCAGTTAGGAGATATTGCCTGGCGTGCTTTTTTATTCATGATAAAAACCTGCATAAAACATTGAAAGTTTTCTTCATGCTTTCTGCCTCGACAAGAAAGAAAATATGTAGCGGGCTTGCCTTTCAGACAACATGGAAATAATATATATTAGAGTCGCTCGGGCAAACTGTGGCCTATTGTTGAATAAATATGGCAGAAGCTAGCTCGTTCTTCTGTGGCCGGCAGTTTTACAAAAACTTGCCATGTAGAGTAGCCGCAATATTGGCTGCTCGGGGCGAAACAACAAATTACTAAGTGATTGTTTTAATGATGAACAGAAACAGGTCTGTGGCTGCTCATTTTCCCTTTAGTCGCGCAAAAAGCAGGACAAACTGCGTTTGTGCAGGTATGTGTTACGTCCAGGAGCACATTTGAGGCACAATATCTTAGCTGTACCCCATGTCTTACTTGCGCAGCCTACGTGCTTCATCGTCCAAGGGCGCAGATTGACATCGTCAGCTGCTGAAATGGTGCACACCGCCCACTCAGTTCGAGCTGCATGCATGCGAAAGCGCACTGGCCTTGCACCACCACGCTGACGGTGTGCGCTTCGTGAATTAAGTTTCGACACATTAGTAATCCTGCTCTGTAGGTGTTCCATCCCTCACTCTATACCACTATGCAACACCCTGGTTCCGCGAACGCCCACGAGCGGCGGCACATTCACCGGCGGCAACGCGCTGTGAGTGTGCTGTTTCAGTTCGTGAGTACGGTACCTTGTTACGTTCAGGCAGCCACTGCTAGGAACACCCGCCGTAAACACGATCGATCCTTGGCGCCCATATTTGTACCAACTAATGGTTGCGAATACAATTGTTTTTCCAGAACAGTGGATGAATGCAATTCACTGCCTCGTGAGATTTTTTCGGCTGACAATTTTACTATGTCTGGAACCTTATCTGCTTGATAATTAGAGTGTTAAACAGTGTTTACATTTTTGTTGCTGTTTCACAGACAAGTGAACTCTGTTAGGCAATGGATTCATGTTTTTGATGGTGTTACAAATCAATTATTGTTTCTTATGCCCTTCCTGCCTGGACCGAAATACTGGCCTACGGTATGTCTAAATAAATAAAGAAAACAAATATATTCAGCTCATTCTTCTTCGTCTTGCACGCACCCCGGCAATTGCCGGAAATGCACAACGGCAGTCTCCATTCGCTGCGAAGAATTACGCGTGATGACACAGCTTTTCGGTTGGGCTTTTTGTGGCTGTTAGGATTTCTTTACGGGAACGTTTGTTGGAGAAAACCAATGAAGGGATGAATAAAGATGACTAATTGGCGCTCGTTTCCATAAGGGTATTTAGTTTGTTATTTGTTTTTTAGGAGGAGTTAACACACGAAAATCATGAAAGAGATGCGGTTCATCGAAAGAAATAAATACAGAGGCGCCATGAAAAAAAAAGCTTTAGCATTGTGATAGCGAGAGAGCCATTTTCTAGGAGACCATGGCCACAATCGCTTTGGTCACGCCTGTATTAGCATATCTTTGATTCCTCAATAAGAAACTAAACTATCTTTTAAGCCAGTGTCACAAGGGCACTTCTGACTAGCATCAGTCTGTCCAGATAGAATTTTTCGGTCCCTATCGACGCGCAGATTATAACATTTCTGGTGCAGAGGTTCCCCTCTCACAAGTGACCCAATTGCTAGTTTCTTTGAAAAAAAAACGTGAAAACAACGTACTAAAAATCATTTTTTATACTTCTCTTATTGTGGCAGATGAGTTGCTGTTGAAGACACTTAATCGCGTTGACATTGCTCAAAGGCCTTCTTCGGTTTGTAGAGCGCTGCGCAAACTATTTTCACGCAGAGAAGATGAACACTTGACTAAACAATCCAGCACCAACAAAGTCATTGGAATATATGACGCTGTAAGTACCTGTGTCGTATACGGGCGCAGAAACACAAAAAAATTTGAACATGGACGAAAATAAGCCACAAGCAGGACTACGTCAGATGTAAACGTACATCATGTTGTTTTAGGGCTGAAAAACATTCGCACCATGAAAATCCTCATAAAAACTTGTATTTATAGCATGCCCAACTTATACGAACTTTGGAAGAAGCTAACACTTTAATAAGCTGTTGCCTTTGTGTTCCTAATTTTATTATCACCATTTAAAAAATTTTGAGCACTACTGCGGTACGCAAGCTGCCGCGAAAAAACTGCCTCCGATAAATTTTGTGGCGCACCTACGGGAGCATCGGCGAAAAATGGCTCCGTGTGCCACGCGTACGGCAAGCGGTCGAGAAGAATCAAGGGGAAACGCGCGCGTGGAGGAGGGTGTCGTTAAATTCCCAAGAATAAAGGGTTTTAGTTCACCTAAAGTTAGTTCGCCAACCTTCGGCTTCCAGGTTGACATTACCGCGGCGCACGCTCGCCGTGGTGCCAGCCCGGAGTTTCTCCTCCTGCCTTTCTTGCTCAGTGCTTTAGTGTCAGTCCGGAAGTCTTGATTGTCGAAATACAGCTTCAAGGCGCTGAAGATACTCGTCGAAGCTCAAAGAAAACACGACGGCGTCATCCAAGTGAACGAGACAAGTCTGCCACTTCTATTCTGCTAGCACTGCGTTCATAACGTGGTGGAAGGTCGCAGGTGCCGAGCAACCACCCAAGCGCATAACCTTGAACTCGAAGGCCGTCTGGCGTTATAAATGCCGTCTTTTCTCTGTCTCTCTCGTCGACTTTGATTTGCCAATAGCCAGTCATGAGGTTCACCGATGAAATGTACTTCGTGTTGAGGAGTAGATTCAAGGCGTCATTTTTTTAGTGGGAGAGGATAAACAGCTTTTTTGTGTGTGTTTCTGTTGAGGCGGCGGTAATCGACACAAAAACGTAGGGTTTCATCCTTCTTCACTAACACTAGGGGTGACACCCAGGGACCCTTGGACAGCTGAATGATATCGTCGCGTAGCATTTCGTCGACTTGTCTTTTTACGGCCTTGCGTTCTCACTTCAAAACTTTGTAGGGGCTCTGCTGAAGTTATCCGGCGTTTTCCTCTGTTATTATGTGATGTTTCGTGACTGCGGTCTCGCGAATTTTCGACGACAGCGAAAAGCAGTCTTTGTATTGCAGGAGCAAGGTCTTGAGGTGTTCTTGCTTATGCTTCAGAAGGCTGGGATTGACGTGGGGAGCTGGGCGAGGAGCTTCGTTTCACGGAGTAGGTTCTGTTGAATCGGCGAGGGTGATTGGGTTGGTGGTTTTCATATCTTCATCGATGTAGACGACCACTGTACCTTTGTTAACGTCTTTGTACTCGTTGCTGAAATTCGTGAGCATAACTGTTGCTTTTCCTCCCCGCAGCTCAGCGACTCTTCTTGCAACACGGATATCGTGGTTGAGCAATAGGTGCTGATTGCTTCTAACGACACCTTCGAAGTCTTCTAGTTTTGGAGTATCGACGCAAATGACGCTTGAGCGAGGAGAGATGGTGAATTCTTCTTGCAGCACATTTAGGGCACGGTTTCTTGATGGCGTGCGTGGTGGTAGTGCTCTTTCTATAGATAGTATTATCGATTTTGTTTTCCGGTCGATGACCGCGCCATGGAGGCTCAAGTAGTCCATTCGAAGAATGACATCTATGGAGTACTGCTGCAAAGCAACGACGTTTGCGGGATAAATGCGGCTGGTAATGCTCAGTCTGGCTGCGCAGATTCCCGCTGGTGTTACTAGGTGATCTACGGCTGGACGGATTTCAGGGCCTTCCCAAGTGGTCATAACTTTCTTGCACGTCACGGCGAATGTCCCACTGATGATGGAATAGTCGGTTCCGATGTCGACAAGAGCTATGATGCTGTGGCCATCATTGAGGACGTCGAGATCGCTACTTTGTATCTTACCGTTGCAGTTAATTCGTGGTGTCGTATCTCGGCTATGACGATTTCACTGCTGCTTTGACGTTGCGTCATAAAGTCGCCTTGTGGCCCCAAAGTATTGATGTTGGGACAACGTCATGTTGCGCCAGGTTCTTGAGGTTCCGTTGTTTGCGGAGGGTCTTCGGAAGTTCGTCGTACAGCAACAGAGCCTGCATCGGTCGCTGTCCTTACTTTTACTGATATGGGCTAAGCGACCGACCCCGGTTTGGGCCAGTATACGGCTGGTGGTGCGGTGATATGTTGCGGCTGGGTGATGCTGAACAAGAAGATCCTCTGGTTGTCCGCTGCGTTCCGGCGAGATAGTCGGCGATGTCACGTGGTCTTTCACCCCACTGCGGGCGCACCGCGTTGATTAGAAGACCATAGTCCCATCTGGCGGAACTGGCAGCGGCGGTACGTGTGCTCAGCCTCAACACAGTGGTAGCACAGTGGGTGGTGGTCAGGGACGTGCCAGACGTCAGTCTTCCCAGAAGCGTGACGCTGACCGGCGGGGGGGGGGGGAGGGGGGGGGCGTCGGTGGTGGTGGCGGTGGTGTCTGCCGGTAAAACTGTCGCGGGGCAGTGACCTAAACGGGCTTAGAGGAGCGTTGCGGCGCACTGCAGTGGCGCAGCTCATAGCTTGCGGTTCAGGTTGTGGTGCAGCGGGGAATCCAAGGGACTGGCGAGCTTTTTCGTGAACAAGGTAGGTGATCGGATTATCTTGTGGTTGCGGCGAAGGTAGGAGGTAGCGCCGTTCCTGCCACGTGATCGCTTGAATAGTCTCGTGGAGGTCGTTGTACTGTGGTACTGAAGGCTTCGGCGCAGATGAATGGTGCGTGGCGATTTTACTGCGTTGTCCGCACCCCAAGCGCTTTTTACACAGTGGTGACCTCCATAATAAAATCATTGACCGTATTGGGCGTTTTACGAGCAATTCCCGCAAACAGCTCTTGCTTGATCCTTCGCATCAGAAACGGGAGCTTCTTCTCCTTGGCCATTACGGAGTTGACGTGGCGAAATTACCGGGTCGTCTCTTCCACGAAGATGTCGCGTTCTCATTACGGAGCTGCACTCCTGTCTCGAGTAAGGTGCCGGCCCTTTTCTTTTAGATGACTCTCGTAAAGGTGCTCAAGAACGCCGTCTGAAAGAAATCTAGGTTCGTAACATCGATCTCGGTTTTCCAACCACGTCTTTACAACGTCTTCAAAGTTGAAGTATGCGCGAGGTAGCTTTCTTTTGGGACCCAGTAATTCAAAGCGGTTACACGATGGTATGTCTCCAGCCGGGTCTTAGGGTCTACGCTATAGCAATTCATAGAAACTGAGTAGCTTTCGGGGTGGCTGCATCACGATAGCCGCAGTTGGTGGCGCAGCAGCTGTCATCGTTGCTGCAGTCATCGTCGTGGTCGTCGTGCGAGTCTTGCCAGATAAACTCCCGTGCTTTGGTGGTAGACCTTGTTGCCCATGGCTGACTCGCTGGTCGTAGTTGGCGTCGATGTCTTCACGGCGACGTGGACTTGGCTGGCGGTTTAAAGGGGGCGTGCGGTACATGGATCGCGAAGCACCTCCACCAGGTGTCACGGGGATAGGACATAGACGAAGGGGAGCAGACAGTCAGCTGATGATTAAACTGTTTATTCAGCCAAAGTTGTAGCCATGAAAAAGGAGATTAAGGGTACAAGAAGACACTGGCACTAATAGCGACAAACTAAGCGTCGGCCGTCGATCAACAGAGAAGCGGTGAAACGTGTCGGCATTTATACACCTGCCATTGAACATTCGAGCGTTATCGCTAGTGGTGCCGTTGATTCCAGAACAAACTGTACACTGCACGTATACCTAACAAAACGTTCTACTGCCATCCCGAAGCTTCTCGAACAGTGAAGGTGCGGTTTGCGCTCAGAGTTACGTACAGCGTAATGGGGTGATAAGAAAAATTGAGGAAGGAACGTGGCAATATTTCACTTATGTTCGCCATGTAGCCATGTCATACCATACCAGTTTTGCAATTCGTCCTATGAACGAAAATACCGAAACAGCTGCAAGAGAACGAAATATGAATCATGACATTTGTGACTTACATGCTGATTGATATG
The DNA here is from genome assembly GCA_013436015.1 of Rhipicephalus annulatus. Lineage (NCBI taxonomy): Eukaryota > Metazoa > Arthropoda > Arachnida > Ixodida > Ixodidae > Rhipicephalus > Rhipicephalus annulatus. The sequence goes on along the minus strand of WOVY01003661.1, from coordinate 97,214 downwards.
TGTGGTAAAAGAACACAAAACCACTACATGATTATGAGGGACGCCGTAGTTGTGCGCTCCGGACATTTCAACCACCTGGGATTCTTTAACGTGCACCCGAATTGGAGCACACGGGCCTACAGCATTTTGGCCTCCATGAGAAATGCAGCCGCCGCAGTCTCTAGACCCCACTAGACCACCGCGGCGGGTCGACATACGTGTTATAATATCCAAGTTTACACTAGTCACTTTTGCTATTCCCACAGTCATGGTATGCCATACAAATATTGCTATTGATACCATTGTCGCTGCGGACAGGATAGCTAGAAGTCGTAGGCGGCTATATGGATGAATAGATAAATAGATAGATAAGTAGATAGATAGATAGATAGATATATGATACATAGATACGTTCAAAGTCTTCGAAGTCCGCTAAGAAATGCTTCGAATTTCAAATGCGCGCATTGATAACTTACACGCCACACTGCGCAGGCTGACAACGGGATAGCATCGAGGGGAAGAAAACTGCACCTACAGAGGCCACAATGTTAACTTTTTCGGCACGTCCATCTGTTTCGCTTTCCCTATACCATGGCCGTCTTCCTGCCGTGACTTTCTGCTGCACTGCTCAACATCCACGTCGTTGGATTGGCCTACCCATAACGTCCCCTTCACTTTTACTTGGGTGCGCACAGATGGGACAATGACAACGAAAAAATGATGGGACGCGGGTGTGTTGAACTATGCTGCGAAGGCCATGACAGAAAGACGGCGAGGGCAGGGAAACGACCACGGTGTTTTGATGCCATCTAGTTCCGAATGAACAAACCACGTGCGAGAAATTGTCTATAGTACAGGGACATTCCTATAGTAGTACTTCGGTTCTTTTTGTGACAACCTGTTTTTTCATATGCCATTTTCATTTCATTGTCACTGTTTCCTTCTCGGCCTCTACCAACCATCACTTCATACGTCACATTATTATCCGTTCCCCCGAAAGAAGGCATGAACACGAATAAGAAAAAGTCAACAATAAGAGGTTGAAAAGTAACAAATGCCAAACTTTATATTGCCACCTGGTGTTCTGTGCCAGTGAACAGTGGGTCAGTTCTGTGCCGGTGAACGAGGAAGACGAAGACGAGCAACCCGTGCCAGCGGAGACGTCATTTTTGTCTCTGAGATTTTGGACAGTCGCGTCGCTTTGTGCGTTCATTCGAGCTCTTAGCACGTGACAGCTGGTGGAGATGCAGGGTACCCTATGCACCGAACACCTCCCAGTACAAGAAGCTCCAGCCCCATACCGGTGGTTACGCCTGTTCACCGTGCTAGCCATAGGATCTGTGGACTGGACCCTGAGTTCGGACTTCTCTCAGAAGAGATGACGGCCCCAACTATTCCAGGCAGCGCCGTCCCAAGCGGCTCCAACACAGCCGGTATGGAAGGCGCAACGCCATTGCAATATACGCTGTTCAAACCACGAACGCCGAATCCCTTTCGTGATGCTGTCCATGAGAATGTTGAAGATTGGCTAGTCCACTATGACTTCGTTGCTGCTCATAACATGTGGGATGACACAGACAAGCTCCGACATGTCTACTTCAGTTTGAATGACGGGGCACGTGTTTGGTATGAAAACCGGGCATGTGTGTTCACGTCGTGGGTGGACTTCAAACGCCGGCTTCTCGAAACGTAAGCAAGTCCTGATCGCCGAGAACGAGCTGAACGTGAACTCCAGTGCCGTATGCAAATGCCAAATGAAGGCGTAGCAATGTATGTTGAGGACATGACGCGTCTTTTTCGACGAACTGACCCTCACATGCCGGAAGAGAAGAAGGTGCGATACCTGATGCGTGGAGTGAAGGAGCAGTTGTTCGATGGTCTTGTACGCAGCCCCCCCAAGACTACGTCAGAGTTTCTTGCTGAAGCCGTCCTGATTGAAAGCACGCTTCGGCAACGGACCCAGACGCACGAGCGACAAGTGAACTTTGCTTCTGCTACGGAATACACGGGTGGTTTTGGGGCCCCCGTCGACTTCTTCCGAGAGCTCATACGCTCTGTAATTCGCGAAGAACTGCAGAAGTTATCTGTACCCTCGGCGTCCACTGTCAGTTCTTTGTCCGGCATCGTCCGAGATGAAGTTCAGCAGGCACTACGAGAACCGTCCTGTCAGACAGAGCTGTGGCCCCTAAATGACTTCCCTCGCATGTCGTATGCACAAACTCTGCTCCAGCCAGCACCACCTTTGCCTCCGCTTCCCACCGCGGCCCCTGCCATGCTTCCGGCAGATCAAACTCTGCGCCCACCTGCACCACATTTCACTCCGCCTTATACCATAGCCCCAGCCATGTTTCAGGCAGTCTGAGCGGGCCCGTACCTCAGTGACCGCCGACAGATTCCGCGAAATGCAGACGTGTGGTGGGCCCCCATCGACGTCCCCTTTGCTATCACTGTGGTGAACCTGGGCACATCTACCAACAGTGCACTTATCGAGAGCTGGGAATTCGTGGTTTTTCGGCCAACTCCCCACCTCCTAGGTTCGGCGAACAGCCTCCGGAAATCGCTGACTACGTTGTTCAGCAGCGCGGAGCGACATCTCGGCACCACTCACGCTCTCCATCACCGCGGCGGTTCCCGCCGAATCATCGCACCTATGCGGGCGTGACGCAAGGCCGGTCACCTAGCCCGCGTCGGGAAAACTAGCCTCAGCGATCTTCAGGGGCAAGGCCGCTCATACTGGTCATGCTCAAGACCCCCTATCGACGCGGACTGAAGATACCGACGATACATCGACAACAACACCACCGGCTGATTGCGGAAGAGTTTCCTTAGATATTCCTGCTTGCTAGATGGTCGCGAAGTGAGCGCTTTAGTGGACACCGGTGTGGACTATTCCATAATTAGCGAAATGCTGGCCGCCCTTCTCAAGGAAGTAACGACGCCTTGGAACCGAACGGCGATTCGTACAGCTGGCGGGCATATCGTCACGCCACTCGGTATGTGCACGGCAAGACTGTAAGTCCGTGGTTGTACATTGGCTGCCAGTTTGAGCGTTCTCCGGCAGTATTCTCGAGACCTGATCATTGGCAAGGATTTTCTCAGGGAGCATGGTGCTATAATTGACATTCGACGACGTCTAGTCACTTTCGCGACCACAAACGCCACAACAGTTTACGCCGACCCAAGCCACTCCCGAGTGTCTCTTCGCGTCGTCGACGACGCTGTCACGTTACCACCCCGTGCAACTGTTGTGGTTCAGGTGGCGTGGGACGGAGTGATGCACGGTGAAGCAGTCGTAGAAAGCAATCACTCGCTTCTGCTGTCTCAGGGTGTCTGCGTAGCGAGAAGCCTTGTCGACCTTCGTGATGATCCCTGCAACGTTTTTGTCACAAACTTAAGCTACGAGCACCGGCACCTTTTTCCTGGAACTGTCATCGCCTACGCCGACCCCATCGCCAATGTCACTGAGTGTTTTGCTTCCGAGGCCATCGGCACTGCTGAAGCGCCTTTCCGCAGTGTCGACATCAATCAACACTTTCTGAAGCGAACAAGCAGCGTTTGAGCGAGCTGTTGCTGGAGTTCCACACATGCTTTGCACGTTCTTCAAAGATACGTCAAACACCGATAACGAAACACCGTTTTATCACCTACGACGACGCACATCCCATACGGCAGCAGCCTTACCGTGTTTCGCCAACCGAACGGCACGCGATTCAAACGCAGGTTAAGGAAATGCTTCAGGATGACGTGATACAGCCTTCAAGCAGCCCTGGGTCATCACCAGTCGTTCTTGTGAAAAAGAAAGATGGCACGCTTCGCTTTTGTGTCGACTACATAAAGTTGAACAATGTCACAAAGAAAGACGTGTACCCGTTGTCCAGAGTCGATGATTCTCTGGACAAGCTGCGACGCGTGAAGTATTTTCCGTCCGTCGAATTGAAGAGCGGTTATTTGCAAAGAGAGGTCGATGAACGTGACCGGGAAAAGACCACTTTTGTAACGCCGGATGGAATTTATGAATTCGAAGTGCTCCCTTTCGGCCTTTGTTCCGCTTCAGCCCATTACAGCGAATGATGGACACCGTCCTGGCAGACCTCAAGTAGAAAAGCTGTCTCGTCTACCTCGATGATAACGTTGTGTTTTCTGAAACGTTCGACGAGCATCTTCGTCGCCTTCGGAATGTGCTCGAAGCCATTAGATCGGCTAACCTCACACTCAAGCCTGAGAAATGTCATTTCGGTTACGAAGAATTAAAGTTTCTTGGTCACGTCGTGAGCGCCGTTGGTGTTCGGCCTCATCCTGACAAAACTGCTGCCATCACCGCTTTTCCACCTCCAACTGACAAAAAAAGTCTTCGACGATTTCTGGGTCTGTGCTCTTATCACCGGCGCTTTATTGAAAATTTCTCTAACATTGCGGAGCCACTATTACGCCTCATGCGTGATGACACACCATTTCTCTGGACTGACGAACAGCAGACTGCCTTTGCGGAACTACAGCACCGGCTCTCTTTCCCTCCCGTGCTTGGCCACTTCGATGAAGATGCTGACACTGAAGTACGCACTGATGCCAGCAATGTTGGTCTTGGAGCTATTTTGGTACAAAGACAAGATGGCATTGAACTGGTGATAGCCTACGCAAGTCGCACACTGTCTCGCGCAGAATCTAACTATTCCACATCAGAGAAAGAATGTCTTGCGGTCATTTGGGCAATTACAAAGCTTAGGCCATATCTCTATGGAAGACCATTTAAAGTGGTGACTGACCATCATGCTTTGTGCTGGTTGACCAATCTACGAGACCCTTCAGGAAGATTAGCATGATGGAGTCTGCGCCTTCAGGAATTTGATGTCACCATCGTGTACAAGTCAGGCAAAAAGCACGAAGACGCCGACACGCTATCACGAGCACCTCTTCCATCCGCCAGTACTAGCGCAGAAGAGGACGGCGCCTTCGTGGCAACTGTCAGCGGACCGGATCTGATGTCGCATCAACGAAATGATGCTAATCTAAAAATGATTATAGATCATTTAGAAGGTGGCACTGCGCTCATTCCTCGTCCGATGTCGCGAACGTTGCCATCATTTTGCTTACGAAATGGCGTCTTATACAAAAGGAACGCCGGTGCTTGTGACAGATCTCATCTTCTCGTCGTGCCTGAAGCCCTCCGCGATGACGTCTTATTAGCTTGCCACGACGAGCTTACATCTGACCATCTGGGCTACTCGAGAACTATGGTTCGGGTGTGACAACTCTACTAATGGCCTAAAATGTCTGCCTGTGTAAAACGCTATGTAAAGGGATGCCGTGAATGTCAGCGTCGCAAGACACCACATTTAAAGCCTGCAGGCCATCTACAACCGATCGATCCACCACGTACACCATTTGAACAAGTGGGAATGGACCTCCTAGGCCCGTTTCCTTTGTCTTCTTCTGGCAACAATGGATTATTGTCGCAACCGATTATTTGACGCGTTACGCTGAAACGAAGGCCTTGACACGAAGGACCGCATCTGAAGTTGCCAGTTTTTTTATGCATAAAATTGTGCTACGGCATGGCGCACCATCACATGTCATCACTGATCGAGGGACATCATTCACAGCGAAACTCTTGGATGATATCTTCAGGGTGAGTTACACAATCCATCGAAAGACCACTGCGTATCACCCTCAGAATAATGGTTTAACAGAAAGGCTTGTTAAACAAAACGCTAGCTGACATGATCTCTATGTACGTGGATGTGCAGTACAAAACGTAGGACGACATCCTGCCGTACGTAAAATTTGCGTATAATACTGCAACGCAGGAAACTACACGCTTCACACCATTCCGGCTCGTTTATGGTCGAGATGTTAGAACTATGCTGGACGCCATGATTCCATATGAGGACATCGACAATCTCGACCAATTAGCCCCCGACATCAATGAGTACATTCAGCGCGCTGAGGAAGCACGTCAAATGGCCTGTGTGCACATCCGAACGCAGCAGTGTGCAGATGCACGGTGGTACAACACCCACCATCGAGAAGTTAATTATGAACCTGGTGACCAAGTTTGGGTTTGGACACCCATTAGGCGGCGAGGTATCAGTGAGAAAGTCTTGAGGAAGTACTTTGGACCTTACAAAGTACTCATACGTGTGAGCGACGTGAACTACGAAGTGGTTCCAGACGGAGGCTCGCCATCATGCCAGCGCACGTTACCACGCCCAGACACTGTACACGTAGTCCGCCTAAAACCATACTTTACGCGGTGATGTGAATTTTCTTCTTGTGCCAGTGAACTCTTCATGTGAACAATGAATGCGGTTTATTTCCGATTGCCGGGCCCAGGACGCATTTTCTCTCGTGCACTAATTTGTTTAATGTTTCTTTATTTTACCTACTTCGACCCACTGCTGTGCACAATTTTGTTTGAGCATCGGGTCGATGCTCTCTTGGGAGGAGGAGTAATGCCACCTGGTGTTCTGTGCGAGTGAACAGTGGGTCAGTTCTGTGCCGGTGAACGAGGAAGACGAAGACGAGCAACCCGTGCCAGCGGAGACGTCCTTCTTTGTCTTTGAGATTTTGGACAGTCGTGTCCCTTTGTGCGTTCGTTCGAGCACTTAGCGCGTGACAATATTTGGTTCTATGCTCCAGAGGAGTTCCGTAAACTTTCAAAGAATTCAGGGTAGAGTGCAGCAGTCTCGTTAACTTAGGAATTTTGGTGGGCGAGGCTGACTGTGGGGTTCTGGAGAAGATAACCACGTCCTGCACAACTGCACTGCCCATGACACGGCTTCAGCAGCTGCGAAGAACGAACGTGGTTGGACGTCTTTAAACCATTTGAAGGTCGGACGTCATAGGTGCCGCATTTTCTGTCGTGGGCGCTGTATTCTGTGTCTTGACTGAGACAGACGCATTGCTTCCAGCTTGCGTTTGCGTAAAACGAACTTTACGATACGAGGTCTGTGTCCCTGCATTTTACAAATGGTAGCATTCAGTATGTTAAGTGGTTTCTTGTGGTGGTATATCCGTTGGTACGATTGTACATGATGCCTTGATATCTGGTACAAAAGACTTCCTTGACGTTTCCTTATACGAATATGGCTCAGATGCTGCCTTGGTCTTTGATTTAGTTGGTGTCGTTTCTGACTACCATCTTCAAGCCGAAAATCTGCTTGTGATTTCATTTTAGTTCGTCGTTGTGCTTGCCCCGCCGCGGTAGTCTAGTGGCTAAGGTACTCGGCTGCTGACCCGTTGGTCGCGGGTTTATATCCCGGCTGCGGCGTCTGCATTTCCGATGGAGGCGGAAATGTTGTAGGCCCGTGTGCTCAGATTCGGGTGCACGTTAAAGAACCCCAGGTGGTCGAAATTTCCAGAGCCCTCCACTACGGCGTCTCTCGTAATCATATAGTGGTTTTGGGACGTTAAACCCCAAATATCAATCAATTGTCGTTGTGCTTGATGTAACTGCCGTAATTTCCGGAGTTCTTTGTATTTTTGATGACACTGCTGATGTTGCTGAATCTGACGAGTTGGTACTCCTTTAGTAACATGACCCCGCTTTTCTTTGGTAGTTGATGTGACCAGTAAATAGTTTGTAGTTGTTGGGTTGTCGTGATTCTCGAAAGAAAACGAAGGTGCTACACTATAATCGACAGGAAGGTCTTTGGGGGCTCTTGAAACGCCATTCCTAATAGACGCTTCTGGCACAGTGCAGCGCATGAAGTTGATTCTTCCGAGCCTACTGTGTTGGTTGAACTCTCAGGTAGCTGGACGTTCGACGGCGACATTGGCAAATGCTTGATTTGGTTGGATGTTGCTTGCGATTGTATTTATGTCTGCGCAACTTTGAAGCTTGGCTGTCCTGATGCATGAGTATGGATGGTAGGTAGGCCCTGAGCTTGACTGAGTATATTTGGAGTTCCTCAGCTCTATACCAACCGTAGCGAGCGTGTGAGGCGTGAGGTGGGCGTAGTGAGTAACTGAAGAGCCAATTGATGGAAAACCAGGTGGTGGGCCAAGTGTACGAGGCGGGGAGTGCAGTGCACTGGATGGTTCGGTAACACGGGTCCTGTAGTGCAGCATTGTTGTAAATGTCGATTTTCATGCCGTAGCAAAACACGGTGGAAGAATAATTCTTTGTGCACACAGATCTTGATGTCTTTCAGCGAGTGGATATTTGAATTGGTCTTCTCGGAATGGGAATAGCCAACTCAATTTTGGCGTTTTAGTGCTTGAGGACTGTTCGTGGTTGTGACAACTGAGATCGACTGCCTTCAGATCACGGGTTATAAGCAAATCTTCATCGTAATCATTAAATCCAACGATCCCTTCTTTGATTTTTCGGTACAATTGGTCGTTTTGAAATATGTGGGTGAGGTAAAATTGGAATGCCTCTCCGGTGACGTAGTCCATGAAGTTTGTGACCATCTCCTGTTCCGAACAGGATGAAGCGGTAGTGTGGAGCTCGAATAGGTTGAAGCAGTCCTGTACCGGTCCGTGTTCCGCTGATCCACTGTACTTGGGGATGTCAAAGTCAGCTGATGGTTCCGTCATGGTGCTGGTCGCCGTGTACTGCAAGGAGATGATTCGGTAGTCAATGTATGGTCAGGGTGTCTTGTGGAAAATTGCGTCGATGATTAGCGACTGATGAAAGGGCTGGAAGGTCTTCATCCTGTTGACTTGTGTGATGCTAGACATGGAAGACGTGGTGCGGCTCATATGCTATTTTCATACCATTGTCACTTCTTCCTTCCCGGCTTCTAACAACTATGGCTTCATACGTCCTATATATATTGTTAAGGCGTTTATTGGCCGACACCCAGGGAGCATACACGATGGCGACAGTCACGGCCAAGCACGGACTCCCAGCGCGAGCGGCGTCCTTGTTTGGTAGCCCCACTTGAAAGTACTCCCATGTTCGACCCATTTCAGAGTTCGAAGGCTTCGCTACAATTACCCCGGGGTCGAAGAGGGAGCCGCCTGGTGACGTAACAGCTTATTGCTATGAGCGGGTCATAATAAGCCTTCAGGCGATCCAGGTTGACGGTGTCACGCCCCCTGTGGCGCATGTCCGAAGATTGTTCGACGGGTTTGATTACATAGTTGACCAGAGATATGCGCTCGATGACACGGTAGGGGCCTTCGTTTTTTGGAAGTTGTTTGAAAGAAAGGTCAGCTACAAAGGTCGGGATAAAGAGCCATACAAGCGCACCAGGAAGGAACATGGGCTCAGAAGTGGTGGAGCCATCACAAATACTCATCTGCCGCTCTTGCTCATGTGTGGTAAAAGCCTTGGCAAGCTCGCGACACTCTTCAGCAAGCCTTGCTGTCTCAGAAATAGGTGCACACTCAGATAAATCCGGTGTGTACGGAAGTCTCGTGTCCATGGTGTGCGATGGGTATCTTCCGTACAGCAAGTAGAAATGTGAAAAACCGGTCGTGCTCTGAGGGGTGTTGTAGGTGTAGGTGACAAAGGGCCGTATATTATCCCAATTCGTGTGGTTGGCGGCGACATACATCGAAAGCATGGCGCCGAGCGTGCGGTTAAAGCGTTCGGTGAGGCCATTCGTCTACGGGTGGTAAACAGTAGTTTCGCGGTGGACAGAATGGCACTCCGTCAGAATGGCTTCGACGACTTCCGACAAGGAGACATGGCCTCGATCACTAACAAGCCCTTGGGGTGGTCCGTGGCACAGTATGAATTGATGCAACGGGAAGGACGCAACATCGCCTGAAGTAGCCGCTGGAAGAGCGGCGGTTTCGGCGTATCGCGGTTAATGGTCTACGGCAACGATGGCCCAGCGCTTACCAGCCGATGTCCGAGGAAGTGGTCCATACAAATCGATGCCTACGTGGCCGAAAGGACGGTCAGGGCAAGGTAACGGTTGCAGACCGGCATGCGACACGTGTGCTGACGGTTTGTGGTGTTGGCAGCAATGCACGAGCGAGTGAACTGCTGCACGTAGTGGTTTATGCCGTGCCAGAAGTAGCGTTGCCGCGTGTGATGGTAAATTTTGGATACCCCAGAGTGCGTACGTTGCGGATCAGAATGGAAAATTCACATATCTCCAACCGCAGACTGCGGGGTATGACGAATAACCAATGCCGGCCATCGGAGTTATATTTGCGTCGCTGTAGGAGACCGTCACGGATGGCAAAATGGTGAGCTCGACGACGCAAGGCACGCATGGATGGTGTTTCGGATGGAGCAGAGAGGAAGTCGATCAGTGGGGCGATACAATTACCCTTTCGCTGTTCGGTAATAAGGATGTCAACATTGATGGCAGATACAGCAATTGAGGTTGCTGAGCAGGGCACGTCGTCTTGGGGTAGAGGCGAGTGCGAGAGGGCATCGGCGTCAGCATACTGGCGTCCGTTGCGGTACAGCATACGGATGTCGTAGTCTTCTAAGCGAAGAGCCCAACGGGTGAGGCGGCCTGAGGGATCCTTCAATGATGAAAGCCAGCATAGTGCATGATGGTCGGGGATGACATCGAATGGGCGACCATATAAATAAGTTCGAAACTTTGTAAGGGCCCAGACGATCGCCAGGCACTCTTTCTCTGCGACGGTGTAGTTTGTCTCGGCTTTTGTGAGCGTACGGCTTGCATATGCTACGACATATTCAGGGAATCCGGGTTTGCGCTGCGCCAGGACAACGCCGAGGCCTACACCGCTGGCGTCCGTGTGCACCGCCGTTGTGGCTGTAGGGTCGTAGTGGCGTAGAATGGGAGGCGACGTCAACAAACGGCGGAGGTTCGTGAACGCGTTGTCCTACTGCCATGACCACGAATTGAGGGGTCCGTTATTTCCAAGGAGCTTCGTCAGCTGCGATATGATCGTGGCAAAGTTTCGTATGAAGTGTCGGAAGTATGAGCACAGGCCCACAAAACTACGCAGTTCTTTGACAGATGCAGGTTTTGAAAATTCGGCCATGGCCCGAATCTCGGCAGGGTCAAGAAGAATGCCGTCCTTGCACACGAAGTTCCCTAGAATAGTGAGTTGCAGTGCTGCCAAGCAGCACTTTTTTCAGATTTAGTTGCAAGCCGGCATTGCTCACACGTGCGAAAAGTTGCGTGGTGATATCCAAAGCGAAGAGAATGATATCGTCGAGGTAACACAAGCACGTGTACCATTTCAAGTTGCGCAGAACAGTGTTCATCATGCGCTCAAAGGTCGCAGGTGCATTACATAGACCAAATGGCATGACGTTGAATTTGTACAAGCCGTCTGGTGTGACGCAGACGGTCATCGGTCGAGCTTCGTCAGCCATGGGTACTTGCAAGTACCCCGAGCGCAGATCGAGAGAAGAAAAAAATCGGCTCCATGAAGGCTGTCAATCGCGTCATCGATGCGTGGCAGTGGATAAACGTCCTTGCGAGTGATCTTATTGAGCCGTCTGTAGTCCACACAGAACCGCGCAGAACCGCTTTTCTTCGCAACAAGAACAACTGGAGACGCCCATGGACTGTCAGAGGGCCGAATAATGTCGCGTCAGAGCGTATTATAAACCTGCTCATTAATTACCCAACGTTCAGCAGGCGACATGCAATATGGACGTTGCCGTAAAGGTAGATGGGCACCAGTGTCGATGCGATGCGTAATAGCGGACGTGCGACCGATATAACTACGCCCGACATCGAAAAAAGAACGATATTCTTGCAACAGGTCCAGAAGCTGGGAACGCTGTGCCGCCGTAAGGTCGTCAGCGATGGAGGGGCCCAATACATCAGCAGATGACGGATCAGAAGTGGAAACACCATTGATGGTACGCGACCTAGGACAACGCGTGCCATCGCGTACATCCAGGACTAGTGCGTCGTCGACTGGTTCCACTCTGCCGAGACATTAACCTCGAAGCAAGGTAACAGTGTACGGGGATGAGTTGGTTACATAAAAAGTGGCGTTGCTCGGCTGGCCTGCACGGTCATGATAGGTACTAGCAACCCTTTTCGGCTACAAGCACGGTCGGATGGTGAAACGAGTGTAATTGTTTCGGAGAGACCGGCGCAGTAGACAGACACAGCCATCGTCGAGTTTGGAGGCACTATTGTATCGTCTTTCATTAAAATCTTGCTCAGTGTAGAGGGACTGTCTTCTTGCATCAAATGCGAGAAAGGTGAGAGTTCAATTTCAGCGGTGGCACAATGGCTGAAGGCGTCATGGTGGGAGAGAAAGTACCATCCCAGGATGACGTCATGAGAGCATGTCGGAATGATGATGAACTGGGCGACATACAGAACGTCCTGAATGACAACGCGAGCTGTGCACCCTGCTGTAGGATGAATAGGATGCAAACTAGCAGTACGGAGGGACAACCCAAAAAGTGGCGTCATCACTTTTCGAAGTAAGCGGCAGAGTTTCTCGTCCATAACTGATACGGCAGCTTCAGTGTCAATAAGAGCCGATGCACAAACACCGTCCACAAGCACGTCAATGACATCCGAGGGGCTGCTCTGAGGGCTTTCACACTGCGATAGCGTCGCAGTCCCTGCTTGGAGGACTGCGACAACTAGTTTTCTCGCTCATGAGCAGCTGGACTTGGCCGCATGGGGGACAGAGAACGACGTCGTGGGGACGGCAACCTTCGAGGAGATGGACGTGGGTGAGACTGCGGTGGCATAGACGGCGGTTCTTCGTGATAGGGATGGCTGAGCTGGCCAGCAACAGGCGAAGAAATTGGAGGCGGCTGTACGCGATGGCAATAATGGGCCACGTGACCGGCGTAACCACAGGCAAAGCAGATGGACCGGTTGTTGGGTGTGCGCCATCTGTTCACCGGGGTAACCTGCGATACAGTAGTGGTGCAGGCTCTTCTCACAATCTGTTCACCGGGGTAGGGCTCACCCATGGTCTCACCATGTTGCAAGGGCCGATGGACGGAACGGCAGCTGCATGGTGGGCTGAAGATGAGGCTGAGGGGTTACGTCAACATAGGTACAGGCATACCCGCTGCAAAGGACGGAAGTCGAGTGGCAGCTTCGGCGTAGGTCAGAGGGGTGGGTGCTGGAACGACTTGAGGCGGCCTGGCCACCTTTTGGGCGTAACCCAGGGCTTGGAGGTCTCAATATCAGAGGATCTCAAAATTTTGGTTTTGCCATTCCGCAGACGGCTAGTTGTCCATCGCTGTCAATCAATAAATCATATATATATCTCTTGACTTTCCGCTTAATGGTCCTTGTCGCCATATCGCCCTCATTGACAGTCACATATTAACTGGTGAGGCTCCGAGTTTTTCCTCCACTTTGAGTGCACGCTCCTTCTATACAAATACCATTCATCATATACAAGTAACATGATCTAGCAAACACTCTAAGATTTAAAGGAGAGGCATCTACTTACTAAATTCATCGAGGACGCACGACCCACGTCTTAAGGAGTTTCGCCCCTTCAAGAGACTTGGACACATTGGGGCGCATAGTCTCTATTTTAAGAGCTAGTCTCACTGCCTTACGAGAAAAAAACTGTGTGCGAGAATGGTGATGTGGTTGTCCACTCGAAATGCTCTATGGTGGACCACACTCATAGGCCCCAGTGGCGATGGCGCTTTGCATAATTTCGTCGTACTTGAGTGAGTGCAGAGAAAAATGTGGTACGTATTGCTGTGGATACAAATGCTTTAAATGTAAATTAAAGAATCATTTATGCTCTTCAGAACTTTAGCCCTACTTGGGCCTTTATGGCTAATGTGTTAAATAGTTACAACAAATAATGTTCGGCAAAGTCGTAATAAAACATATTCGCTTGCATCGAAATGCATTTGGCTTAGCAACACTTATTCAATCGCTCGTACTTTTTACAGGAACCTACGCACGGAGCGGCTTCGCCTGAGCCACTGCCGTATCCCGAGTATCCGGTGTTTCCTGGCCCAAGGGTGAGAATTATGTTCGTTTTGCTTTTATTTAAGTTTCTTATGGCTTCTATATGTGAAACAATCTGTAAAACAGATAAAATGCTGTGGTTATGCTTCAGACTATTTCGAAAAAAAAGTGTCAAGTGACCCTTCGAATTGACGGTAACAGAGGCGTTGCAAAAGGCTATTTAGCGCGGATAGTCCACCAGCGATAGATCATATAGAGTGGGTAGGTGGTTAAACTTTATTTTCTTTTTGAAATCGAATGGGCAAATGCAAATAGAGACGGTGGGACACATGGTAGACCTACGTAATTCTCTTGGTACATCCCAGGACGACCTACTAGACGTCGGTATTTAAGCTTCTTCAAGGAGCCCATCACTCTTCGTCATTATCTAAGGCTGGTCGCAGGGACGGCAAAATGAAATGGCTAACTCTTAAGCGGCGGTGACCACGTTGGTTACGGCTGTGGCAATCGTTTTATAGTAAATGTGTGAACTTGTGACCAAGAGAGAGCAAGGTATGTTGCTAAGGACCTGTATTGAACCCTCCGCGTAGTACTTATGTAGTGGCTTGGCCTCAGTATGCTTCGTTAGTATGGCTGTAGCTCGTTGCTTCTCTGAAGCAACTATACAATGTTTGACGTACCGTTCAACGTATCGGCTTCAACGACTGAAGGCAAAATTTTTTTTCGCCATTGTGGTTGCAACCAAGAAGGTATTAAAGGAACATTTGGAGAATAAATCCATGCCTTTTTTTCGAAGTCAAACCGGAACAGTGCGTACAGAAGAATGATGAAATATTTGACTTGTTCATAATTACAACTATTTACACAAACTCGCAAGAAACAGCAGATTACTCACTTTTCTTTCTTGAAGTGTATAATTAGGTATCCTGGTATTAGGGTATAAGATGTTGACATAAACAGCGCATTATATTTCACCCCCCCACGGTGAAATTAAGATTTGCCTTTGTTGCAGAGCTACAATTACAGGAAGAGGACGGATACGTGGAGAGGTGACGAAGGGAAAAAAGAGCGAGATTCGGAAGTTTGTCTTTGGAGTACTTTGTGCCGGCCCGCATATATCGTTATAGGAGGCGGAAAACTGAACGCCTCAAATGGTAGTGGCTGCAGATGTTATCAAAGGTTTCGTATTGATTTCAGCGTACGGCCGCCTTGAAGGGCTATCCTGGTAGTGAAGGCAGAATACACACATTTCAATTCTGTATAAAACGCACACAGCAAGAATATCAATGGTTAATAATCTGCAAAATAAACTCATCGCATGGTGAAAATTGAACATAGTCGGGAAAAGCATTCCACATTTGAATAGTTTCGGCAGAGACAAAGCTGTATTTATACGAATCAGTATGGTGATTAGAAGCAGACAAGTTGAACACACGGTAATGTCTTTCAGACGCTAAGTTGGCAACGGCGATGTAGTTTCTGACTAAAGGAAATTGTAAGCGGTGAAAGAGAGTAAATAACTTGAATGATTCAACGAGACGATGAGACGTGGGAGTACTAAACTTAATGCTATGAAGATGAGAGCTAAGTGATAATGCCTCTTGTAGCGACGATATAAGGCGTACTGCCTTCTTCGGGACACATTCTACGGTAATGTGAGATATTTTGTGAGGATTCCATGCAACAGAGTTCAAGCAATATTAGAGTATGGCTAACATTTCAATAGTTGGGAGTCTTGCGTTTACTAGAATCACATGTAGAGTAGGTTTTAGGTAGCCCATTTCTTTAAAGATACGGTTGACATGACCTCAACGTGATGTTACAAAGCAAGACCTTTAGTAGATAGATATATATATATAGATAGATAGATAGATAGATAGACAGATATAGATATAGATAGATACGCTCAAAGTCACCAAAGTTTGCTATAAAATGCTTCGAATTCAATGAGCGCTTACAGCTGACCACCTAAATGGTGCACTGTTGTCTACCCTTTATTGTCTTAGTACGCATGCGAGCGCGTGTAGGAGAATGAAATTGCCCCTATTTTTTCGTAGTCCAATAATGAACAACGGCATGCTTCAATCTGGGCTGCCGAAGCGCATGCAATGTGTGAAACAAGCGTCACTCCACGTAAAATCAACGCTGTTCTACTGCCCCTTAAGCCGCGCCGGATCACTTTTGGCGGCGGGGCAGCGGGTAGTGGTACTTTGCCTTTTCCAGGGACTTTAACTGATGTATAGATGAACGCTCTGAGCATCCCTTTTATAACGGGGTGGTGACATGTGTGCCACCAAGACTGCATGAAAAAGGCAAAAAATCTTTCTTTTTATGTTTTCCTATACCATTTCGAATAAGTGGATCTTACTTTAACAAAGAAAATATAAACTTTTGTTTTATATCTTTACTTTTTCAGACAGAACGACCTCCTTTTTCTACTATTTCTGGCACTTATTTCTACTATTTTGCCACCTATACTCTAACCATCTCTCACTTGCTTTGAACGCGGATGTGTTCAGCTTTCCACGTTTGTCTCTGAAACTCAAAGCCTTATTTAGGCTTGTACTCACACGTATTCTGGGTGGCTATCATCGCATTCAAGCAGAACATGTTCCATTGTTTCCTTAGCTCTCCTACAGCACGTGCATTCTTTTTCTGTCTTATTGAACCTCGCTTTATGACTACGTGTTCTAAGGCAACCCGACCTCGCTTCGCACAATAAAGTGGTTCTAAATAAATTATCATTAAACCCCGCCCTCCATAATTTTTTTTTCACTTTGTGTAGTTAATGCGAGCCAGTTTTTTTACATAGCTGTCATTTAACAAATCTGCTCTACCTCTCTTAGCTTTCGCTTATTGCTCCTTGATGCCGTGTTGCCCACACTGCCAGTAGTATATTTACGACTGAGCCTTTTAGTTTTTTTGTTCACTTTCTGTGGACGTTCTTTCTGTACAAAGACATTAACACCTTCAGTGCCCGTATACTCTCCTTCAATTTTCTCAGCCTCGTCATTTCTGAATTGATTCTGAGCTTCCCTAACCTCAGAGACTGTTTATCCCATATGTCGCTCTACAGCCTCAATCGACGTATTCCCGTGAGTGCCTAACGCGAGGCGTCCCACAGTCCCTTGATTTTCATTAATTCCTGATTGCGCTTCTGACTTTATGCACACTACTGAGTTCCCAAATGTAGCCCTGAAACCATTACGTCTTTCCAGAGACCTCAAAGTACTTCGTACATATTTCACGCTCCTTGCTTTATTATTCCAGCATTTGTTTATTTTATTTATTTATTTACAGATACTGCAGGCCCTACCCGGGCCCATGCAGGAGTGGGATACAAACAATACATTCAAGCAATAACTAGTAATACACTGGAGTACAGGGCATAAATGAAAGAATACATAACTATCAAGTACAGAAAAGTCAAACTGCGCTCAACTAAGAATATTTTCAACATTTGTAGCCGGATGATTTGCACTCAAATGACACTATTTTCAGCATACATCACTTATATGGTGAAATTAATCTTTTCTATCTGTTGAGTGAATGAAGCCGTCGAGGCAGCATTCACTACTTCCGCAGGTAATGCGTTCCAATGAAAAATTGCGCGAGGAAAGAGAGCGAACTTGTGGGCATTAATGTGGCTAGGTGGCTGCCTAAACGTTTTGTTGTGATTTGTCCTAGCTGAAAGTTTAGAAGGCTGCTGAAGGTATCGTTCCCGTGATAATTTAAAGTCCCCGTGATCAAGTTGGTAGACGAATTTTAATCTGGATATTATCCTGCGCTGTTCTAGTATTTGTAGGCTTGCCCTATTACGTAGATTAGTTACACTATGTTGTCGGGAGTAAGCGGGATATATAAAGCGCAGAGCTAAATTTTGGACCCTTTCTATTTTTTAATCAAATATTGTTGCCAAGGGCTCCAAAGAATGTCGGCATACTCCAATTTCGGTCTCACGAGGGCTTTATACGCTTTTAGTTTTAACGTGGGAGGAGTGTTACGCAGTTTTCTTTTCAAAAAGGATAATTTCTTCAGTGCACCCGAACACACATTTTCAACGTGCGTTTCCCAACTGAGGTTACTGGTAAGTGGAACTCCCAGATATTTAACCCGATCAGCTCTCGTGATTGCAGCATTTCCTATGAAATATGTGAAATGAAGGGGTAACGTTTTGTTGGTAAACGTAACGGAATTTGTTTTTGAACAATTTATTTTTAGTCCCCACTTTATACACCATTCGTTAATTGGGCGCAAGGCATCATTAAGTTTAATTTGGTCTTCTTCATTATTTATGGATGTGTACACTACGCAGTCGTCCGCAAATAGTTTAACCTGGATCGGTGGCTCGACACAGAAATAAATATCATTAATATAAACCAAAAAAAGAAGAGGTCCGAGGACTGAGCCCTGCGGAACTCCCGAATGCACTGCCAACTCTTTCGAGAGACAGCCATTTAAGGTAACACACTGTCTCCTGTTACTCAAGTAGCTCGCGATCCATGCTACAACCTTCTGCTCAATGCCTATAGCTAATAATTTTGTTATTAAATTCTGATGGGGTACGACGTCAAAGGCCTTAGAAAAATCCAAAAAGATGGCATCGGTTTGACCTTTCAAATTAAGCGTTCTAATTAAATCATCAGTTATTTCAGCCAGTTGGGTGGCGGTCGACAAACCAGACCTAAATCCATGC
Organism: Rhipicephalus annulatus; assembly: GCA_013436015.1. Lineage (NCBI taxonomy): Eukaryota > Metazoa > Arthropoda > Arachnida > Ixodida > Ixodidae > Rhipicephalus > Rhipicephalus annulatus. The sequence continues at coordinate 78,734 of WOVY01003661.1, read as the reverse complement.
TGCTGGGCATACAGTAGTTTGTTATTTTCTAAGTAAGTGATCATGGCCTTAAATATAATGTGCTCAAATAATTTACAGCAAGTACTAGTTAAGGAAACAGGCCTGTAATTGTTAACTTCCAAAGTGGAGCCCGATTTATGTACCGGAATTATTTTTGCCGAGCGCCAGTCATCAGGAATAACTGCAGCGTCTAACGATGCAGTGTAAATGCGATGTAAATATCTTGCCACCCAAACAGCATATCTACTCAAAAAAGTATTAGATAGTCCGTCCGGACCAGGTGATTTTTTTACATCTAGTTTGTGTAAAAGGCAAAGGACTCCATCCTCAGTAATTTCCACTTCTGGCATGAGGCTATCAGAGTCATATGACCGCAACTGAGCATGCGTGGCTGTCCGTGTAAAAACGGACTGGAAAAAGACATTAAATTTGTTGGCAATGGTAGTCGCGTCAACAATACTTTCTCCCTCGACCCTGATCTCTGAAATGCCTCATTTATCTTTTGACAGATAGCGCCAGAATTTTTGGGGTTCATTCTTCATGAATGACGGTAGAGTATCTGAAAAAAATCTTTCCTTTGTCGATCGCGTTAGTTCTCGCAACTTAGAAGTAAGGCTTGAAAAATCACTCGTGTTCTGACGCTTGCGCTGACGCTTGATTTTGCGTTTCAAATGAATCATTTCTCTCGTGAACCACGGATATTCCCTATTAACTCGTTTCTTTTTTAACGGCACATATCTTTGCTCGCAAACGAGAACAATTTCTCTAAAATTTGACCACATTTCGTGACATCATTAACTTGGCTAAAACGATCAAAGCGCGATTCCAAGTATTCTAAGATAGCGTTATCATCCGCATGAGTGTAATTTCTCACGAAAGTATCCGACGGTCTAGTAAATGAACGTGTTCCCGAAACAGGACATGACACAGCAAGCAACTTGTGATCAGATATTCCTTCTTCTACATTGGCTGAACAACCTTGGAACGAGCTGCTAACCAATGCCAAATCAAGGAGGGATGATGATGAACTGTCAACCCTAGTAGCCTCAGAAACTAGTTGTTGTAAGCAGAAGTTGAATGCGGTCGTAATCAGTATATCTGCACTTCGAGATTCTTTGCCATCATAAGAAAAATCAGCCCAGTTTATACCCGGTAGGTTGAAATCTCCTGTTATTATAATCCGGGATCGAGAATTTGTATTATCTGCAAGGTAGTCTTGAATGGCTTCTAAGTATTCGGGCGAAGAACTCGGTCGTCGATACACGCCCCCTAAAAGTATTCTTTTACCAAGAAATTTAATTCTGCACCACACGCTTTCGTGGTTGTTGATGCCATCCAAAACAGTAAATGCGACGTTATTTTTAATGGCGATTGCTACTCCTCCCCCGCGTGACTCCCTATCTTTACGAATAAGCTTGTAAGAAGACGGTATGACTTCCGAATCTTGAACATCTGAATGTAGCCATGTCTCAGTGATTACTAAGACGTGTGGCTGGTAACAGGAGATAACGTCTTCAAGGGAACTGGCTTTGTTAACAACACTACGCGCATTCAGTGAAACAACTCTGAGAACTTTGCTCACAGGCTGTCATTTTTTACTGCTGCTTCTCGTGTTCACTCGGGTTGTTGCAGAATGACCAGAATTCCGCCGGGCCTGCGCATCACGTCGTGTAACTTCCAGCCGTTGGTTTGAAAGCTCGTCCCAGATATAAACTTTATCGTCTACTTTCAGTTTATCAAACAAGAGTGAAACCTTTGCTCCATTGTTTTTTTCCACTGCTGCCGAATGCCACAACCTGCGGTGTAAGTCGCGAACTCTCTTGGAAAAATCTTCAGATATGGAAATCTGTGTTCCTTTTAGCTTGAAACAAGCCGACATAATTGTAGTTTTCTCAGAGTAATCAAATAGCCTTAACATAATTGGTCGGTGTTTCCCAGCACGTTTAAAACCTACTCTGTGGATGCGCTCTATCGAATTCACTTCGACGCCAAGTAAGTCCTTAAATACTTGTTGTTGAACCCTGTCTTGCAGAGATTTGTTATCTTCTTTTGATTCTTCACTTAAACCATAAATCATCAAGTTGTTTCTTCGACTTCGGTTTTCAAGGTCATCAACTTTAATCGTAAGCGCGTTCATTAGTTCCCTCGTCCCCTTGCACGCTGCTTCGTGCTCAACCAGCTTTTCCTCGCATTTTCGTAGCCGTCCAAGCTCTTTTTCAATCGACGCTATCCTTTCTTGAACACCACCTATAGTTTTTTCCACTTGTTTCAGGTTGGCAGAAAGCATGGTGAGCGTCTTATTGGTTTTCGTTTGCTCTTTTAAGATTTTTCTAAGAAGCTGACTGTTTACAGTAGCCTCGGATTCTGATTCCGAAGACGGACCTGGGTTCAGCTCCACGTCTCCCGATGCTAACAAGAGCAATCTAATGACAATCAAACAGTCACACAGCGAAACAAACAAACATTGTGGGCTTGGCAGCACTATCAAAGTAAGAGAATCGTCACGAATAGACTGATAGACAGGATATTTGTCACCAACCTGGACGAAAAAGCAGAAATGCATGAGCGTCCGTCCGAAGAAGGTGCTGCCAAGCCCACTGAAAGGCCGCCAAAGATGGACCTTGGTTTTATAGCCTAGCTGGTCAGTGTCCGCTGACGTCACACTGCGAACGTCATGGCGTCGACACAACACCTGGGGCGTAGCTTCTCATGATGATGTTCCATCGAGGCCTTGTCCCTGCGCATGCGCGATGGTACTGTCTTGCGGTGAGGCAATATCTGCAAATCCCACGGCGGCATCCGCCCGCAGCAGGGCAATCTGGACGAAAAAGCAGAAATGCATGAGCGTCCGTCCGAAGAAGGTGCTGCCAAGGCCACTGAAAGGCCGCTGAAGATAGACCTTGGTTTTATAGCCTAGCTGGTCAGTGTCCGCTGACGTCACACTGCGAACGTCATGGCGTCGACACAACACCTGGGGCGTAGCTTCCCATGATGATGTTCCATTGAGGCCTTGTCCCTGCGCATGCGCGATGGTACTGTCTTGCGGTGAGGCAATATCTGCAAATCCCACGGCGGCATCCGCCCGCAGCAGGGCAATCTGGACGAAAAAGCCGAAATGCATGAGCGTCCGTCCGAAGAAGGTGCTGCCAAGCCCACCTTCGTCCGTATTTGTCTTTGCCTTTGCTGCTGATCTTTTTTCCTGTACCTCCATACATCCATCTCCCTCATTCACCTATACTGCGAGGTACATGTGGTCGCTTACCCTCGATAATATGGTACGAGCAGCTCAACCAGGCCCCAATATGTGCATGTGCAAATTTTTGTGTCTTATCCTCACACGCACGTAGCATGTTTCGATCATCCGCCTCGTCTGCTGTGCGCCACACGTGTGCAACTGTCATGGCAGCGGGGCTCTACATTGGGATGGCATCACGTTTAGGGCGCAGGTTCTTCGTTGACAATCTGAACTCTCTCAACAACTGCATGTTGCGTGTGTACGCATCCAGAGTGAAGTGTAGCGAACAGAATAAACGCTGCCTGCTTGGTACACTCTAAAAATATCGATTAAAGAGGGTGTCTTTTTGTCCCACAACCATAATCGTAATCAGGCTTGCGTGCGCTTCCTTTCTTGAAAAATCGGCGCTGGTCACTTTCCTATCGAGAATGCAATGTAACCCTGATAGTGGGCATGTCCATCGTAACCGGAGTGTACCAGGCGTGGGGCGATAGCGCAAGGATGGAACGCAATATAGATGACGATTATTGTTGTGGGACAAAAAGACTCCCTTTTTACTCACTATTTTTTATAGTGTATCCAGTCTCCGCCTTTGCCGTGGCGCATGAAGTCGACCCACTTGTCTCAGTGCCAGATCAGATGGGAAACGGTGTAGCTTTCACCTATTATCCCCGGTTTCACTGCCTCACGACATCACAGGGCAAAATATTGGCGCCATGGCGACAAATTCGAAATCAAGCGATTCATTCGCCTTCTTAGAAGCGCTAGCTCGCTTCACAGGTACAATAATTGACAGTGACCACACGACACGAGCAGACAATCGAGGAAGCGACGTGCAAGCTGCCATTTTTTGTATTTTGGTGTTTGAAGTCATCACAAGCCACACTCTTGCACTGAGTCACCAGCATTGGCGATGTAGCCTTACATCAGGTTAGTGTCGGTGTCGGTAAGTGCGCCGCTAAAAATTTTATTTTAATATCAAAATATTGTGACATTATCTTGTCAGTATATAAAATATAGTCAGTATATTTTGTAGTGGATCATAGCAGTGATGTGACCGGTGCATGAGGGACCGACCAGGAAAAGACAAGGACGAAGGCACTGTTGTGTTGATTGTGCTCGAGCGAGTAGTTCTTGTACGTTACATTTGGTGGCAGCGGTGGGTTACTTGAAGCACGTAGTCAGCGCCAAAGGCATCAGCTCTGATCCCATGAAGGTCCAAGCCTTTACCTGTATTCCGCCTCCCACCACGGCTAAGCAGCTTAAAAGTTTCCTGGGCTTCGCTTCATATTTCAGACGCTTTGTCCCTGACTTCGCTTCTTGCGCGGTACCTCTCAACCAGCTACTGAAGAAAGAAGTTCCCTGAAAATGGGGATCCGACCAAGAAGCTTCCTTCCGCGACCTCAAGACTGCCCTTCAAGTACCACCGACGCTCGTTCACTATAATACGTGAATGCCCCGATGATTCTACACACCGATGCCAGTTGTCTTGGCTTCGGAGCTGTTCTCTTGCAAGTTAACGAAGACGGGCAGGAGAGACCGGTTGCTTATGCTAGCCACCGGCTCAGGAAACGAGAGAGTCGATACCACGCCACTGAACTTGAGTGCTTGGCGATAGTTTAGGCGGTCGAAAAATTTCGTCCGTATGTTTATGGTAAAAGCTTCACTGTCGTTACCGACACTGTCACCCTTCGCTGGCATCAAACAAAAAAAAAAGACCTCAATGCTAAGTTTGCCAGGTGGGCTCTCAAACTGCAAGATTAGAACATTTCTATTGTCCATCGCAGCGGCGCTCGCCTTCAAGACGCTTACTACCTTTCTCAGCACCCGACAGCTTTCAGCGACATCTTCCCAGTGTCTGCAGTGCTTGATTTGTGAACTACACACCTACAAGACGCAGAAATTGTCGACATAACTGACGACTATCCGGGGAAGTACGCACTCCCAAGCGTCGTCGTGAAGGTTTTTCTGCGTCGTATGTCGTCCGAGAGGGAATTTTTTATCACCGAAATTATCAGGATGGCTCGGGCGTGCCTGTTGTGCCCGTAGTCATGCGACAATTGGTACTATTCAAGTGTCAGGACGCTCCGACTGCCGGTCACCTCGGGCTGCACAAGACTGGCACGCATCAAAGAGATGTTTTGGTGGCGGCGCATGTACTGTGACATTTTCCGCTAGGTTTTGTCTTGCACAGTCTGTCAAGCACAGAAGGCCAACACAAATTAATTAAAAATTAATTAAAAGCAACATAGACATTCTGGCAGACGATTTGCTGCACATGTTTCAACACTAGCAGGACTGTGGTATATACCCAAATGAGCTTAAGTTGGGCAAAGTTGTCCCTGTATACAAAGATGGAGACCGATCAAGTGCATCTAATTACAGACCAATATCTGTGTTAAGTGTAATGATTACAATTAAAAAAAATCCTATCAGTGCAGATAACATCTTTTGCATACAAACATAATGTAATTTGCTCAAACCAGCATGGTTTTCGAGCACACAGATCTACATCTACTGCAGTTTTGGTATTAACCCAACAAGTTAACAAAGCCTTGAATAACAATAAGATAGCCGTCGTAGTTTTTTTAGACATAAGAAAAGCTTTTGATTCCGTCAACCACAACATCATGTTAAGTAAGCTTCATGAGTACGGTTTTCGAGGCAAAATTCACCAGCTTCTCAAATCATACCTATCCGACCGCCAGCAACGAGTAGTGATGAATGGCGTCGAGTCCTCTACTCAATCAATAGTCTCCGGGGTACCCCAAGGCTCAGTTATTTGACCCACTCTTTTTTCCCTGTACGTGAACGCTTTTCCCTCCATCCTACTATATTCAGAAGCTTTAATGTACGCAGACGATACGGCACTAATCTTTGTTGGTGACAGCTTAAGAGACATCGAAGATAAAATTAACGAAGAGTTACAGAGATACTAGTATGGTTTAAACGAAACCACCTTAATATCAACACAGAGAAAACTAAATACATGGTCTTTCACTCTAGGAAAAAAGAACTCGACTTTTCAGGTTTCAACTTGGTTTTAGATACGGCACTGCTACAGCCAGTAGCCTCGTTTAAGTACTTAGGAGTCATGTTTGACTCGGACATGAACTGGAAATCGCATATAGAAAAGACATGCCCCAAGCTAGCATATGGGTGTCACACGCTACTAAAAGGCCGTGAATGTTTTGGCGCATCAATTTTGCGCATCCTATATTTTGTATTCGTGCACAGTCACTTGAGCTACTGTATAGCATCGTGGGGCAGTACATATAAAACTCATTTGAAATGTATTAGCAGCCTGCAAAAGAGGGCAGTCCGGATTATTACACACTCAAACAGGACGGATACTGCAAAACCACTGTTTCAAATGATGCGTGTACTTCCACTGGACTCTGTTCAGGTGTCTAGTGTTGCTGATATATTGCATGAGATAATCAAACGTGATGACCCATTCCCATTAAGCACCATTACGTTACCCGCGCGCTGTACAAGGGCTGCAGCGAATCACTGTTTTAATTTACCAGTAGCCAGAAATGCCTACGGTCGGAGGCTCATAGAATTTCACGGCGCTCTCATATGGAATGCGATACCGACTGATGTGAAAGAGGCTAGAGATTTTCCATTGGCCATGAAGCATGCACTTCATGCGAACTTTCTAAATAATACGTCTGCATAGTCATTTGGTATTTTTATTATTATTATTATTATTAGTATTAGTCTAGTGCTATTATTATTCTGTGCTATAAGTAGCTATGTTCTGCGCTATGTTTCTTTGTATAGTTCAATCATATGTTTTTTGCTTTTTTTCTGTTTTAAACATTGTATCCAGGTTGATGTCCTTTGTCGCTGTGTAACCGCTTGCGCAAGTATGTAGGTATGTCACACAATTGGTCCCTCTACTAGCCAGTTAGGCTATGGGACCAAACAAGTGTTTGCGAACCTTTTTGCACATTCCTTGCAACTTTTCGGGAGCAGAAAACACTACATCCGCACCCGCCTTCCTTGCTATCCTTCGCAAGTTCTGCTCCCGAAAAGTTGCAAGGAATGTGCGAAAAGGTCAATGCAGAGAGTAGCGGGAAACTGGTTTGTAAGATTAAGCACCGGGAGAAATTTGTGAATTGTTGTTGTGGTGTTGTGTATAGCACTCCTTTGACTTGCGGTTGCGAATATATAGGCCAATCTGGAAGGTGTGTAAATGAAAGACTAAAGGAGCACAAGTACAATGTAGAAAGAGCTGTATGTGGTCATTTGGCCCTTCACTGTCAGAGGTGCGGTTGCGTCCCTATGTTTCAAAACACCCGTATACTCTTTAAGGCCCGTGACAGAACCACACGTGAAATTATTGAAGCTTTTGAAATAGACAAAATGAAAGAAAAATGTGTGAGTGTGGCTTCCATAGCATTATCATCTAAAGAAAAGAAGTATCTGGAATTTTCACTTTGACGGGCTAGTGTAGATTGTCGCTATCGGTGATGACACGTGCATGGGCTGTGCTGTATTCTTGACGTGACATTATCCATGTTTTATCCGTCTACTGTTATATAAACAGCGTGTGTGATCGCAAATAAAACATTAGTTGCAAGTTAGCGCTGTGTGTGTGTGCATCTCTCCTTTGTGTGTGTCCTTGTCGTGGTGCGCTATACCAGTGAAAATGATGAATCCCAACTAACTAGCCCGGCAACGTGCCTTAGCGTGAGTTGTCCATTCACGCCTCTTCGTCTTCCAACTCAGACTACAGCGGAGAGGGGAGGGGGGAAGGGCGAGTGAGGGGTAGACCGGGAAAAAAGAAGGGCGAAGAAGGTGTTGTGTTGGATTGTGCTCGAGCGAGTGGTTCTTGAACGTTACAATATTATCTGCATTATCTTAGCGTCACACTTGCTTGGAGCCGTATGTGTATACAGGAGGTTCAGGTGTCAAAGTAAAGTCACCTTCCAAAAATCATCTCCATACCACTTTATTGACTGTTCCTCATTTAATGGCTGTTCCTGCAATATAAAACTCTACCCGGTCATCCAGAAACTATTTTATTCATTCACCAAAGTCAGCGAGTGAGAAACATTGATCGGTGAACTACGTGCCTATGTTATGGCAGCCTATAATATGGGAGAAGAAGTCACCTCAGGACAGACGCATTGAAGCGTGTTCTGTCAGATGGGTGTCCACATGGCCGCGTGGATACACCAACACGCTGAACGCACTTCTTAGACAAAGCGTCGAAGGCGTTTTTTTCGATCACCAGGCGTTGCATCCATGCGCATTTAGGCATGAACCTCATAATACCTTTCTGCATAAAAAGTCCGTTGCTTAGCTCACCAAATTTAAACGAACACATATATTTAGGTGTGGATCCATTGGTATCACTAACGCCATAGAAACCGCATCATGTTCTTCACTGCTAAGAAAGCAAGGCCTTCGCCGTTACCACCTTTTGCCCTTCTTCACCTGACAACCGGCTCTGGCGTAATGCCATGGTATTGTTTAAGGCAGCCAGCAGCTCGAATTGCGGCAGCGTTGTTTCCTTAATGGGTGCTACACGGGACTTCGAAATCAACAGTTTTGGCTCCTCAGGACTTGACACGACGTATGTCGCTGTTCCGTATGCCGCTGGACTGGCATCGCAAAAAATATGTACTTGAAGCACATAGGGCATCCTTGCTCCGCCGCCTAGATAGCGAAGAACGACGACGTCTTGCAGTTGCGGCAGCTGGATGACCCAATCATTCAATACTTTTTGCAGGTCATCGGTTAGTACTTCATCCCAGCCGATCTCTCGTATCCACAGCTTCTGAAACAATATTCATATGACAATAGTATATGGTCCTATGAATCCCAACGTGTGAAATATTCTTGATGCTGTCTGCAAGACAAATCGTTTTGTATCCGTCTGTGCTGTCAAAAACCGGAGTAGATTTACAACCGAAAAGTCGAATTCCTCCTTTGCCGGATTCCAAACCAAACCGAGGACCTTAACCGACGTTTCGTGAAAACGACTATCTCCTTACTAATAGATTCTACTTGATTTTCAAACGTTCGCATCAAATTTTCTGAATTTGTTGTCCATTTCCGCAGTGTCATGCCGGCCGATTTCATTATTGTGCACGCTTCTCGGCAAAGTTTAGTGGTTTCCTCTTCTGTGCCGGCACCAGTGACTAAGTCATCCACGTAAAACAACTCGGCAAGAGTTTGCGCTGTTTGTGCCATGGCAGCCGGTGCTCTTTTGACGTGGTAGAGATTAATAGCTGTGAGCGAAAATGGGCTACATGTAACTCCAAAAGGCACTCGTGTCATCCTCCACACTTGCAGCTTGCCCTTGGATAAATCTCCTTCGGCAAAGCAAAGAAAGCGAAAAGTGGCTCTGTCGTCTTCTCTAATCGCAATATGAAAGAATGCCTTTTCTATGACCGCGATAACTGCAACCGGATGCGTTCTGAAGAATAGCAGATTTTACACGAGGTCTTGGTATGAGTTGTCACCTTTTTCAAGGCAGTCATTAAGGGACTTGCATCCTTTGGCATGTGACGAAGCGTCAAACACCCCTCTCATTTCCGTCGTCAGTGCTTGTTCACGCATGACTTCTTTGTGCGGCATGTAATTTAATTTCGTGACCTCTGCAGTTACATCACCGACTACTTCGGCGTGCCCTGCCCTCAAGTACTCTCTTATGGTACGGTCATACGTTTCTAGCAGTCCTTTTCTTGAATCCAGATGGTTGACAAGCTTGTCCAGTCGAGTAACGGCGACTTGCTTGTTGCTTTCAAGCTCGAAATTATCCTTCCAAGGGAGGGCCACTTCATATCTTTCGTTTATAAAGCTAATCGTTTGCTCAAAATGCCTCATGGTGTTGCTCACTTCATGTGGCTTGTTTATCGTGTCCGTAATTCCTATGTTTTCAAGTTCCCAAAAGAAGCGCAAAATGTCGTCAGAATCGGTAGCTTGGGCTTTCAGCACGCACACCACTATTTGTGAAGTAGTTGGTCGGGACACCAAGTGCGATGTTCTTCCCTGGAAGGTCCATCCAAGCCTCGAGTTCAGTGCGATGAATGATTCGTTGCCTTCACACCATGAAACTTCACCGGTCAACCCTTTCCACATCTGATCGGACCTGATAAGTACGCTGATGCCACTCTTAGTGATGATAGATGGATGTTTGAGCTCATCGGCGACATCATTTCCCAGGTTCTTGAAAGACGCAATGAAGGCTACGTCCATTGCAGTCTCTGCGATGTCCTGGCAGATGCTTGGGATCTCTATTGCAGTTAAGACTATTTCCGCGTCGGAAAACTGGCTTCGCAGTCGTGGTTCTACGATGCGACGCCTCTTATCCTCCTGGTCCGATGTACTTGCGAAAGTATTGAAGGCTATTCGAGTTGTTCCCACGCTTTTCAGCTTGAGGTGCTTTGACAGATGTTCAGTTATGAAAGTCCTCTGACTGCCACCATCAAAAACGTCTCGTATGTAGTTGGAAGTGTCGTCATTCATGGCCCATGCTCTGAAAGTCTGAAGGAAAACGCAAGTGCTAGAGCCTTCCTTGACGGGTCTTCTTCCAAGTGATGCGCAGACTGTCGTAGTTTTTTCGTTGTTCTTGGTACCATAGTCTGACTTCCGTGAACACCTATCGAGATCGCACATGCTTGTAGCCTGTCGAGCTTGGCATCTGGAGCAGGAAATCCTCTTTTTGCAGTCCCGTGCCCGATGTCCTTTGGTGGTGCAGCGGAAACACCTTTTGTCGTTGGAAAGCAGTTCCTTCTTCTGCGTCAGTGACAAGTCAGCTGTGCAGGCTTCCGATTCGTGATAACTGGACAAGGAAAATACGCAGTTGTCCTTATTTTCTCGTACAGAGTTGCTGTGAAGCACAGATGACGTCGGTTTCCCACGCCGAGAGTACGTCGACTGACTGGCTACGGGGAGTGTTCCATGTTCTCGTCCTCTGGAATTCTTTAAATCCCTCTTCTCCAGGCTTTCTAGCTTGATACACAGGAAGTTGAGCACATGTTGCAGTGCCACTGGTGTAGCTTCAGCTCTCGAGTTATATGCCAACTAGACAGCACACGATCGATGACACTGCACGACTATATCCCGTGGAAGAGCACGCAGTAGGATGTCGCAGAGCATTGACGAAAATGACGACTTGTGCACACCCAAAGTCTCTAAGCCTCATGTATTAACGAGAACTTGGTCGTACAAGCTGCGTAGCGCTTTTGTGTCAGTCGATGAACGAACAGGGCTTAACTTCCGTAGCTTGGCAAAATACTCTTGCTCCAGGCGCGTCTTGTCCCCAAATCGCTTCTGTAGCATGTTGATGGCGTCACTGTAGCAACTTTCTGTCGTCGCAAGGCCCGCAATTACCGATGCAGCGTCTCCTTTCAGATACAGTCGCAGGTAATGAAACTTCTTTGTGGCAGTGATGCGATTGTTATTATGAACAATTTGGTCGAATCGTTCCCAAAAATCACTTCACTTGCGTAGGTCTCCAGAAAAAGGAGCTATTGTCAGTTTAGGCAATATAACTCCAGTTCCGGCTGATGGTGCTGCGACTGTCTGGGCAACTGTTTCTTGAGTTCGGGTCGATGTCCTTAGCATGCGATCTTTCTTGCTGAGAATATCTTCGAGAATGCGCGTAGCACTGTCCTCGTATTGTAAGATGGCGTTATACTCGACTTCGAACTCCTCGTAAGGTATGTGCTGCTCAATCTCGTTGTTCAAGTTTTTAAGCTCTTCGTTGTCAGCCTTCAGCCTCTCATATATGGAATTGAGCTGGTCATAGGAGGCAGAGTCGTTAGCGAGGAGAGCACTTGCCTCGTTTATAATCCTCGTGTTCTGTGCTCGCGGCGACGTCCGCTTCGACTTCAGTCGGTCCATGCCGCTGCAGTTGACTGGTAGCCGTCCGTAGGGTCCTGGTTTTCAATCCCGGGTTTCGGCACCAAATATTAAGAGGATGGCGTTCCAGATACTGCGATCAGACTCAACACCGTATTTAAGGTATAAGGCAAAAATACTTGTTTACTTAACTGCGCTCGGAAGCGCTCTGCTGTCACTTGAGCGTCCCCGCGTCTCTCGCTCTCGCTCATGCTCTTCTTTTTTCTCGTTTCCTTGTCCCAGCCCATAACGTGAGAAATAATCAACAAGGCTATCCTTCAACATTGAATTTGACTCAGTCTCGCAAAGAACGTTTGTTGAATGCACATCTACAACTGGCTTGCACTCCTCACTGTCGCACTGTATATCTTCAGCTTTTACCATAATAGAGCGCTTTTGTGACTTTTCATTTTCCCGTTCTAACAGCTTTTTCTCATCGCAAGCCTCAAGTTCAAGCTGCGTTTTCCTTTTACGTGTCTCCTGTACATCATGCTCCCGTGTAGCTTCTTCACTGCTGTTAGGAGCAAGTTACTGCAATCGGCTCTCTGTGATCTCCATTTCTCTTATCAAGTGATTATAAGGAGTTCTTCATAAAATAGAGCACACAAAAAGTGGAGCAGGAAAAGATCAGGACAAGCGCTCATTATCAGCTGAAGCTTTACAGACACCCATCGAAACCACAATAATGAGGAGAAAGAAAGAGAGAAGGGAAGAAACCAGAACGAAAAAAGGAGACATGTCTACGCCAAGAAATTAGGCTTTTTAACAAATGAAAGGATAGATGGGACTTACACACCTGTTACCTGCCCTGACTATCTGAGAAGCTCGGTGTTTTTGGAATTTAAACATTTTTAGGTACGTAGAAGAATTCTTGGTGTTTTTGTACAGAGCATTTTTTGATACCCTGGCATGTACTACTCGTGTACAAGGTCTGGACTGCAGCAACTCTGTCACCAAGCAAATTCTTGCATATTTTAATCAGTGTTCTACCTCACTCATTCTTACCGCGCAATTTCCCGAACAACTCTGCATTAGGGATTTGTATCTGAGGTTGCATCTCAAAGATAATCACGTGTGTTGGGTCTACGAACCAAGAGCAAACAAGCCGCCCTATACACTCATCGGTGTACTCGAAGCTTATCGCAAGATACCTTGTCCTTTCTTTTTTGTCAAGTGCCGTCTGCAAGTCGTGCGAACACTTGGGGGATGAAAGCCTTCAGAAACAAGTTGCATGTTTGGAAGCAGCGGGCTGCCCTAGACATGTCATTGTATTGAAACAGACATCCTCCTTCTATGCAGGCTGAAGGCCTGCATAGAAGGAGGATGTCTATTTCCTGTCTCAGTGAAGAGCAGAGAGCGGAACGTGAGATGACCGCTAAAGAAAAATGAGTGAAAGAAAAAGTGGCTGTAATCCCGTACTTTCACAAGTTGTCACCTAATTTAACGAAGGTCGTACAGCGTACTGGAGCAAAGGTTATGTTTTCAGCGCCTAACAAGCTTTTAGGGTCGTGTAAGTTGAGCTATCCGACAAGGAAGCGGAAACCTGTTTGCTGCATCAGACACAAATATGCCTACGTTTTAAGTACAAGAGGCGCAAAGTACAGAATTTCTCTTTCATGTGTCAGGTATTACATAAGCCAGACTGGCAGATGCCTCAACGTTCGCAGGAGCATAACAAATAATTTGGAAACACTGCAATTGACGTACATCTTGCCGGCCATTGTAAGAATTGTGACGCAACGCCAGGTGTGTTCCACCTACAGTTGTACTGTATCGGCACCGGGAAACAACGACTATAAAATTCGTAGAGGTGGCAGAGATAGCGAGGGCAGGTAACATGTGTGTTAGCATCCCGTCTATTCTGTTATCTGTTAAAGAGCATGGATTCTTGGCGTAGACATGTGTCCTTTCTTCATTGTAAGTTTTTTCCTTTTCTTTCTTTTTTTCTCCTGTTTTATGTGGTTTTGATGGGTGTATATATGCCATGATCCTGCAGTAAAACTTCTGTTCATAGTGAACATTCTCGTGTTTTGTGTGCTCTGTTTTTTGAAGAACTATGAACAACCAACATGTTCAAACCCGCTGCCTTAGAATTATAAGCAGGCTCATATGCTGCTTTAGCTTCCTCTGCCTGCTCGTTCGCAGAATGTTGCGCATCCTCACATTCCTCTCTGCATCTGTTTTGTTCCTAGCAATACTACTTCATAATACTTTCTGCGAAGAGACCCGCGGCATCTCTACTAGCAAGTAACCGTGCAAGGTCCATTCCACCACTCAAAACAGTCTAGGGCACGTGAAAAATATAAACAGATACTGGACAATCGCCAATGTTTTCGAGAAGTGTCTTTTGCCCGCTCGGTTTTTTTAGGCATGCGGAATAGACGTATGAAGGTGGATACGGTGTGTGACACAAAAACACAGCCTTCATTGCACATACATAACAACACACAGAAGAACAACGCTAATAATAAACACCTATGTTCCCAGAACGAAATAATGAACAATTACGACCACATTTACGTCGTCCAATGCGTGTTGCTATATTCACACTCAACGGTTAACGTCTCTACGGCTAACGGGATGTACAGTGTCGGCCACTTACGGTGAATGTCAGTCGTGCTGACAAGCGTCACTTACCGTGTTCGTCCGCGCTGTTGTTCCTGCTGTTGTTCCTGCTGGTATGGAAGGGCACTCTATTTAGGAGATGAGGAACACTGACGTTGTTCCTACGTGGTGGTGAGACGCATGGTCCCGGCAGCAACTCCGGGTACCTTCCAGACAGCTCTGGCCCATGCGCCGTTGACGTCGCAGACAGGTATGCACAAGCCTGGGCTCTTTCGAGGTCGGCGGCATGACGCTGACCTGTCCCGGTCGCTCGCTGCACCACCCGCCAGCTGTACGGCCGGAGCACAAAGCAGGCAGCTCATCGAAGTAAAAACTAGGGTGGCTTTCCACGCGTTGCAGTCCTGATGCAGAACCCAGGTTGCCTCGACCGTCGTCCTCCATCGCCCTCACCAACGTTTTTTCTCCGCGCATGCCCGCCTTCAAATCTAGCGTGCACGCGCACACCTCCTCTTTTCTCTATCTGCTATACCTTCTCGAGTTCCATGCATTTCTTTCCTTCTGTCTCGTCTTCTATGATTTTTTGTTATCTTTGGCAGAAGCTTCACGTGCTTACGAGATTCTAGTGGCAACATGAATATCTGACGTCGCTCCCTCAGTGCATGACCTACCTTGGAGCTCGCATTCCTGTCTGGTCAAGGTACCTTCGAGTAGAAGCTTTGTGGATTCCTTTGGACATCTGCGCTTTTCAATATTTTCCCCTTTGACCTATCGAGTACACCATTGCTGCATTGTTGCATTATATGAACCACAATCGGCAGATTTCGAAGCACTGGGTCGGTGTCCTTCTGCACTCTGTTGCTGTCCGGTAGCTCGGCATTTTGTTATAAATCAGCGACGTTTTGTTGCACACTCAGATTTACGTCTCGTTTTTTGATAATATTGGCTCCTTAGATACCACATCCTGATAAACATGAACTAAAACTCTAGTGAGTTCTTTCTTTGGCACCGAGTTGCGAAGTGCCTTATTGAACCTAGCTAGCTGCCGATGGTTCATTTCCTCTAGCGCTTCGTTGACTGCACCCACCAGCTTTCTCTTGAGTCCTTCTACTGTTTTTATGAGTCCATGCCATGGCGGCATAATCTCGTACATCTGCTCGCATTTCTGGACCACACTCTTCTTGTAATCTTGAGGGATTGATCGTTTATTTTGGTCCAAGCCACCACAGTTTTGTATGATGTAGTTCTTCAGCTAATTTACCTTTTTTCAGCAAGTTTCAACAAGCTAGATTTTCATTGCCTCGACCAATAAAGCTTTTCATACTGTATAGGTGATTAAACCATCGCTGTAGTAAACAAATATTCGTAATTTAGGGTGATAATAACGTTAGATCTGAGCTGGAATAAACTGACGTCCGAAGTTTAAGACCGCACTACTTAATTTTGTGCTTGAATGTTATGTTTATTCTTTCCAGGTTTTCTTTTTCATTTTTGCTCTTGTTCTCTAATTTCTCCGTATACTTATATTGACTACCTTCTGTAACACATTTGGGCGCTGAATGTACGCGAATAAATACATAATAATAATGAATCTAGTCACGAGGTTAAATAAGCAGCTCAAAGCCTTAGTGGATATTGTATTAGAATACAGATTGATCGTTGGATGTCTGTACACTCAAGCCAACATATACCAGAAGCTGTTCAAAAGAAAGTGGTTATTTTTGCATATTGTTCTTACAGCCGGTGCTCTTCTGCGAGTGTTTTGGTAAAGAAATGAGGGTTGGAATATCTCTGAAAGCGGCACAAACCTGATAGAATAAACGTCATAAACTGACTGTTCCGAGTTGAAATACATAAACACACTTTTGTGGAGCCAGTAGAACAAGCCGCGTAGCGAGCGGACATGGAGAAATCCGGTCGTGCCACAATGTAAAAAAACGTGGTTGATCTATCTGTTTCCGGATTGATACAACACTTATCAGTATAACAATCAAACAAGAAAACAAAAAGGATTTCGAGCCGTCTACTTCGCAATCAACAACATTCACACTTTCAATCAGATAATAAAAAACTCCTTAAAGAAACATCCTGCCAAAAATTCTACAGACGCTTAACTGCAACCATAGTGCTCCATATAGAAAGTGGTGAAATATCAATAAACAGGGTGCGAGACAAGACCATAAATCTCACATGTGCTATTTAGCACGTGCGCACATTAGCTTTTCAGAGGCCTAGAATAGGAAGAGCTCGGGATACGAGTTATTCGAGAGTACCTATAGTAACCTGTGCTTAGCTGGTGGCATTGCATTGCTGAGTAACTTAAGGGACCAATTGTAATTTATGATTACTGAATTAGACAAAGAGATGAAAAGGTGAATGCTAAAATGATTTGCAGTAAATAAAACTGGGGTTGATTGATTGATTGATTTGTGGGGTTTAACGTCCCAAAACTACCATATGATTATGATAGACGCCGTAGTGGAGGGCTCCGGAAATTTCGAACACCTGGGTTTTTTTAACGTGCACCCAATAAAATTAGGGTTGACTACTTCGGAAGAGAACAGCGCTTTGAGATAGATAGCAGAGTTGTAGGCCCGTGTGCTCAGATTTGGGTGCACGTTAAAGAACCCCAGGTGGTCAAAATTTCTGGAGCCCTCGACCACGGCGTCTCTCATAATCAAAATGGTGGTTTCTGCACGTTAAACCCCACACTCCAATCAAATCAGTCAATTAGATAGGTAGCAGTGCTCTTGAAGTTGTAAAAGAGTAAGTCTCTATAGTTTAGACAGGTAGCAATCGCTGAGCCAAACAGCGAGATCGAAGTACCTAGAAAAATAGGAATGGGGTGGAGCTTATTGAAGCAAGCATTCTCAAAACATGACTGGGAAATTGCCACTGTACCTTAAGAGAAAAGTACTCGTATATATACGGCTCCATCTTGCCAGAAGTTGCCTAGGGAGCAGAAATTGGAGGCTTACAAAGAGGGTTCAGCTTAATTTGAAGACGATGCAGCGAGCGATGGAAAGGAAAATGATAGTTGTAACCTTAAAAGACAAAAAGACAAAAAGCTCTTGGAACAAACTGGGCATGAAGATATCAAAGTTGGAATCAAGAAGAAATGGACTTGGGCCGCGCACGTAGCGTGTAGGTAGAATAACCGCTTGTCAATAAGGGTAACTGACTGAAGAAGAAAAAGAAGGATTTCAATCGGACGAAGGACAAGTCGGCCTGGAAAGCGGGTTTCTAAGCTAATGCTTCTAACGACGCTAAGAAAAAAGGGCAAAAAAGAGGAGGGCAAGATAAGAGGTTATTGTAATATAACGCAATGCGTCACTGTACACAATGTCTCACTCGGCGTACGACGCGAACAAACGTCTCTACATTAGCAGATGCTCTAAAGACGAGAATCTAAACCTCTATTGCTTAGAAATGCGAGCAGGCCCCTTTTAGCTGCTTTGGTGTCATCCGCACGTTCTAAGGCGCACAAAAGTTTTTCTTCCGAAAAGTACCGGCAATGCATGTCATCTGTGAGGCGCTTAGGAGAATGTCTTCCGACTATGTATAGAGGGCTCGCGCACAGGATGTAATCAATAGTCTCTGGCATGTGACACAAATTGCAATTAGGGTTTCGCTCCTGCCTGATCTTGCAGAAGTATCGTCACGTATATACAACACCTAGCCACAGTCTATGTAGTAGTGTTTCCTGGTCTCTCCTTAGTCGGAACGGAAGACGAAAACCATGACAAGAGTCAAGCCTTTAACTGACTGAATTTCTAGCAAAGGCAAGCTACTGCGACGAAGACAGAAAGTTTGGTGGGCAGAAGAGATAGTACGTTTGCGGGTATGAAGTGGCAGCAGCAATCACAGAACCGAGATGACTGGTGGAATCACAGAACCAAGAGTGGGCGTAGTCAGGCTGATGATGATGATGATGAGGATGATGATGATAACAGCAAAGTGAAACTTGTCTTCTCCAAGGTAATTGATCATTCATTAGGCATTGTTTCACCACAAGGGCAAAAGAATGAATTGATGATTGATATGTAGGGTTTAACGTCCCAAAAACACTGTATGATTATGAGAGACGCCGTAGTGGAGGGCTCCGGAAATTTAGACCACCTGGGGTTCTTTAACGTGCACCCAAATCTGAGCACACGGGCCTACAACATTTCCGCCTCCATCGGAAATGCAGCCGCCGCAGCTGGGATTCGAACCCGCGCCCTGCGGGTCAGCAGCCGAGTACCTTAGCCACTAGACCACCGCGGCGGGGCAAAAAGAATGAATACTGAAGTTAAGTTTCAACGCCACACGATGAACGGCAAGAATATTGAAGCTTGCGGTGCACATTTCAAGCAGAAAGAAAGCACGACATGAGCACACACAGGACGAGCGCGGACAAAGAACTGTAACAGTTCGACACTATGTGAGTGGCGGCCACGAGCCTGGGAAATTCATGACGAAGAGGAGAACGACGATCGGGGTATGCGCTTGGTGGCATGCGGTATGCCGCTGGCAACGGGCAGTTGCAGCTGGGGCTTAGCGGAATAAACCTAGTCTCTGGTCTGGCTCCTTGTATTTCCAGTGGGTTTAGGTGCCAAGCAGCCGCGAAACCCCCTACATTTGGCGCCCAACGGAAATAATCCCGCCCCTGGGCCACGGACATAGAGGTACCTGGCAGTCCGCGACCATGGCCTTGATGACGCCGCTGACCATGCTCACCTTTTACGGTAAAGACGTGAGGGAATCGGTCGTCGATTTCATCGACAACCTCTTCGTATACTAAACCATTGGCGGCTTCTCAGAGTTCGACGTGCTCCAGTGGGTCCTACCAGTCGCCCTGCGTGGTGCCGCTGAACGATGGTGAGGTCTTCAACCTCCCTTTCAGTCCTGGAATCAGTTCGTCGTGGCATTCCAAAAATATTTATTTCCGGTCTCCTACGACTGCCGTATCCGGCGTGAGCTCGACGCCCGAATACTACATCCATATGAGGGTCTGCAAGAGCTGTATGGTCAGGTCATGCAGGAGCTCTTTCATAGGGCAGAGCCCACTGCTTCTGAAGCCGTTAAGGTTTCGCATGATATTCGGTGATGCCATTCCTGTTTCCAGCTACACCTGTTGGGCCGCTCTATTGCTTCCCTCAAGGAGCTTCCTCCCTTTGCTCAACAAATTAGCGCGCCGTCTGCTCCAATCATATCCATCGTCACTGACCAGGGAAGTGAGCCCCATCGAGGCAAGCATATGCCCGTTGGTGCCGACAGGGCTAATGGGATGTCACTGACGTTGGACTGGACGCTGACACGGGGTGGGACGTTGATGTGACGGGACACAGGCCTGCGGAGTGAGCGAGGGCAGCGATCATGAATGTGGTCACAAAGTCCCGGTATGACAAAGCGGCGTACGTGAAGAAAAGGAAGAATACCAGAATTAGGAGAAGAAAACCGAGAGTATTGGAACGTGGGGACACGACAATTGACCCTTTTCATAAATACGCCTCCTGAAGGTGAGCTTTTCGTCAGTTTCGCTTCGCAAAGGAGCGTGGGATAGCTAGCGCCATCATGAGGGCTTGAAAAGCGAGCCGTCAAAGGCGTGAGTGCTGTGATGTTTGTGTTGGCGGCTAGTTCTCCATAATGTTCGCTGCAATCGCACCATTTTCTAGCTTTACCGAGCTCCTAGTACTCTCCGATAAGCTTTCTGAGCTGCTTCCGCTGCACAATAAGTAATATTTTGTATCCTTCAAAGGGTTGGGCGAGCAGTTTGGCTTGTTATGACTGGCAATGCATGGATACGGTCTGCAAGAGACTCACCGGCATGCCCCCCACACGCGGTCTACGTCCTACAGAAACGCAAGAGGTGTCTGTGTGTGCTGCAAAAAACGCACATCAGCGTCGCTGGGACACACAGCCTGCGTCGTCTGCTGTGGTGCCCTCACAATGGCGGCAGACTGTAGATTGCGTCCACGCGCTAGGGGCACCCTTTTTCGGAAGGGGTCTGTTATACGTGGGCCATCTCGGCGCAGCCTCACGCCGAGATGGCCCACGTTCATGACCTTGAGAGAGACGAGGATGCCGTCGAACAGCATGCAAAGGCTTCCACCAAAATGACGGCGCTCATTGAGAGGCATGCCGAGGAGATTTGGAAACCCCTCAGCACTCGAGGAGGACCTGAAAATGATTGAATCACTCCAAAGCGCATGCGAATCCCTAAAGAAGGAAAGGGGTGAGATTGTAGAGCTTGTAGAGAGCGTCGGCAGCGCCCGCCCAGACTCGGCACTCAACCCGGGCACCGCAATTTGACGACTTGTGGAAGAGAATGTGGCACTGCAACGAGAAGCGGAGTCCACGCAAGCTGAGTACGAGAAGCTGCTCTCTGGTGTGAAGGCAAGACTGGAATACGTAGGGGAGGCCGTCCGCACCAAGTACGAGTTCACGCGGCAGAATATAATGACGAAGCTTTGGAAGAGCGAGGCTGAGCACAGAAAGCGTGTAGAACTGCTTGCGAGCCAAGAACAGTACCAGGAAGAAGTGAAGTTGAAAAACGAAGAGTCGCTTCTGATGAAGCACGAAGTAGACCAGTACACCAACACGCTGGGCGTCCAGAGGTTTGAGTAGGACCAGGAGTTGAAGAACATCGAGAGGTGGCTGGAGGTCAGGCACGCCGCAGAGATCGAGGCAGTGAAGTCGTAGTACACAGTCAACAGTGATGTGCTGACAGACAGCCTGCAAGAAGAGCTGCAAGACGTCAAGACCGGCTGCGAGGAAGAGCAGTGCAAGATGCACAGAGGCCTAGAGACCGAGCACAATTTGGTAGCTAACTCGGCGAAGGCACACCTCAGGCTGGCGCTGGAGGTCTCGATGAAGGCACATAAAGCGCAGAATTAGAAGAAGAAGGAACAGCACATAATTGTCGTAGAACAACTGGCAAAGGAAAGGGCACAGCTGGAACAGCGCATGGCCGAGAAAAAAACGTCTGCCAATTAGGTTATGAAGAGCAAACTGGAGGCTCCCTACACACAGATTGCGAATCCTGCATGGGTAGAGTGGCCGCAAGAGTGATAATGCTCGTGCGGTCGTTTTTAACATTTATGTATACTAAGATGGACAATGCATGATCACAGCGTAACATGAAATAAATGACCGGTCATCACACCAAAAAGATCTAATGCATATCACGCGTGCCACAACACATATGACCCGGTCATGGAGCATTCATGACGGTTTCGTTAGGTTGAGTACGAAAGCTTACCTGGCATGGTAAGGGAATATGCATGATATAAATTGCTGGAAAAATATGAAAAAGTTGTCATGCATATATTCTGCATGTGTGTCTCTTTTTCATGTTCGCACTTGATGAAGAATCGATGAATAAAGAAGATGACATGTCGCATCGGCCATTACATTCATCACGCGGTCATGGAACCCCAAACTGCGGCATTATTATTTTGGTGTCTGCCGAAATCGACAAGACTTTATAGGCGGGCCCAACTACCACAACAGATTGGTCACAACGTGTAGATCATGTTATGATCGCCTTCACAGACATCACCAATTTGTGGTGCTTCAATTTCAGACTTTTCATTTTGTTGACTACGAATATGGACACGCAAGTTAGCGGAGTATGACTAACATAAGACTAGTAAAACAGGTAAATCAGATCACCTTCACCCAATTTTATTAATCTTCTTTGACTTAACTCAGGTGGGCTTATGTTACCATACTCATGCATACAGCGTGCTAGATTATATCACTTCACTTTTATTTCCTAGCTCATGATTAGGCTAACTTGGATTGCATTATCGGGCTTAATCTACATTGCCTTACCACATAAGGCAATGCAGTAAGACAATGTAGTAGCAAGATGGGGATTAGCTTGATACGCTAATAAATGGAGTGACTTGAGTGACCAAACTCAGGTATTTAGGAGGCAAGCAATTCTCATTTCAAATTCGCTTGCTTGTCATTACCTCAATGCGGATTAGCTTTTTTGAGCCTCTTTTTCGTCACACCCAATCATTCAACTGCTTAAATAAACTGACTTTATTTAGAATGACTGTATTAGGATTACATTATTCGGGAATACCATAATCTGATGTTATCCTAGCTAGAATCATCTGGCCTAATTTTTCCCGTCTTTTTGTGGCCATGCTCCGTTATCCGAATGTCTAGGCAACTTCGACTTACTGGAAGTAAAATTCAGGATTAGCTCAATTCAGCATAGCTTAATGTGGCTTAAACCGGATGGGTTTAACGACACTAGTCTCCTGCATTCAACAGGCTAGATAATCTCAACTCACTAAATTCACGTGCTTGTGATTAGCTTATTGTGAGTTAGCTTAATCTGGGTCAATGCGTATTGTCTTATGGTGGCCATAATTCCTTATACAACTGACTAGGCAATCTCAACTTACTCAAAATTGGATGATTTGAGCTTAATTCGGTTTTATTCCAGATGAACTGAATTTTACTGGATCGGCTTACTGTGACCGTACTCAGTCAACCAAATGGCTAGTCATTCTCGATTAACTCAACACTAACTTTTTCAGGATTTGTTTAGCGCGGATTCATGCCTAATACTGAATAACATTGCCTAGTCGGGTCTAATTCGCCTCATACTATGCCATCTCATTTATAGACAAAAGTATCGTTATCTAACATAAGTTCCAATAATCGTGCCTAATCCCACTTGCTAGGTATCTGTCAGTATAGATTGGAGTCGACTAGCGTTAAGTTGGGTTGTTTCAAACTCAATTAGGCTGCGATATACTTACTGACATAACTCGGCTTTTTCTAAGGAAATCTTGTTTAATCCAGTAGAATAATTTGTATCATGAGTATGAATAAATGTTTATTCGTCTCGACTATAATTGATTGTTTTGGCTATACTTATTCCGAATGAGCTTTAATTATCTTGTCTTGATCAAGCTTATTTATGCTTATTGGCAAACTATACAACGCATCTATTCACTCTGAGCAGCTGAACGCTAGGCTTAGCTTCCTATTTGTAAAACAACTTCACACGGTAATTAGGTGATGCAGCTCTAGCGAGAAAAGCTAGTAGTTTTTTTTTCAACAGCGCACTCACTGCCAGCGATAAAAAATGGCATGACCACATGTTGCGCAAGTCAACAACTAACCTCAAATATTTTGGTGCTGTCGGCCGGCTTCAAGTGGTCGCGTTTCCATTGTCCTTCCCATTTGTTCTCTTCTCTATCTGTTACAATAGAAGGGAAACATTCCCTGACCTTACATGTGTGAACTGGTACATAGTGGCACACAGCACCGTGCCATGGCGATCAAGTAACGGATCTCAATGCGTCTAGGACAACCTGTTTACGGCATCATAACCGCACTAGCCTCTGCGCGTCTTTCGACACTTTTAAACCAATATGGCCGCCAGGCAGCGCAGACTCTTTCAAAAGGTGTCTTGAACGTGGAAGCGTAGGCGTAATAACATTGACGCACCCTAACTTTTTTATATCGTGCGCGCCCGCCACATGCCCGTCATGCCATCTCGCCCCTAATGACAGTAACGCACTGATATCGCACAGCTCTGAGGATCGGCAGTGGTACATGGTGTATACGAATTTCTCGCCGTTAACATAACGGAGAAGGGTCATGCTGTGACATAGTGGTTAGCGTCGTGCCAAGAAGAGCACGATGTGACTGATTCACGCCGCACTGCACAATGCTCCCTGGTCATTTCTTCAAAGACGATAGCCTTTCTTAGGGACCCGTGTGCTCAGATTTGGGTGCACGTTAAAGAACCCCAGGTGGTCTAAATTTCCGGAGCCCTCCACTACGGCGTCTCTCATAATCATAGAGTGGTTTTGGGACGTTAAACCCCACATATCAATCAATCAATCAGCCTTTCTTAGGGACCTTCGACGCAAAAATTTTTGTTTGTCAGCCCGTCCTTAACGGTACCTTAAACGGCACCAAAGTGGCCGAACGATACTCTAAACGGCCGACCCCATCAGCAGCGCCCACCAACACTGCTCAAGATTCAGCCATAATACTTGTGCAATTTTCAATTAAAAAGCACATATCTGAGGCACCGTAACAACACTTCAATATTCTGTATGTGTGTCTCTTATTAGAAAAGGCAGACGTAAGTAGTTATGAGGACCGTAGCGTTTATCACGTTGCGCTGAACATAGAACGCTTGCACACAAAATTTCCGGAGCCATCCACTACGGCGTCTCTCATAATCATATGGTGGTTTTGGGACGTTAAACCCCACAAATCAATAGAACGCTCGCACGAAAAGGCAAGTGTTTTCAACGCTTCGCTGAGACGACACGGTGGTGGCACCTACCCGTCGCCTTGCGTTCGACACCTTATCACCTTTGAGATGAACGCGCAGGGTGGGCGCACTTCATTTTCCAAGATAACTGCCAGATAGCCCTCATGTGTCACGTGTGGCGTGACTTGACGCGCTCGTTCACCTCCGCTGCATGCTTGAGGCACTTTAACGCAGCGCCTCCAGAATACCATTCACCAATTTTCTTGCGCAGAGCATCAAATAAATGTTTTGTTCACTCTCTTCAGACGCAAGACTGTCGCCTTTCAACGACATTTGCAGTGTATCATGCAGATACGGGGCCGATTTGTCAAGTGTGAAGCATTTTATAGCAAACTTCGGTGACTTTGAGGGTATCTATCTATCTATCTATCTATCTATCTATCTATCTATCTATCTATCTATCTATCTATCTATCTATCTATCTATCTATCTATCTATCTATCTATCTATCTATCTATCTATCTATCTATCTATCTATCTATCTCTAGCCGCCCACGAATTTTAGCTCGCCGAGCCATTTCGGTGATGGAATCTATACAAAATTTCATATGGCAGAACATGTTTAAATCAAAAGCAAAACTGGCTAGTCATAACATGAAAATCATGACATATAGGTCATGATTTACAATTATAGGTTTTGTTGCTCTTGCGGTAGTTTAATTTACATGACACGTTGTAAGACTGGTGTGGTAGGACATGACTGCATGGCGAAATGACAGACTCTAACGTGGCAATCATGACCTGCATGTCAAGTATGTCCTGGCTACACGCCACGCTCATGGTGCGCTTGCGGTGTTTCACCAGCTTCAGATATACCAAATTTGGTGTCACGAGACATGTATAGATGATGTAGGTGCATGACCGGTTCAAACACAATAATCATGAAATGCGTGTTATGTAATAACATGGCTACATGCCACGCTCATAACACGTTTGCGGCCATTTCGCTAGCTTCCCACATACCAAATTTGGTATCACGTGACGTGAGGAGACAACGAAGGTAATTGTTATGCACAAACATAATAATTACGAAGTGCGTGTCATGTAAAACATGACTACATGGTATGTTCATAACGCGATCGCGGCCGCTTCGCTAGTTCCGCAGATACAAAATTTGGTATCACGTGACGGGAATAAACGACGAAGGTATATGGCATATCCAAACATAATATTGATCAACTCCGTATCATGCAAAATAAGACTAGATGCTACGCTCACAGCGCGATCACGGCCGTTTCGCTAGCTCCACACATAAAAAATTCGGTATCACACGACGTGAATAGACGACGACGGTACATGACACATGCAAACATGATAATCATGACATGCGTGCCATGTATACCATGATTACATGGCACGCTCACTCATAGCGTGCTCGTCGCAGTTTCACTAATTCGAGATATACTAAATTTGGTATAACGTGACGTGAATAGACAACGAAGGTAAACGACACGTCCTAACATATTAATCATGACATGAATATCATATAAAACATGAATACTTGCTACGCTCAGAGTGTGCTCACAGCCATTTCTCTAGCTACATACCGAATTTGGTATCACGCGGCATGAATAGGCGACGAAGGTGAATGACACGCCTAACATCATAATCATGATAGGCATGTCATGTAAACTTCACTGCATGCTACGCTCACAGCGTGCTTGAGCGAGTTTCGCTAGTTTCACAAATACCAAATTTGGTATTACTTGTCGTGAATGAACGAAAAACACAAATTAAAGCCGGGTGTGGTCACTTCATCGTGTCTTCGGTGCCTAATAAAGGTATTCCTCACCGTTCTGTCCCAAATAGTGGAAGGTGCTCAGCCATATTCCGTCCTCTCTCAGCGCGCTCTACCTGCTGGAGTTCCACTCTTGTCGCCGCCAGGTGTCAGGGAACATGCCTCAGGACGAGCCAACTGGCACTCCTGCATCTGCTTTTACGGCCCCGACTACCACGGCCTATCAATCGCGGATTATCACTGGGTACCAGCGCGATCCGCCCTCATTTGCCAGGCTTCGAGGTGAAAGTGTGGAGGACTAGTTGGACCAGTTCAATGGAGCGAGTTCCACTAACCACTGGGTTGATTTTGCCAAGCTTCACCGTGTTTCTTTCTTCCTGAAAGACATAACAAAAACGTGATTTTTAAATCGTGAAACACATATCACAGACCGGACACATTTCAGGCAACTGCTTGCCCGATCTTTGGCATTCCGGCAGTTCGTTCAGGCATCGCTAAGAAGACTCTGGATGCTTGCAAGCAACAACGCAAAGAACATTATGCCTTGTACACAGAGCATGTGCGTGAAATCTGCCGCCATTTTAGCCATTCCATGTCCGACTCGAAGAGGGTTCGCCATCTACTGAAAGGGACCGGCACGGTCGCGTTCAATGCGTTGGCCATACCAAATCCGACCACAGTTGCTGACTTTGTTGCCACGTGCAAACACCCAGAGGAACTTGAGTGTTTGCACGTGGCAAAAAACACCATCAGTGATGATGGTGTTTTTTGGATAGCCTAAAAACACCATCATTACTGATTTCTCATTACGTGCTATGATCCGGGCGATTATATAGCAAGAGCTGCCATCTATATGCCTCTCAGTGACCCCGAGTCCACCTGCCCCCTCGAACACTTTTTTGCGCAACTTTATCAAAGACGAGTTGGCGTCGACGACCGGAGCAGCGTATGTAGACTATTCGATACCTTGACTCCAACTGACGTACGCACAAGTCCTCGCTGGCCCACCACCCGTCATGAAATCCTTGTCTGCACACTCGACGCCTGCCCCTCTGGCTTCGAAAGCTCCGAGTGCACCTAGCTAGGCCTTTCAACCACCATGGTGGCCGCCTCGTCTGATCTGTTATTACACCGGCTATCAGAGCCACATTGCACGCTTCTGTCAAAAGCCTCGGTAGGACGAGCGTCGTGAATTCGACCCCTAAGAACGAGATGATGGGTCAAGTGGGCCCACTTTCAAACGTCATCGTTACGATTCGCTGCCAAGTCAGTCCCCCCCCCACACCAACTGCATCATCCAAGACAACCCCTCCTTAACACTTTTCTAGATGCCACTCACCATCACCTCTCCGTCGCTCTGCGTCTTCAGTACGACCTGTCTCACAATTCACCAACCAACGCGTAGACAACTGACTTCTGCAGCTTTTGGAGGAAAAGCGGCATTGAACGAAGAGACAGAAATATCTCCAGCTCGTCCATGTAATATGATAAGTGTTTTAATGGAAGGTGTGTACGTGTACGCTTTATAGACACCGGTGCTTGTTTGTCTGTGATTAATCATTTCTTGTTCTCACGTCTGTGAAAAGTCACCACCCCTTATGTTGAACCTGCACTGATCGCTGCTCAATGGGACGCCATTAGACCTGCAGCCATGTGCACCGCTAGTGCTTACATTGCTGGTCTTCTCTATTTCGTACAGTTCGCTGTGCTGAGTTCATGTGCCCACCAGCTTATGTTATGCTGGGATGTTTTGTCTATGGCAAGCGCGTTCATCTGCTCTCGGAAAACTCTGGTTCATATGATGGAAACCAACTGTGCCTTTTATGACAATGACAAGCCCTTTCGCTTGCTCACTGTGGAAGATACCAAGCTGCCACCTGGTCGTCAGCGAGTAGCTACTTTCGATTCTAACTTGATCGACTATGTCGACGTGTTCATCCAGCCATCTGCACGCTCTCGCAAGAGGAATAGCCTTTGCTTCATGTCTAGTGCGGTTCCACAATGGTTCTGGACTCCTCTACACTACAAACCAGACGTTTGAGAAATTTATCATTCCTAAAAGCACCACAATGGCTTGCGATACTGAATCCCAGCCTGTCTCTGTCGTACCGCTTATGCCAACGTGTTTTGACCTTCCTTCTATAGAAAGTTCATAATTTGTTCCTGCTCTCCCTGCCACTATTAGTCTAGAGCTGACTTCTTCACACGCTGATGAGCTGCTTCCCTTGCTGCAAAAGCATGAGACATTGTTTTATGCGCCTTCCTCATCTCTGGGACAGATGTCCCTTATCACACATCGTATCAAGACCAATGGCCCTTCAATCGTACGCCATCCGCCATATTGCATCTCTTCAGCTGAGTGGAAGGTCATTGAATAAAATGTCGCCGATATGATGCACCGAAACAACATACATTCCTACGCGAGTCCTTGTTCATCTGCCGTTGTTTTAGCACAAAAAAAAGACGGCTCCATGTGATTTTGCGCAGACTACGAAGCACTTAATAAGACTACCCGCAAGGATGTCTACCAATGCCACGCATATACAGTGCCTTGGGTGCGCTACAGGGCGCTGAGTACTTCTCAAGCCTAGACCTTCGTTTGGGTTATGCGCAGATATCCATGCACGAGTACGACAAAGAAAAGACAGCGTTTTTAATGAGAATTTAACATCATGCCACTCGGCCTTTGCAATGCTTCAGGAACATTCGAGCGTAGGATAGACAAAGTTTTACGAAGCTTGAAATGAAAAACTTGCTTGTACTATTTGCATGATATTGTTATGCTATCGGCAACATTCCCTCAGCACTTGCAACAACTGGACGAAGTTCTCGCGAGCCTTGGAAACACTTGCATTTAGCTGAACACTAAAAAGTGCCGTTTTGAGAGCAAGACAATTAAGTTTTAGGTCAAATCGTAAGCAAGGACAGCATTCGTCTTGATCTAGACAACATTTCCGCTGTAAAGCTTTTCTCGCATCTTAAAAAAGCAACACATTTGCGCATTTTCCTCGGTCTTGCTTCCTATTTTCGCTGATTTATTCGAAACTTTGCCTCAAAAGCTTCGCCTTTGCACAAGTTGCTCGCTGCAGGTGTGCCCTTTGTGTGGTCTCCGGAATGTGAATTGGCGTTTGCGCAACTGAAGCGTGCCCTCACATCCTAACCTGTCCTTTGCCATTTCGACCAAACTGCGTCTACACTCCTACGTACAGACGTTAGTGGTTGTTGCATTGGTAGTATTCTCCTAGAACAAGACAAATATTCACGTGAGAGAGTCGTCACATACGCAAGCCGTGCACCGAAGTCTGCCGAAAAGAAGTACACCATCCCCACACAGAAGTGCCTAGCGGTAGTATAGTCTGTAGAAAAGTTTCGACAGTATCTCCATGGCCGCCACTTTACTGTGGTTACGGACCATCATGCCTTGTGATGGCTCTCGACACTCAAGAACTTATCTCGCCACCCTGGTCACTGGATTCTTCGTGTACAAGAATATGACTTCAGTGTTACGTACAAGTCGGGGGAAAACATCAAGAAGTCAACGCGCTTTCGCGTTGCCCGCTCCCTTCGGAGCCACCTAACAAACCCATAACTGCCGGACGCGACAAGCTTTCAGTCGCCCTTTTTCCACAGGTTTCGTCATTAGCTACTCTGGACCCGGCTTTTCCGAAGGAATGTGATTTGTTATTATTCCACCAACGCGCTGATTCTTACTGTCACCGTAACAAGGATCGTCTTTACGGGACTTCTCGGCCCCCGAACTCCCGTCTTGGCCGCCAGCTGACGCAATTCAAGCTCGACAACTGCGTTTTGTACCGCCCAATCTACCACCCTGATTATTATCAGCGCTGGGTGCCCATTCTACCTCATTCTCTTCGGACTTAAGTCCTCAAGGCATATCACGACGAGATGGCTGCTGGACACATGGGCTTCGAGAAAACACTAGACCGCTGAAGAAGTCACTACTACTGGCCGGGCTTGTCCACCAGTGTAGCGAAGTACGTTGCCTCGTGCGCCCTTTGTCAGCGTCGCAAGCTCCCTACATCAGTTTAAGTTGATAACTACAACCGCTATAGTGTCAGCTGCAACCATTTCAAGAAGTTGGCGTTGACCTGTACGGTCCGCTTTATATAACTGTCATGGGCAATTGATGAATAGTTATATCTGTTGACCACCTGACCCGCTACGCCGAAACAGCTTCCGTGCCTTCTTCATCAGGGGCCAAATTCCCAAAACTTTCTCTTGTCTACGCATTTTCTTAGCCAAGAATTGTCTTATCTAGAGGGATTACTATAGCACGGGTATAAATTTAAATTATTCGGCACTTACGAGGGCGAGAAGGACACACGATAGCCGATGAAACGACAAGGAAAGAAAGAAGTGTGTGCTGATAATATCAAGGTAGCACGCAAAGCGTCTAGCATCGAGAGTATACGATGATAGCCAATGAATTTCTGCATCTAAGTACCACGAGCGTGTGTTACAGCGCTTACGGGATGCCGCGTACGTTGTAATATACGTCTTGATGTGCTGTGCAATGCCAAGCGCTTCAGTTTCAGTTTATTACCTTAAAAGCTCCCCTTTCTAGGAGGGGAATTACATACGATGTGGGGTTTTATTTGGGTTAACAATAAGCAGTAAAAGTTGTTTTACCATTGAAGATGATCAATAATACGGTCTTGAAAGGCAAATGATGAGGCGATGCTGGCGATGTCCCGGGGAAGGCCGTTCCAGTCCGTGGCTTCTCGAAAAAACAACGAGGCAGAAAAAGCAGTGGTGCGTGATGATGGGCGGGCAACCTGAAATGAATGACTGGTTCAATGAGATATTCGTGCTGCGGCTGCTATATAAGGTGGCTGATTGAGGGAAGAATGAAATAGTTTGCGATAAAGCACGAGAGTTGCAGTGCGGCCGCGCAATGAAAGGGGTGGCAGTCCAGATTTCGCTTTCAAAGATAAAATACTGATATCGTATGAGTAAGATGAGTGAATGAATCTGGAAGTACGGTTTTGTACCGCTTCTAATGCATTGATTAAGTACGTGTGATGTGGGCTCCATATGGCAGATGCATATGCTAATTTAGGTCTGCTTAAAGATTTGTACGCAAGTAATTTTACATGTAGGGGGCTAGGCGGAGTTGGCGTTTGAGAAAACCAAGTGCTTTATTAGATGCTGAAACTACATTAGCGATGTAGGTACGCCATGATAAATCATAAGACAAGGTCATTCCAGGATATATATAAGATGGTATTCAATTGCAGTGTTAACGATAGAATACTGGAAGCGATATGGGCTGTGGCAACGAGAAAAGGACACAAGTTTACAATTGGAAGGATTAAGGGTCATTAACCATCTGTTACGCAATTTAAGCACGCTGTTAAGATCGGTCTGGAAATACAGGTGATCATGCTGGTTACTGATAGTGTGATAAATGGCACAGTCGTCCGCGAACATGTGAATGCTGCAGGATACATGATCGGGCAAGTCGTTAATATATATTAGGAATAGAAGGGGACCAAGGACAGATCCCTGGGGAATGCCTGATGTGACTTGGAGAGAGATAGCTGACCGTTAACAAAGACTGACTGAGAATGGTTAGTGAGAAACTGTTCGATCCAACGAAGAATGTTAAGATCTCGGTGCAGGTGCGAAAGTTTTAGCAAAAGGTGGCGGTGAAGAACCTTATCGAAAGCTTTCCCATATTCTAGAAAAATTACATGTCTGCATGTTACGGTTTAGGTTACTGTGCAAGTCGTGAAGAAAGAGCGCTAGTTCTGTTTCACAGGAGAAACCTTTACGAAACCTGTGTTTTGATCGATGAAAAAAAACTACATGAGTCCAAGAAACTTGCGATTTGAGAGTAAGACATATTTCATGATTTCACAGGGTACACTATCTAATAAAATGAGGTGGTAGTTCAAGGGTGAGTCTCTGTGACCTGATTTGTACACTGGAACGACCTCCCCGTTTTCCAGTAATCTGGAATGATTCCTGAGGCGAATGACTGCGAAAACATCAAAGATAAAAAGGCGGCACAAATTGATTTACCATTCTTCAGTAGCTTAGAATTAATTGACTCCATACTGGTTGATGATGAAGGCATCATGTTATCGATTACGGACGCAATGCCTTCTTCGAAAAACTAGATAGTTGGCATGAATGCTTCGATGCTAACTGATGGTGACTGTGAAGGTGCGTCAATTTCTTGAGTAAAGACAGATGCAAATGCGGTGTTATTTCCCCACATTCATGGTCTGTCACTGGTTCGTGTACGTCGTTATTCAGTGTGATGTCGTGAGTCTGCTTTGGATTTAAAAGTTGCCAAAATTTCCTAGGGTTGCTGGTTAGTAGCTTTGGTAAGTCATCGTGATAAAATGTATGCTTGGCGTTTCGGATCTCAACCAGATATGATTTTTCAATTTCGAAGTATTTATCCCAGTCACTCCGGGTGTCACAGCGTTTGGCCGAAAGGAACAGCCGTTTATTTTTATTTTCCAGCCATTTTAAACGTCCAAAAAACCATGGCTTATTGTGATTAGTTGAAAGGTAACCCTCGGAATGAACATGTAAGTTAGCACACTTAATTTGATTGATTGATTTGTGGGGTTTAACGTCCCAAAACCACTTCTGATTATGAGAGACGCCGTAGTGGAGGGCTCCGGAAATTTCGACCACCTGGGGTTCTTTAACGTGCACCCAAATCTAAGTACACGGGCCTACAACATTTCCGCCTCCATCGGAAATGCAGCCGCCGCAGCCGGGAATCGAACCCGCGACCTGCGGGTCAGCAGCCGAGTACCTTAGCCACTAGACCACCGCGGCGGGGCAAGTACACTTAATTTATTTTTGAATATTGACCAGTTTTCGTTTATTGTGCGAGTGGGAAACACTGATTTGTACTCAGAAAAAAAGGTGTTAGGTCTTCAGTTATTGCATCGTAGTTTCCCCGGTCGTGAAGGCATATTGTTTTTGCGGAGGTGTACATTGGAGCGGAACTAAATGAGAATAGTCTATGTATGATTTTATGGTCGCTGATTTCTGGGAGATAACTGATAGATGAAATGTTCTCAGGAAAGTTAGTTAGTATTAGGTCTAGGATGTTTGCTGTTTCTTGCGTAACGCGTGTTGGTTCCGAGACTAACTGACTCAGGTTAAAATTTAAACATACGTCAATGAAGTTTTTAGCCTCTGCATGCATAATAGTGTGGAAATGCCTAGGTTATGCCATTCGATGTTCGGGTAATTGAAGTCGCCAAAGAGAAGGATGCGAGCATCAGGGTAAGTGGCAACAAGTTGCCTTAGGCTATTGTTTAGGTGCCTACAGAAGTCTGGATTATTATGCAGGGGCCTATAACAAACGCCAAGAAGTACTGTTACAGGAGGAGCGTGAAAAATCAGCCATAATGATTCAATGTCGGATGTTACGTGTACAACGGAACATAATATACCTTGGTGACATGCGACCAGAACACCACCCCCCCGAGTACACTTTCGGTAGCTACGATACACTCGGAATTCAGGTAAGCCAGTGAGAATTTCAGCGTCTGAAACGTTATTCTTGAGCCAAGTTTCAGTTAGTACAAGTACATTGCTTCAGGATGACAAACCAATGTTCGATAAGAGTTCGCGCTTTGGAAGGAAACTGCAGATGTTAGTAAATATCACAGAAAATGAGAGTGGTTTGGCAAGTGCCGAGCGTTGTCAGTCTGTAGGTACATGGTTACAAGACGATTGCTAGGCGATTTCTTTAACTGTGCTAGACAATTTATCAAAAATTGGGGGCGGCGGACCCGGCAATGCCATGACGCTAAGCAGGAAACTGTTTTTCGTACTGCGGGGTTTGCTGCCAATCGCCGCCGGTTTACCAACGACTTGTCAAGTGTGCCACGAGGTGCGCCAAGCCAACGAAGCATACCAGCTTTTCAATTCGGTCTCGTCATCAAATCAACTAGCGCCATCGCTTGAAAGCGCGGAACTTCTGGCAACACCTATCGACCAACGAGGCGTGACGTCATCAACAGCCGGGGATATAAAACAGATGCCTCACGACTACCACTTCATTGGGCACGGCGGACCCGGCAATGCCATGACGCTAAGCAGGAAAGTGTTTTTCGTACTGCAGGTTAGTTCTCATTACTGTACGTTTCGAAGTGACTGTCCTGGCCTAGTCGTCCTGCCGTGACCCAAACGGTGCTATAGCATTTCTTATGAATGTGTGTTTATGCTGAAGTTGCTGTTGTGCGGTGACGTGGAAGTGAACCCTAGACCTTCACAAAAAGAAATTTTCGAAGAGCTACTTCAGGGCCAGAAGGCCTTGCAATGTGGCTTAAATGATTTAAAGACAGAAATAGCGGACATAAAAAAGACGATATAAAGACTTACCGATAAAATATTCGAAAGTAGCCCTGAACCCTTCTTTCCTTCAGAACAAGCTGATAAAGTACAGGCAGTGCTACAGTCAGTGGAGTTTGTCATAAACTTTCAAGCCAAAAAACTTACAGATCTGGAGGACCGAAGCAGACGATCTAATTTATAGTTCATGGAATAGCGCAATCATCCGATGAAACCGAAACGTCGCTTAAGGATAAGGTTGTGAAAGACGTGTTCGAAGTTAAAGTTGGCGTGAAATGTAGATCCATTGGTCGCATTTATTGACTTGGACATCACAAAGACAAGCGCCCAGTCATAATATACCTGCAAGATTTCAACGAAAAACATGAAATCTTCGCTAATGTAAAAAAGCTAAAAGGCAGCACAATACTTGTCGAGAATTATTACTGCGCATTAACATTAAGAAAACGAAAACTACTGTGGGAAAGTGCTAAAAGTTAAAAGCAACCCGGGAAGAAGGTCTCACTTATTCACGACAGACTAAGAATAAAGAATACTTTTATTGGGACGAAACGCTGAACAAACGTATTAAAGCAACAAAAACCGCACAGTCCACGTACGTAAGAGGTCAGCGCGATATTACATCAACATTATCTTGCGACTGAAATGATGCATTTAAAAGCCCTAAACAAGTCCGAATATTGAATGTTAACGCCCGCAGTGTGAAAAACCAAACTGAATCCTTAGAAATTTTGTTGCTACAGTATAATCCTCATGTAGCTGTCTTAACAGAAACCTGGCTGAATGAGGAGATATGTGACAATGACGTATTCCCCCCCTTCTCACACAATATTTCGTAAAGATCGGCAGGCTAGGGGCCGATGCGTGGCTGTCTTAGTCAAAGATAGTGTTCAGGCGGTTTTATTAGATGACGTAGTAGATATCGAAAGCCTGCGTGTTAAAATCTCTATCTGGGGTCAGAGTTTCATGTTGTACGCACTTTATAGACCTCCAGATGCCACAACGGATGTATTAGAGACGCTGAATAATGAAAGTCAATGCACGAAAATAAGAAAATTGTTCTTCTCGGTGATTTTAACCTGCCGGGAGTAGATTGGCAAGGCATTGCTGCCAGCAGCTCATATAATAAACACGTTAGCATTATGTTCGATATAATGTTAAGGTATAACTTATTGCAGGTAGTCCATGAACCAACTCGTGTACAGATTTGATCTAGCTCTGTGTTAGACCTGGCATTCATCAGTCGTGATTTTCTGATTGCACAGCAGAAGTGGAGCCAGGGATCTCTGATCACCATCTCGTAAGCATATTATTACCGCTTCTACCACTTAAAATGTATAAACACGTCCCTGCACATTCTTTTAAGGACTTTTCTCATGCCAATGACCCAAGCATTATCGATTACTTGCAAAACTGTTTGATTAATTTCGAGGGCAACAACGCTCAATTACTTTGGAACAAGTTCAAAGACATGTGTCAGAATTGCCTGGATAATTTCGTCCCTAATAAACTGAAGAAAGTTAAAAAGGAAATGCCTTGGATGACTCAGAAAATCATTCAACTAAAGCGCAGGATAAAGAGATATAAAAGAAACATGTGCAGATTGACAAAATAAAGCAGATGCAAGATGAACTCACTCGTGCACTCCACGCAGCAAAAGATCATTATTTTGAAATATCGCTTCCTAACTTCATAAAATTGAGCCAGTTAAGTTTTGGCACTACATAAAACATAGCAAGAAACCAGTTACTCAAATATCAGTTGACAGGAAGCAGGTGACAGATAAGTGTGAGAGTGCTCAACACTTCAACAACTATTTTTAAAGTGTATTCTCTAGCGCAACTGTATGCGCGTGTGACGGCACATTCTACAAACAATTGGATACGAGTTTTGTATCGTATGCTGGGGTATTTATTATGCTTCTTAACTTGAAAACTAAGAGTTCTTCTGGTCCCGACGAAAGCTCTAACATATTTCTCAAGCGATATGCCGAGCTTCTTGCAAACTTTCTTGTAATTTTGTTTCTTGTCTCAGTCATCACTGCACAACTGCCTATTGACTGGAAAACAGCCCGGGTTGCTCCTGTGTTCAAGAAAGGTGACAGGACACTTATACAAAATTATCGTCCTATTTCATTGACATACCAATGCTGCAAACTTGTGGAACATGTTATTGCCAACTGTATTCGTGAATTTCCAGAAAATAACGCTGCACTAACAGAACATCAGCATGGCTTTCGAAAAGGGTATTCAACGATAACCCAACTAATAACAAAAGTTCACTCGTTCGCTTCATCTCTTGATTCTAATTACCAAGTAGATGTAATATTTCTTGATTTGAGCAAAGCTTTTGACAAGGTTCCACAAAATAAACTAATCATAAAGCTTAGAATTCTTGGCGTCCGTGAACACTTCATCAGATGGATTTCTGCTTACCTGACTAACAGGAAGCAATATATTGACATTGGAAGTGAACGTTCTGAAAGTTTTGCAGTCACTTCAGGGGTACCACAAGGCAGTGTCCTAGGCCCCCTGCTTTTCTTGGTTTATAATATTGATATTGTTAGCGTAGTAAGCCCTGGTGTTCAAATTCGATTATTTGCAGACGACTGCGTATTATTCAAACAAATTTTTTATCTTGATGATCAGGTTGAGTTAAGTAGCAATTTAAATAACTTATTGCAGTGGTGCGAAAAATGGGGCATGGTTTTGAACGCCGATAAAACCGTACTCCTCCCTATAACGCGTAAAAATCACCCCTGTCTTTTACTTACCAGCTTGGTTCTTCGCCACTTAGGCAAGTCGATAGCTATAAATACTTAGGTGTTACAATAACAACTACCTTATCGTGGAATAAATATATGAATATTATTTCCTCCTCTGCATTCAGAAAACTTTGCTTTGTAAAACATAAACTTCATAATGCCCCAAGCAATGTTAAATTACTGGCCTATTATTCTATAATAAGACCTAAATTAGAATACGCGAGAGAAGTATAAGACCCATACACTCAAACTAACAGCAAGTGCCTGAAAAGAATACAAAGGAAAGCCGTACGGTTCATTTTTAACAAGTTCTCACGAGTCGACTCTCCTTTTGAAATAATGAAGGCCAATGGCATTTCCCTTCTTAGCATGCGTCGAAAAGACATAAGAATTGACCTTCTTTCTCTTCTTCGGAACCAAAAACTTGCGATTGACCAATCGCTGTATTTGAGATTGTTATTAACCAGACCCACAAGGCATCATCACGCCAAATTTCTAACACCCTATTTCTACAGGACAGACGCTTATAAGTTCTCATATTTTCCACGCACGGTCTCGGATTGGAACGGAACAACTCGGGCATCCTCAGAGAATCTATTTCTCCTTCGCTCTAAATAGCATTGTCCTGAAAATGCAGGTTTCCGATCTTTTAATACAGCGTTTTTCTTTTCGTTTTCTTTTTCAGCTTGTATGTGCAGTACTTATTGTATACTTATGTATTCATTACTTTCTTGGCTTGAACGGTGAAAATAATTGTTTACTGTTTGTATTTATTATGTATTTATTTTTACTTTAATCGCACGACATACGAAGTAGGAATTTGTGGTGTTTTTTTCTCTTTTGTCCGGTACATGCGTTAATATGAAATAATTTGCTATGTCGCTCCTTGTGTTCACTATTAGTGTATGAAATTCTCACCCAAACAATCTTTATGCCACTTATTGTTTCGGATACGTCCCCTTGTAACTGCCCACCTGTTTCGACCTAAAGGTCTGCTGTATGCAATAAATAAAAATAACAAAAAATAAATAAAAATAATAACGTTTCGGACCGATGTGCAAGGTTTTATACCGCAACGAGAACTTAGCAGATTTAGCCTTGGGAAATGCTAATAATTATTTTCGCGCGTGTCGAACGGAGAGCGAAAAGTCCTCTCCAATGCTAAAGTTAGTATTTCTCAATTTCCGGCCATGTGATAGGATCGAGTCCTTTGTTTTGTAACATGCGAATTTTATGATCATGAGACGATTTCTACCGAGCGAATGACGACCAAGGCGATGAGCTTTTTCGAAGTCATGAGGTACTACGGTTATTCCTAGATTATTATGGCAGAAATTGATAATTATTTTTTCGAAATTGTTCCATGTTTCGCTGTCAGTAGGGTCGGAGATGCCATAAAAGATGAGGTTATTTCGACGTGATCGATTTTCCGCGTCGTCTAGGCGGTCTTCTAACTCCTCGATCTTGCGAGACATGCTGCTTGTGTCTGGCCGCATCTTTTCGATGTCGTTTCGGATAAGGGCCTGGTAGTGTGCTTCTAGGTCGGTAATCCGTTTGCATATATCCGTTAATGTTCTATCAGTAGTGTTTAGCTAAGATTTGAGGCTCTGTACTTAGGTAATTACTTTGAATTGGCCTGCGGATATTTTCTGAAGTTCTGTCAACCCGGCAGCGTTTCCGCCCGGACCAGGGTTAGTTTCCACATCTCCTGACAACATCAACAAGGAATGAATAACGGAAACACATTCGGCGGCAATGGCGAGACAGCACCGTGGGCTCGGCAACTGCACCAAGACGTAATTGCTAGAGCTGTTTGCAAACAGTGCGTAGGATTTACAAACCTGTATCGCAAAGATTAGTGAGTTGGATGGCACTCGCCTTTCATCAACAACTGTAGCTAAAAAAACGAAGTTGCACGATGGCCTTAAGCAATAATTCATGCACTCTCTCGCCAAGTACAAGTAATGAACACTCCAGGTGCACCACATCAATGAAACCACGCATAAATCGATGCATGCAATGTTTCAAAATGTGCCTCAAAAGTCTTCTCCTGTTTAACGCGACCGGTTACCTTACAGTTTAATGAAGCTGTGCTGCTACTCAACTAATCCGATGTAATCGAGCACGATATAGTGGTGAACGTAAGGGTGTGTTGTACGGAGACGTAAAAGGTTGCCTTTTTAACAATATTCTTATTACAAGACACAGGAGCGACTTTTGTGTCGGTGGACAAATTGTGCAGAAATATATGCAGCAGTTATCAAGTGACATTGTGAGCGGAATTTCGCAGGCTCCACGCACTGCAGCACTTATTTATAAAGCCGGAATGCGAGAACGTGCATATGCTTACGCTTAGATATGTGTCTACGTAAAACGAGGGAGACTCGTCGGGAGGTGTTTCAGTGCTAAGGCTTTTCACAAAACACGATGCAAATATTTTGTCGAGCGTTGTTTGAGTGAGCAAACAAAGGAAAGGACGTGTATACGAGTCTTGAAGTCGAGTGACGTTATCAAACGTGCGAAAAGGACGAAAAAAAGAGAAACTCTCGTTTTCTCTCCGCGAAAGGTTGAAATCGATAGATAATAAAGACAATTTTCTGGCCCAGCCGACGTCAGGCAAAGTTCCGCAAAGCACCGTCGGATGCTTAAAGAGCATAAAAAAGTGGAGTACGCGTTTTATAGGAGCGACAGCCACACAGAAAGCAAGATGAAGTGTGACTGTCTTTAGATGTGAGAATCTATGCTAATTTGTAGAGTTTTGAGTTATTGAGCTAAATCTTCCTTAAACAACTCTAATGGAAATAAACTGAGTATTGATCTAGTGAAAGTGACACTAGTGACAGTGAATTCATTAGCGTTGTCACAGGCCGATATATTTTTACTTTTTATTTTTGTTTGGCAAACTATGAGAAGCTAGCTTACGTTAGAGCCGGCTATCCCAACATCACGACAATATTGTACAAGATATATAGTGCACGGTTATACAACTAGACGAGGTGGTTTCTATCTTCTAGTAACCTTGGGCGAACGAATCTTAATTATTTTTTCTATTTTTGACCAAGTCTTACCAGACGTTTTTGCATTTGGTGTCATTCGAAGCAATGACGATATATAAGCAATAGGGTGAATGCAAGCACTGCTGCAGTGGATGTGTGGTTACAGCACTCAGCTACAATCTAGGAGATACTGGGTTCGATTCGCAGTGTCACCGAACACTTCTTTTTTGTTGAAGGTTGCCCGGACTGAGATTATGCGTTGCGGCAGGTACTAATTTCTTGAGAAGGTGGCTTTCGTGCTGTCTTTTATTCTTCCCCTTTTGACCCAAATGCGCTGTGCTGTGCTCCTTCATAAATTACATAATTCAGGGTTCATAATTTTCCGCTCCATCTTCTCTTGTCGCAAAAGTAGCCAGTGCTGAAATACCAGTATCAATACCTGGTATATTACTTTTCACGTGTTTGGATATTCAACCAGCAATCAGTCATCACAGTGTTTTGAAAAAAATATAGACATGCAGCGAGCTAATTGCTTGCGGCCAAGTTTTCTGCCATTGTCGGGGCTCGTTTTCGTGCTAATTTGGTGGGAATCATTACATGCAAAAAGGCAAAAAAGCATTGGAAGTTAGAGAAAACACAAAGAGAGTGATTAGATTGTGTCTTCCCTCCCGCTATCTGTCATGCTGCGCAGTTCAGTGTGATGTCGCTGTCAATGATTGAAATGAAGTATAGCAGCTAATAAAGTTCTGCTGAGAGGGTTTCCTACTGCTCAGAGCGAAAACGAACAATTGCAATTTGATTTGTGTCATAGAGAGATATACTCTGCTTTTGGTTACTACAAAAAATTTTTAAACCAAATTTTACGTTTTCTTAACAACAGTCCCAGTACAGATGAAATGTGCATGGACGAAATTCGTGTATTCAGCTTGACTAGGTTTGTGACCCTAATAGTAATTGCCAACCGGTATTAGAATATTCATAAATTTCACACAGAAATACAACCACGGGTGATACCTTGTTTATTCCGATTAAAACTGATATGTTGAAATTGACATATCCGACCAACGCATCGTATACAAGATAAGCCATGTAGAGTAGCTATGCTTAAAACTAATCTTCGCTGGTTGGTTCCAATTTACACAATTTCTCGCTTAAGACTGTACATTGGAAAATGAAACAACTTCAAACGCACATATTTTGTGTAAGGTTACATTTATTTTAATACAGTAAAAACAAATTTAAATGTAAATGGCTCAGAACAAAAAAAAGCTAAAAACAAATTCAGCCAAATCATTACCAAACTTACTCATCAACAATAAACGGATTCTCATTTAAACGATGCGCACACACACACATACATACATACATACATACATACATACATACATACATACATACATACATACATACATACATACACTGAGTTGTAAATATTAAGATGAATGCCTATGAAACAACAATTCTAATACACTCACTTTAAATATACAGAAAGTAATTTACGGGAGAAATCCACCAGCACTGTTTTTTCTGAACTCGGTGTTTCTAGAACCATCTCGGAAAAGCTTGATGCATAGTTTCTGCTGCTGCGCAGTGACAGGCAGTTTTTTTTATAAGAAAAACAAGAATAAAGCCCTTGACAATGTCATGCTGATAGGGCTGTGCATCGAAACATCGTACATGTCTGCAATATTACTTTGTTTATTTACATAGCTTGGCTCATTCACAGCACACTAACAAAGCATGTTAGGACACTTGGGCTGAAAAGTCGGCACAGCGCAAAGAAATTCCAGACCATATATGAATAATACAACCCTAAGCTACTAAGCTCATCGGTGCAAGCTGTGTTTACATTGACAGCTATAGACCTCATTTCGTTTCTCAAAAACACGCCTCAAAAAGGCTTCAAAGTTTGCAGATCAGCACAGTTCCTATACCGCTGTCTGCAAGTCTGCCTAAAAAAATCAGTTCACTGGTGGGCAAAGACTATACACCAAGTATGTGAGGTGATGCTGAAGTGCACTGCATGTATGTCTTGCTGCTGGCCTCAACTGCGATGTTTCTCAGCACATGTGTAAAATCACAACTAATACTATGCCGCTACAAAGTAATTACTTGTCATTTGCATGAAACAGAGACCACAATGAAAGGACATAAGAACAGTTACCTTCACACAGTTCTAAAATGTAAATACATTTCCATAAAGTTTTCGCAGCTCCTCTGAGAATAGCAATAATGGTTATAAACGCATTATTACTTCCACTAACAAACTAATTGAAGATGCCAGCTTCAATATTAAAGTATACCAGTACATTTGTTTACATTTGTAGGTCTAAACAAATGTACAGGCACCTAGGAAAAGATAAGTAAATACATGCTATAGCTACATATATATTAAAAAACAATACTTATATTTCTAGTCTGAGTAAAGCTGCATAGGTGATACGTCACTTGCAAAGTACACAATTACATTATGAACAAGCCTATCCGAGCAAAGTATACATTAAAAAAGTTACACTTACACAGTAGGAACAGAGAAGTAGACAGTTGAACGACGGACAGCAGTGGGATAACAATACACAAGCACTAAAATCTACTGTTAGATATACTGTTAGGAGTGGTGATGATCCTCTTTCTTCTACATAAAATAATCCACATAGAACACTTCCCAGAGCTTATACACACATGCTATCATTGGTGATATACAAATGAGTGTATACTGAAGGATTATATCGACTAAGTACAAGATTACCGCATCCATGGCCTTACTTCTTGTGCTACAAAGAGCGCAAACACAGTTACCATTGCCAACCATAGATGCTGTAATTTATGGCAGGTAAATGCAGAGACAAGCAGGCACTTTGATTTACATGCATGTTAAAAACTTCAGCTCAAACTTATTTGCCCACTAACACAACAGCAGCCTTTAAATTAGTGTCATAATTTGGTACCTTCCATGCAAAACTTAAATAATTTGGAATAGAAGCAAAGGAACTATGGAAGAATAATATTTGCACAGCACAGG
This sequence comes from Rhipicephalus annulatus, assembly GCA_013436015.1. Lineage (NCBI taxonomy): Eukaryota > Metazoa > Arthropoda > Arachnida > Ixodida > Ixodidae > Rhipicephalus > Rhipicephalus annulatus. Next base: position 34,906 of record WOVY01003661.1, on the reverse strand, counting down.
ACTACGAGTAGTTACGACGTAACTAAAGAAGAAGAGACAGTGATAGTAAAGCGCTGTGCAAATATGTTGAGTCCCAAGCACCAACTAGCCCTGGATAGTTGGTGGTTGAATTCCTTATCATGCTGAATAATGCACTGCTAAGAAGTTAAACTGCAGCTGCACAGAATTTTACTATGTATACAATTCAAACTGCTCCTGACATGACAATGTGCTCTTTCTGCTGTCGTAAGCTTTGAGCAGAACAGTCACTGGGAGTCCCTTTCAACTTGTTGGTCTTCTGTACTCTATCTTGATACACTGTACATGATGATGGAGCACCGCATCCTTTGTTACTACTGGAACTTAGAGCAACACAGATCATTGTTACAACCATGCTACATGCATAAGTGTACAGTTGTTGAATATGCACTCACATTTACAGATGTCGTATTTTCAGAAGCCGTTGACAAGCATGCAGGAATAATAAAAAGAAACGAAGTCTTAACACACACACAAACAGTGAAGACTGAAAATATATTATATTATGATACAAGAGCAAAACTACAATGTTATAGATGAAGGCATGAAACTTCTGCCAGGCATAAGCCAATAAAGTTTCTTCTATTCAGACTTTACACTAGGTGCGAGAAGCAGACCAGGAATAAGTGCACTAAGAAACACAAGTTAGACTGCATTACAACACAAACGGTAATGTTCATAACTTTAGGGCTGTCTAACATAGCCAGCTTATCATACCGTGTATAGGAGCAAATGGGTAGTCTAGAAGACCTAAAGCACTTGTGAATTATGAGTGTGCTTGTTGCTCACCTTTAATATTCTAAACAAAGAAAACCTTTCAAAATGCACTTCATCAGGTGAAATATTCATACACAACAAACACAATGGGATCCTGCAGGTGCCACCAACACTCACCATTATCGTTGATATCAGTGTCTTGACGGATAGATATGCTGCGTCTTGCAGAGAACACCAAAGAAGCGCTTATTGACTTGGCTTGCATGTGTGCTGGCTGCATCACACTGCTGCTGAGCCGCAGACAGAGAGATGAGGAGCCATGGCTTTGAGGCACACTGAACGTCACCTTTAGAGATCATTATTGCGTACTTAGGTCAGCTACCATTTGTGGAAAGCAATATATCACTATGCAATCGTTGTAAATACGTTCGGCTGAAACACAACATGCCGCAGCACTGAGAGAAAAAAGCTACATCAAGTAACAATGGAGTTACTGGCCCTATATCGCCTGAGGCTTGTTGAATAGGTCTTTCTCCTTGCAAGTTGTGAACAGCCAGGCGATTTTCACCCACTAGCTATTTACTTCACGAGCACTTGATCCACAGGGTGAGTCACAAGCTCGAGAGCTCAAGAAGAAATTAAGTATTTTTGCTCATTAAAAAGCACGAGCTTTTGAGCCTCAGATGATTGGAACTTCATTAATAAGCTGCAGGCTTTCAACTTTCAACATTATAGTTTATCTCGCAATTTAGTTCTATTAATGTTCAATAAGCATTATGTGTGACAATAATACAGATATCCACTGCAAGCAACCATGCTTGGGTTTTCACTTTGTGCACAGTAAGTGGTGTGTACTTAATCGTAAGTATTAAATAAATCTAACCTAGCAGCCAGTCGTTAGGCAGTCTGGTGCCCTCGAAGCTCCCAAGTAGATCGCAATCCTTTCAGATGAGGCTGCCATGCATGCTTCCAGACCACTTCCAGATCCGCTGAATGACAACAGTCACAACAGTCACATACACTTGTACATTTAAGGAGCCCGTGTCCTTCCTATTTTTGTACAGGTGCTCCAAGTCATGATGAGGCTTGATGTGCCAGCGCGTGCAACCGATGCATCACCAGACTTTAACAGACTAAACTCTACGACCTGTGAAGAGCCAAAAACAAGATATTTGCCAAAAATCATTAAAAACACTCACTTTAATACTTATTTGACGAAGCTATCACTTAGTCATAGTGATCAAATCTGCTATAGTCACTTCGAAACAAACTGAAGCCCCTTGTGAAATTCACGTACCGCAATATATTTGTATTAGTGAGATATAGTGGTACCACCGCGGTAATCATCTATATAACTAATTTTTCAAAATAACATGAATTCCTCAAGTGCAACCTGGCTCCTGAAAAATAAATTCACGTTACCTTTCGAAATATGAAACGTGGTAAATAGACAGGCCTATCATAATTGTAGAAAACAGATTGAAGATGGAGCTCGGAGGCGAGGAAGAAGAAGTAGCCAGGGTCACGCTCTGCATATTTTTTTATTTCCCTGTTCTGTCAACAATAAACCGAAGACGTATCGGTTCTGCGGTCTCTCTGGTCCTTCTGAAACATGGTGCCGTGACCAGGATGATCTGAAGACAGACGCACAGACTTCAACCCCATTCGCAACAACGGGTTGAAGAACGAAGCAGCGGCGTCTGGCTCAAGGACGAACTGTCGAGAGAAGGACCACGACCGACGACTGTTGGAGACGCACATAAAAAAGCAAGAGCTCTTTCAACACGTTTTAGGCATGAATAAAGAGGTCCTATCGAAGAAGCGGAAGACGCTTCGAGCAAATGTGACGACGCTTACGAGCGAAATCGATAAGAAGATAGAAGACGCCGATCGAGCGCAACTTATGACGCTTCTGAACCAGATGAAGAGCGTGTCACAGACGCTAAGACAAGTTAACGAACAGATAGAACCGTTCATTGAAGAAGACGACGCAGAGGCAGAATTTGAAAGAGTTTTGCATTATAAGATGAAGATCGTCGCTGCAACGACAAAAATTGAGGAGCGATTACGCGAGTTAGAACAAGCGACGCAACTGACTACGAGAATAGTCACAGAACAGGCGAGTTCAGTGCAAGGTACTAGCCAAATCTTGGAGACGCAAGAGCTTGTTAAGTTGCCACGTCTTGAGATGATCAAGTTTGATGGAAAAAAACAGCATGGCCAAGGCTTTGGCATCAGTTCGAGACATCGGTGCATAACAGAGCGAACATGCCGAAGAATCAAAAATTTAATTACCTTCTGGCGTCTCTGAGCGGGAGGCTGCGTCCCTCATAGAGGGTTTGCAGTTTTCTGATCAGAATTACGAGCATGCAGTCACTCTTTTGAAAAAAAACGTTCGGACGAGAAGATAATTTAAAAGAAACCTACATAAAAGAGCTTGCAAATTTGGAAGCAGTGAAGAGTCCTAAAGATGTAGATGGGTTGAAGAAACTCTTCCAAAAGTTGCAAGTGAACACACGAGCATTGCAGTCAGTAGGAGTGGAAATGGGTAGTTACGCCAGTGTGATAGCTCTTGTTGTAAAATCTGCCCTACCGCTGGATATGAGGATTCAGATGAAGATGAAGCAGATACAGAAAGGTGACAACAGACCAGCAACTACGGAATCACACTCAGCGTCAAGAGACAGCACGAGCAGTTTGAAAGAAATTATGGAGTTTTTAAACATATATATACGCAGCAGAGAAGAAACTCGAGAGGAAAAATACGACGTTACCCAGTCACCACACAGTTTGAGGCAGACTAGAACATCTACGCTTCAAAGCATATCGATTAAGAAATGCACCTTCTGTGAGATGACTGGACACTACACGGAAGATTGCAGAAGAAGCATTAGTATGCAACAGAAGAAAGAAGCCTTACAACGGGAACGAAGGTGCTTCAGATGCACCAGACCTCACCACACGGCGAAGATATGCCGTGCTAACGTACGCTGCAAAACATTCAAGGGAAGGCACGCGACATCTATGTGTCGACCACGTACGCATGCAGGAAAGTCAGCACAGCAGCAAAGCGGTGATGTTGAGCAAGTGCGTAAAAACGCGCAACCTGACCGGTTAGACACCAGCAAGTCTTGCAACATGCACGCACAGCAGTCTGATGAACACAAGTGCATACTACTGCAGACAGCCTTTTCGTGGACGGAGGGAGAAGACAGCGGGTGCTACGCACGGATTCTGCTGGACAACGGGAGCCAGAGGATATTCATCCTCAAAAGGTTGGCAAGAAAACTAGCGTGCAAGGTAAAAAGATGCGAAAGGATTACTGTAGGATCCTTTGGAGGAGGAGAGATGGAACTAGACATGAAAGTTGTCGAGGTCAGCGTGAGGAAGGATCCCATCTCGGAGCCAGTCACGATTGAGGCACTGGAGATAGAAGTTATATCCTGTGCCGTGCTACCATCGCCACAGTTCACAATACACGAAAGAGCAAGATTGATGGGAATTCGTTTGGCTGATGACAACCAGAAGACGGACAAAAAAAGAAAAAGTATGGAAACTTCTATATTAATTGGAGCAGATTATTACTGGACTGTCGTCACTGATCGCATTTGCGAGATTCATCCAAAAGTAATGGCAATGGAAACAACAATGGCATGGACAGTCCAAGGTCCTGTAGGACTTCATTGTGTGCCGATGAAATCATCGACGGTTATGGTACTGAAGGTCAGTGCCAAGTCGGACACGACTGCGGACGAACTGAAGAGATTCTGGGACTTGGAAAACATGGGCATCAAGGAGAAACCAGCAACAAAGATGAACGATGAACATGTGCTAGACTACATCCGACAAACAATGGAGTTCAAAGCAGGAAGATACCAAGTGCGGCTACCATGGAAGGAAAACGTGACATTGGACGACAACAACACCATTGCAGAGAAGAGGCTTATCCAGATGACCAACAGTGAATTCTGGTAGAAAGGCGCCACGTGGATCAAGAATGAAAAACAAAGACTTGATTATGACATAACGCAAAAATCGGACAGTGATGTCAACAAAGACGAAGAAAAGACCGTGGCAAGCTTAACTACCACCACGAGTGAAGAAAAAATAATTGATGTGAGCAGGTTTGGATCATACAAGAAAGCGTTACGAGTTACCGCGTGGGTGATGCGTTATATAGGAAACCGACGAAAAGAAAAGAAAACAGGTTCGCTGACAGGAAAAGAATTGGACAAGGCAGAGTTTGTGCTGATAAAGCAGGAGAAGAAAACGCTACAAAATGCAGTGACACGAATATATGACAACATGAATCTGTACGGCACGAACATCTTCGAAGATGATCAAGGTGTCCTAAGAGTAAAAGACAGGCTTCAGTGGAGTGATTTGAGCTTTGATGAGAAGCATCCTATTATTTTACCAAGAGAAAGTCACTTTTCAGAACTCCTAGTTCTGAACGCGCATCAAGTAACAATGCACGGTGGCGTTGCGGCAACATTAACACATCTAAGAACGAAGTTTTGGATTCTGCGTGCCCGACAGATGGTGAAATATGTGATAAAGAAATGCATCACATGTAGGAGATTCAATTTCAGACCAATGTCACAAGAAATTTCACCACTACCAGCTGACAAGATAACACAGACGAGGCCATTCGACACAGTTGGTATAGACTTTGCTGGACCGCTAAATGCTCGAGAGGAGAAAGGCGAAAAAGTTACAAAGTTTTACATTGTGATATTTACGTGTGCAGTAACAAGAGCCATACAACTGGAGTTGGTCAAGAGGATATCATCAGAAGCGTTTATACAAGCATTCCGAAGATTCGTAGCTAGAAGAGGATTGTGTACAACTATTTACAGTGATAATGCAAGAGCATTCAAGAAATCTGAGAAAGAGACGAACAAGATAATAAAGGTGGAAGGTGAAAGGGTTCAACAGTATACCAGTAAGCTGAAGATACAAATGAAGTTTATTGTATTGTTAGCTCCGTGGTGGGAAGGATTTCATGAAAGACTGATCAGAAGCTTTAAGACTTCCATGGCAAAAACTATAGGTGCTCGACTTTTGGTGTAGAAGAACTACGGACTGTGGTTGTTGAAGCAGAAGGAGTACTAAACAACCGGCCTCTTACTTATGTGTATGACGATCCTAACGAGCCACAACTTATCACACCGACGGACGTTATAGGAGGCAGGCAAGCAATGAACAAGCAGGAAGAAAACAGACTCGGAGAATACAGTTTGCTGAATTACTGGAGTGCAAGAAAACGGGCAATGATAACATGGTGTACCAGATGAAAAAAGGAGTACCTGAGGGAGCTTAAGTGTGCCAGCAGAAAAACAGAGCATCACACAAATGTACAAGAAGGAGATGCACTTCTGCTTGGAGAAGCGCGAAAAAGAACTCAGTGGAAACTCTGCAAGGTCGAAAAGATTAAAGATTACCTGCAAGGTAAAGTCGATTAACTCAAAACCTGCCAGGGCACCAAAGTATACCGCCGCGGCGGCAGGTTCTAAGTAGCCACATTGTTCCTAAGAGTGGTTCGGACCACTCTGGAGATTTTTTTCTATAGCCACGCTGTTTTTCCGCAAAATTTGGCTTCGTGACTACGCTTACGAGCACTTTTCGGTGACGTAAGCAAATATAGCAACTGCATCACAATGGCTGACATGTTCCCGGGCAGTCACAGCGCGTTTTATTGCAGCGGCCGATGTGACAACGATGGCCTCCTATGGCGTTTTTTTTTGTTTCGTGAAACAATTTACGCAACAAAATTTCTCTTGCGCAAAAACGTTTTTGCAAGGGAGTTTTGTGAATCCAGCCCCAGCTTCGGAAGTTGCAGACTTAATCCTACGAGGAATAATCTTTCGTCACGGTTTTTCTCGTGTAATCCTGATCGACTATGGAACAGTGTTTCTTGCAGAACTCATTGAAGAAGTGCTCGAGCCATCCGACACTACCCGCAAAACAAGCTCCAGTTACCATCTTCAGACAAATGGGCTGACTGAGCGCTTTCATCGGACACTATCACACATAATAGCCATGTATATCGAACCGGACCACAGAAACTGGGACGCAAATTTGCCTTTTGTCACTTTTGCGTACAATAAATCTGTACAGCGCACAAATGGTTACTCGCCATTCTGGCACGTCCACGGACGCTTCCCTTCTTGTTTTCTAGATGTTTAGTTTTTCTCTGCGCCTGTTGAGCCATCTTCTTCACCTAGTGAAGAATACGTGTCTCGTCGGCTTCATTGCTGCCAGCTGTCCCGCGTTAACAGTGAAGTCAAGCGATAAGATCGAAAATTTCACTATTATGCCTCTCATTGGGCCATATCCTTCAGCCCTGGTGACGAAGTTCTCCTCTTTACTTCCATTCGTACTTCTGGCGTGTGCGACAAATTTCAGTCACGCTTCATTGGCTCCTACACTGTCTTAGAGCAAACACCTCCTGCCAATTATCGCTTGGAACCCGTTCTTCTTCGAACGACCCGTCACTGCCGGCAGCAGAAATATTCCACATATCCTGCTTGAAGCCTTTCACATGGCGTTCTTCTTCGGTTTAAGCTGCAGCCAAGAACAGTGGTCAGGATGACATTTTTCGCGTGGGAAGGATCATCTCCATCTGTTGTGGGAACTTGGCTTGCCTGTGTTCTGTGCCTCGGGCGTGATCGCTTCATCGTCTCTTCGGTCCCTAATAAAGTTCACCTTCACCAATGCGTCACAACATTTTAAACGTCATATGCGTGACGGATGTGCGTCATGGAGCCGTGGTGAGCCCCGGGATTAAATACTTTCATGGCAAAATAAAGTATTATTCTTCCTGCCGTGAAATTTTCGCAAATTGTTTTTTCGAAGAAAATCTGTAGATGGAATCACCGACTAGTCAGGGCGGTGAGTTGTGCAACTACTGCTTCTTTTGTACAGGCCCCTGAGTTCCAATCGCTTTGCCACTCAGTTACAACCATTGTAACTCTTTCCTTTATCCCATTTTATTTGATGAGTAATGTCTGGCGCGTGTTCATTTTCCCCCTTCATGTCTGTGAAGAGATATTATGTCATTTCACCTAAAGTGAGCTTGCGCCTACCAGTGCTGGAAACGTTGTGTATATGCTTCTAACCATGCTCTTCTGGAAAGTTTTCTTTCTTTCCGAGAAATTGTGGCATAATAACTATTTCTTAATTTCTAAATATGTGAACGTCGTTTTGCTTGCAATTACCCACTGCGTCTCACAGCCACTTCGGGATACTAGTAGTAATATAAATAAATGAGCAAGTAAACAACAAATAAATGCATCAGTAACCATTCTATTAAGAGAAAAAGAAACAGGTCACTCTGCTTTGAAGGATAAGAAAAGAAGTGCCCAACTCAGGGGTTGTTAGCTTTAATACACACAATAATAATGAAATCCAGCAGACAACCATGCCAAGGTAAGTATAGGAGACGTTCTTGGAAGTGATTGTACTGTATATGTGAAGAAATAAATATACGAACAGATAAGTCGCCGTGGAGAGGGACCGAATCAGCGACCTTCTAATAACGCTTGTGATGCTCTGCTGACTCAGAAACCATGGCTGCTATCTCCGCGATCACTTCATCGGTTATACATGCGCACTTGAGCGTAGGAGGGGCAGTCATCAGCGCCGCTTGTTGGCATTGCGGTGAATGGAAATCACTCATTATTTGCCTGTTTGGCGTCACGTATAGCACCTGAACTTGCTACGAGCTGACTTTTCTTAGATTGATGGCTCGTTAAATTTAATTATTATAGTCTCTAACAAAAACAAGCCTTAAAATATACACCTAATCCTTCTTTATATAGCGAGGATCTCCTTCTGGCTGATTCAGTGCCTTGAGATAACATGCGACGGATTATTGGTCAGCTGTCAAATAACATCACGTGCTACGGGACGCTAAACAGGTGAATATCGATTGTTTCACACTCGACGTCGTGGCTACTAGTGGTGGTGATTAACGCCTCCATGTTCAGTGCACATATATATTCCATGATATGAACGGTGAGGTAGCCGCCGTGGTAGCTCCGTTTTGTAGAGCAACAGGCTTGTTATTAGAAGGTGAGAGGTTGGGTCTCTGCCCATGGCAAGACAACTTGTCGTCCGTTTCTTTTTATTCACATTAAAATTACTTTTAATATCACCCCCTGTACTTACTTTCCTTTGCATGATTGTCTGTTGGGTCTAATACTTTAACAGATAGTATTAGGATGAAATTTCGCAGTAATATCATCATAATAAAATGTATGTCTACTCAGTGGTAAAGAGTTCAACGAAAGTTTGTCAGGTCAAGTGTCAGGTTGAGAATGGGGTCTAGTAGCGCAAACTTGTAAAACAACAACCAGAAAAAAAGAAGTATAGGAGGGAGAAGAAAGGTCGGGCTCAAAACTTCAACTCTTTAATCGAAAGAAGTAACCACTATATAGATTACAACTCTCGGGGCATGCATGCATCAAAATCAGTGGTAACACTCACGTGTCAATAGGGTGCAGCTCATTTGGTAAACAGATGCATTGCTACTGCTACGCATGCATCTCTTCATAGTGTGAAACGCCTCCGTCATGATGAGGAAGTGGATGCGGTGACTCACCAAGTCAAAGTGGATAAACAGTTGTGAGTAACCCATATGGGCTCTTTGTTCACACTAAGCATCAAGAGCCCTATGTAACTTTCTATGTTAAAATGTGACATAATAAATGGATGTAGCTGGCAGGTAGAGTTCTATCTGTGCTACTTACTCTGGAGTGGTTCAATACACAAATGAAAAATGGATATATCATGTTAGTTTATATTTATTTGTTGACATTATCCTACCCGAACCCATTATTATATTAGCCAATACTTCTTGAAGTAGCCTTGTTTGATCGCTCAACACTTAGATTTGTTAGCTATAATTTATTTTTTTTAAGTTTCAGCAGCTGCTTTTAGCTGCACAGGTTCAGTTCTGAGCCTACCGCCATATGTGGATGAGTGCTATCAGCGAGCAGATTATTGTAATCATTATCACCATTCTCTGTTTAAAACACACGGCTAACCTCCACCTAACAGCTCTGCTGTACAACAGTGTGGTGATAACGTCGGGCTTTGCTTTGAACATGTGCTACCTCATGCGCGGAGAAGGTAGAGTCGTAGGAGAGAAAAGGTCTGAACTATATTAGGTGCTTTGAGATGTTCTCCGTCGAGCCATTCTTAATAAGTGACACCACGTACTTTTGATTTGGCTTAAACCATCCAAGTTTTCTCTTTGAGAAGTTGTCTAGCTCAGCTTGTACACCAACTGAATTCATAAACAGCATAACTACGGAAGCAATAAACAAGGATAGAAAACAGCACTCTTTTCTGTCCTTGTTTATTGCTTTCTTAGTTATGTTGTAAATACTTCTACGTCGCGCTGTTTGTAAACTCATTTATGCTTTACAAACCTGCCCAAGTTTCTGCTAGTACACCAACAGGAGATAACTTCGTGTAGGGTTACTCTCTCACCTTGCGCTAATTTAAAGCTTGTATTAGCATGCACGTTTTTCCTACTTGAATGGCCTTTCGAGTGCTATCGGTTCTAACTGGTGACAGACTTGAACATTTTATTGAGGCCTTCCAATTTTGTTCCTTTGCTTCCCACTATTTAGTAAGCGATACAATGCATGTCCACTTCTTCCCAATGATTCAGATGTGCTCGTGGACCCGTAAGTGGCCCCAATGCTCATCGCCACGCAGAAGTTTCCAGTTTTGTTTATATATACATGCTGTGCACACTGATTGATTAATATGTGGGGTTTAACGTCCCAAAACCACCATATGATTATGAGAGACGCCGTAGTGGAGGGCTCCGGAAATTTCGACCACCTGGGGTTCTTTAACGTGCACCCAAATCTGAGTACACGGGCCTACAACATTTCCGCCTCCATCGGAAATGCAGCCGCCGCAGCCGGGATTCGAACCCGCGACGTGCGGGTCAGCAGCCGAGTACCTTAGCCACTAGACCACCGCGGCGGGGCATGCTGTGCACACTTAATTGTGTCTTTAATGTTCAGCAGTCATCAGAAGAAAGCCACCTGTTAAAGAAGTAAATCTGTTTTTTTAATATATTGCATGGCCTGCTCTATCGCGGTTTAGACATAAGTGCGCAGGATTTCATTGAGCCGCGTAAAGCACTGCTGGCAGACCTCGTGGGTCTAGCGAAAATGCGCAGTCTTTCATAGTAGGTTGCACGGGCAGGAGAAAACAGAGAACAAAACAGCTTTTCATGACACGAAAACTTCTTTCTTGGCAATGTTTTTATTATTTTTTCGAACGTGCTAATATGCCACATATATTACTCGCACCTAGTCATGCGCCGCGTGGGTTCCGTGCATTGACCAGCTACAGAAATGGGACGGTTGGAAACAGAGCTCATCAGTAAATATTAGGCGGAAACTCGAGTTTTCTGTTGTTGCTGTTTTCTGTGGTCTTAATAACGTCTGCAGATTGAGGTGATGTTGTAGAATAATTGACACAAGTAGGATGGCATATTTTATTGCGGCACCTTCGGCTTCATAAGCGGTTTTGTTAGAGGTACCCAGAGGTCGTCGTTTCACTTTAGGCCTGTCAACATTTGTGAATAAATATTCGTTGTCATCACTGCTCACCGAATTCCGTTCGGTGCATTCGTCGTAGGTGTCGCTAATTTGTTTTTCCTTTTTCTCATTCTGGCCACCTATGGCAGCATCATGCCTGGGCGTTGCAAAGGTGATTACACTTCTAGTCGAGCCAAACTAAATATCGAAGGCTATGTCAGGAACATCAAAAACTATAAGTGCAGCTGCTATGAGGTCAAAACTCGGATACGTGCTGTCGTAGTTGTCCTCCGCTGCCGCTGGTGTCCCTAACCACGACACAATAAATTAGAAAAAAAAACCTAGTACCAATGACACAGAGGGGCTCAACCATGGGTCCGCTGAGTACGAGCCCAGTATTATACCACTGAGCCACGCCGGGGCTTGGGACTTGTTGCCAAACACGGGTTAGTCAGCCTTGATGTCGGGAAAGCAATCACGATAATACGACTTATAAAGAGTTTTAAAACAGCAAAAGAACAACAAATTCTAGCAAAATGCGAATAACATATCGAATGGGTCGTCGAATGCTCCAACCTTTTACAAAAGCTTGTTCTTGTTCACCTCTTTAATGTGGCGCATACCCCCTTCAGGCACAATTCCCCATTGTCACCAGCCACTACATGAACAATTGGCACAAAAGTTCTTGCAAGTGTTTAGTGGGCCCCACCGTGGTGGTGTAGTGGCTAAAGTACTCGGCTGCTGACCCGCAGGTCGCGGCATTGAATCGCGTCGGCAGCGGCTGTGTTTTCGATGGAGGCGGAAATGGTGTAGGCCCATGTGCTGAGATTTGGGTGGTCGAAATTTCTGGAGCCCTCCACCACGGCAGCTTTCATAATCATATGGTGGTTTTCGGACGGTAAAACCCACACATAAATTATCAATCAAGTGTTTAGCGGATACCACACCTTTAGGAATAATGGCCAAAATAGACTAAAGAGGGCCAGCCTACTGCACAAAAATTTTCATTAATAATGTCATAGTGGGTATCAAGCAAGTGTGCTTGCAGCAGTAATGCAATTAGTATTTAAAAATGCTCTGAAAGGTGCTTTTATAGCTTTCGCTGTGACTGTGCTGCGCCTTTCGCGCAAGCCTGGCGTTTTTTTTACCCTCGTAACTTGCTATCTCCCATCAATCCTCCTCACCCTCTTAATATGCTGCAGTTTAATGCGCAACGCTATGTTGTGGTCGGCTATTTTCTTGGCAAAACGAGTACTAACGGCGCTCGCCTTCCAATTGTGCGGATGCAGGTTAAATTCTTGCTTCACCAAGGATTTCTTAAGCCAGAATACCTGTCATGCTGAATCTTTCTTTCCCTTTATTTCTTTCTCTCGCTAGTCTTTCTTTCGGCTATCAGAATTATTGTATCTCGAGCAGGCGAATCGGGGCACGTATTGGGGAAAATAAGGCAACAAAAGTAGTGTTGGAGAGTACACATGGTCCACAATATCGCAAAAGCCTACGATAGTGTGGAACACAGTGCATTAATTTCAAGACTAGTAGACTGTGAGGTGCCCAAGTTCATTATATCTTGGATTCAGGAGTTTCTCTTCGAGAGACAATTCTTTTGTTGCTACGAGGGAATCACTTCTGCCTTATATAAGCAAACAAGAGGTGTCCCGCAAGGATCAGTCCTGTCACCTTTTTTATTTATTATAATATTATCTGCCATTCCCGTTCATAAAATTGTTCCTCTTTACTTCTACGCCGATGCTATTGCTTTTTTTTCGTCATCCCGAGATATTAATAGTTTGTATCAAATCCTACAGTCATATTTGAATGAGCTTGAGGTATGGCTTGGTGGGCTGTTCTTTTCACTTAATGTTAGCAAATGTGCTCTGCTTATATTCCCTCTATCCGTTCCCGTATTTCTTTCACTGCATTATCGTGGCATTGTTTACGTGGACAATTTAAATTGGCAGCAACAAATAGAATCAAACACCCGTAAAGCAGAAAGCGCCCTAGCATTGCTACGCCGGTTTTGCAATAAGAATTCAGGGATGCGCAGGGATACGTTACTTATGATATACAAACTTTACGTACGCCCGATTCTGGAGTTTGGTTGCGTTCTGTTTTCCGGAAGTGCTGAGTACAAATTAAGACTTCTTATATTGCTAGAAAGGCAAGCTCTGCGGCTGTGTCTCGGGCTACCTACGTGTGTCGCGAATAGCGTGCTTTATTTGGAAGCTAGAATCATTCCACTTCATGCTAGATTTCGACAACTAACTGTGCAAACATTTTTAAAACTTTACGATGCGCCCCTCTTCTGTTCACAGACAGTTTTCATCAAACATCCAGTTTCTTTCTTTCAGCGCCCGTGGTTTCGTTATCAAAGACCCCAAGTCATTTTCGTCGAGTCTCTGTTATCAAATATTCACGTTTCCTTCCAGCATCTAACTCCCCAAACCCAATGCTCGGTGCCAGTTGACTTAATTTTCGATGATATTTTTTCGAAAAATGCCAAGTTACTTCCAAAGCATGTTCCGGAGGGCCTCCTTCAAGACCATCTCTGTCATTTTCCCAAGTACGCAGTAATTTCGACGGATGCAACGCAAAATCTTCAGAAGGCTGGAGTAGGTATTTTTTCTCATCAGCTTAATTGGTCATTTGCGCTCCGATTGCCTGACTTCATACCAATTTATCTCGCAGAATTTCTGGCTATTACATTGGCTCTTCGAAAACTAAGTTATCAGCAATCAAAAGCTATTATTATTTTGGATGCTTTGTCTGTATGTGAACATCTAACGTCCGCAAAGCAGTCTCCTCTTCTCAGGATATTTTGGTCTCTCGTACCGCATAGCCTATCAGAAGTTCGGTTTATTTGGGTCCCCGGGCATGCTGGAATTGTACTAAATGAAATCGCTGATTCGTTCGCTTCGGCATCTTTAAATTTCCCGGTGGTGCTAGTAGCTCTACAGTTTCCTTTTATTACTGCCGAAGGATTCAAACGCCTGTTAATTTTAAAAATCAACGAAACGTCGCTCCGACAATCTGAAGAATTACGGCACTTGCAATTCACATGTAACACCGCAAAATGCCTTTCCCGTCAATGTGAGGTGACCCTCACAAGCTTTCGCTGTATAGTTCTTCGGTTATATTTTTATCTCAACAAATCAGAATTTTCATTAACGAACCTATCTGAAGTTTGCAATGAACCAGAAACAATAGATCACTTTCTTCTCACATGCCACAGCTTCGCCTCACTGCGCCGAATAATTCTTGAAAGACCGATTGGTATGCTCGGATTGTCAGTCAATACGTCCACCCTATTATCGTTTGGAGCCAGTCAGTTGGGTATGGGCCACAGTGCTATTCTGTCAACGCTACATAAATTCATTCAGGCAACCGGGAGAATACGCTGCTAGTAGTACTGGCAGATATATACAATTCTTTGTCCCCTTTCCTCATTTTTGTTAATTTGTTTTATATATTCTGGTTTATCGAATTCTTCTGCACTTTTTTACGTTTTTTAAAAGAACTATATTATTGTTCTTATCTAATTTCTCTTTCTTTTTTTTCAGCAAGCGTTGTAAAAAATATCTATTATAAGGTACAGTGTGGCCAATCCCCCATGTGCGTATGAGCCAAGATCTCCTAGGCGCCTAGACAAGACAAGACATGGTGATTCATGACGGCAACACTTGGAATTTTCTGTCCACGACACACGCTTGACCTCAACCCTAAGAGCTCTGCTGTAAAAAAAGCAAACAAAAGAACGCGAGACACAAAAATGATGAACAGAGTGCATGCTTGTTGATGATTATAACAATTTTCATATATAAAACTTGGCAAACCTCGACTAAAGGAGCTATATATCTATATATATGCTATAAAACCGTGATGAGGAAAAAGTTTTGCCTGGCAAGCAAAGTACCATGTTTATTTTTGGCTTGCTTGCTCGTGCTGAGAAATAAGGTACATGTCCACTGTAGAGAATTGAAAGACACGCTGTTCGTCATTATCACCCCGACTTCCATTGGTAGCATAAATGTCTTAAGCATGTTTTTTGCTGCTTGCTGGTTGTGCGCAGAAAATAATTCGTGCACCCATCTGCTTTGGTAGGTTCTCCGCTGATGACGACATAATCATGATCTCAGAAAACCGGCGGATCAGCTATGTTTATAAAAATTTTAAGCACTCGAAATGATGATATAGGTGCAAGCAAAGCATAAGGTGCATGGTTCGTGAAATTCACCAATGTGGTAATTTACTTTTGTTTATCATCAATGCTTTTCTAAAAGAGCCCCTATTCTTAGTATTTCGCATTGATCTTGGAAATATTCCATGAACCTTTTGCCTAACAAGTCTTTTTTCTAAATCCACGCAGGGTCCTCCTGGAGAACACGGATCGCCGGGACGTCCTGGAGAGCGTGTGAGTTGCCTACAAGATTATTCATAACAGCGATGTGAACTTTTGCGTTTACTATACTTGTAGACTTGGTGCTCTGTCAGCAAGGCTATCCAGGGTAGAAGCGAGGATAATAGACCTTGCCAAGGGAACGAGTCCCATTTTCAAAGTGCCCATACACTACACGAGGAGCAGTGCTATTTGCTGGTTGGCATAAATCACTGTAAAATTGAACACTCAAATACAAACGCACATTCGTGTACGAAAACTCTGGAAATCACAAGTATTGCACTAAACTTTATACCTGCACCTTCTGACGGCTGCATGTGTAACCTTAAAACGTGTGCTGAGAACGCGTGCTGTTTCGAACCTTTCTACCTCATTTCTACGGTGCTCGTAGCGAAGCGTGGGAGAGTGCGCAATATGCCAACTTATGCTATCGACGTGGCCGAACCGAGGAATCATATTGTGATGGTAGACTTCGTGCGTTCTAGGGAATTGTCTCCGTAGTGATATCGCCACTGTGGTGCCCACTCAACTGCAACAGAGACAACTTGTGCTTCATACAACGTTTCGGTGTGCACGCGTTTTGATCAAATGAACGAGCCGACTGCAAAGTAGAAGAGCATGCACAGAAGGTATTCTCTAAGTTAGGCATGAAATGGCCAGATTGCGCAGTAATGCATTTCGCTCAGGTGTCCGTTGTGCTGCTTGCAGTTGTGTATTCGAATGCACATACGTACATATGCACATTAATATCGACCAGAGTGTTCGTGGAGTGAGCGCGCGGTGCGCCAAGACTATAACCATGGAGGAACAACAGGAAAATTGTGAGTTGGCAGTGAAAAAATCGATAACGAGCGGCTTTTTGCTCGAGCCGACTTTCGTCAAGGTGCCCTTTCCATTTACTTGCACAATGTCCCGTCATTTGCTAGGATGAAAGAGAAGGCACGAGGCATATACAGGCTAGAGCCAAGAAAATTAATTCCAACCTTTCAGAGTTCATTCACTGAAACATCGACGCGAGCACAGAACCAGTGGTTACAGATTTTTCTTGGTAGGCTGACAACTCAACGGCACTTTGGGTGTGGTACTCAGTGAAGTGCTACACTTGCAGCTTGGCGAGTTAATGTGCAAAAGTCACATGATTGTCCCACGCTCGTGTTTGCCATTGACGAGCCAGTATTCTCGGAAGGGGTCACCTTGAGTACCTATGTGCCAAACTCTGACGACCTGCTTCACTTCGTTTTCACAGAGGTCTCACAACAATATAACGTTTGAAACGAGAATGATTCAATAAAACAGTACTCTAGCTCAGTTATTCAGGTTAAATACCTTTCTCCGGAGATGTACGATGTGCCTTGTAGCCTTCGATAGAGAAGCACACCATTTTTCGTTGCTTGAAATACGCCGTTTGAAAAACTGCCACTTGTGAGTTAGGTGAACGCGGATTTGAGATGTCAGACCAGACATACAGTGTGTTTTTCGGCATCCGCAAGCGTTATGTGAGGTAGCCATCGAATAGGTACTTGATTGCCTTATCGGCGACTGCGGTGAAGCAGTGCTTCTTGCGATGGTTGACACTAGTCATGGTTTTCAAGTTGGTGTCAGTATGAAACATTTTTTGAAAAGTGGTAATTGCACGGTAATCGTGCAATCGCCGCGTTCACCCTGATGCTTACTTACAATATTGATGCTACCGTATGGCGATAGGAAAGCATGTGTCTACTTGCCAGACTATCACCACTGAAGCGCCTCATGAGAGTATCCTCTGCCCATTATTGTTATCTTAGAAATCATATACAGCTATTAGCAACAATTTAAGTTATATTTTTGTAGGCAGATAACGCAAACCTCCTACCTAAAAGGAGTCACAAACAGCACCTGCTATCAGTGATCCACAAAACAATGAAAAAAAGTCAGTACATGAAGTGCTGCAAGCTGTTTGGTATTAAGCATCAAAAAGAAAACAGGAGCCGTCTTGTTTAATGGGCATCATAGTGCGTGTATTTCAGAACCAATAATAAAGTTTGGCAACTGAAAATTTTAAAAGTTGGCACTGTAAGGATACAAGCAATACTCTTCGAGAACAACGTGAGCCGTTGTCCCCACTTCAGCCCATGAATGCCTCCTTTAAGCAAGCATGTTGCGGCTCTACCGAAGCAGCGCTCTCGTATCTGTAAAGCAGATACTTCTGTTTTACATACACTTCTTATCACTTTCTATTCATTTATTTCTGGTTTACTGACGGCACGTGCTACCAGAGTTCTTCAATACTTTTACTGGTCATGAAGCTTTGCCGAAACTCCATGGGAGAACTTTGTGTACTGCTAGTGGAGGCCGCGGGGCGGCGCTGCATTACCGCGAATCTCCGCGAATTGATGTATGCATGTGATATATTAATAATGGCCAACAACAAGGAAGATCTGTGGGGATTGATAGAAATCTGTGGTAATGAGGGAGATAGGTTAAGCTTGAAGTTCAATACGAAAAAATAGGCAATCATGATATTTAATGATCACGAAGGCAGTGAGCAAAAGATACGGGTAGTGAAGTTAGAAATAGTGGACAAATACAAATTATTGGGCGTAAGGACAAACAACGGGACTAAGCACTTTAAGGGAGCACAAAAAATAGGTAATGACTAAGGGTAACATGAATGCAGCTGTAATTAAAATTGAGAAATGTCGAACCAGAAAAGCTATGATATTGGGAGAGGGATTTGGAAAGGCGTCATGGTTTCAGATTTGACGTTCAGCAATGCGGTCGTGTGCTATAAATCAGAGATTCAAACAGGATTGGAAATAAACAACGTGGCAGAGGTACACTTGCTTTGAGAGCACACGGGAACACTACACATCAGGGGTACTGAGTGACATGGGATGAGCATCGTTCGAGGGCAGGAAAGCTAGCAGCAAGATAGAATTCGAGGAGTGATTCAGAAAAAGGGGAGAAAAGCATTGGGATATGAATATTTTCAACTACTTATACATAAACAATGTTGATAATAAATGAAGGAACCTAACTCGAAAATTGTCAAGCAAGCATTTAGACAACAGCAGAATACCAAACCAAAAAGAAACTTCTCTATTGAAAAAACGCCCACCATAGGAATGGTGGATTCTACCATCCAACATTTTGGTGGATTATGATGGTGGAATGGTTGGTAGCACACGGTGTATGGTGGAGCGGATGGTGAATGGCGCGCTCCAGCCGGCAGTGCTGGAGCGCCAAGAAGCGTCAGAACCACCGTGACGAGCTGTCACTAAAGAAATAATAAAAATGATTGTATATAAAACGATGTACAAAGCACCCGCAAAAAAAAAATCGAACCTGCCACTTTCGGATTCGTAATTGAACGCACTAACCACTGCGCCACGCCGACAGACGGCGGATGTAGAGTTAAGAAATAGTCAACACACAAACTCATTGTTTAAATTCAGTTTTCTTTGTCGCTTATTCGAGATTGACGGGATGTGCAACTGCTACGAACTTTGGCACATTTTATAAGCATGAACAATTGCTGCCTGTAACGATTGCCACTGCGATAATGGCAACAGCGCTATGTTTGTGTTACAATTTACAACCGCAAGAAAAAAACTCAGTGAATATAGGAGCAGGTACAGTTTATCGGCTGTTACTGCCGTGTTTAATATCCGTTTCTCGCTTCTTCCAAAGTGATATATTTGTTCAGGCTTTATGACGCTTCTATGCTCATTCGATAGATACGCCCACACAATTGATTGTGCTGTTTTTCGGGCAACGAACAGCGCAGTCGTGTCAGCGCACCGCTGCTGATCTGTCATTTGGAACAGCTACATAATGGCTTGACCAAAACGAAGGCAGTGTGCCAGAAACATTATGCGATCGTATTAGTTCAGTAAGCATCTTATTGGTTCAGTAAGCATACAAATTGACGAGTGTGTGTTCTCGCATAAAAGCCCGTGAAGTACCAGTTAGTGCGACCGGCGGCTGTCGGTGAAAAGAGGCGTACATTTGGTGGAAGTGCTGCAAGCGCGTCGCATCCATATTTGTAGCTTTTTGCGCGGACACCGTACACTGTAAAAAAGGCTTTATTTAGGTTGAATGATGCAACAGCTGTGCTGTTTTGTAATTTTTACTTGTCACCTTTGCGCACTCTGAAACTCAGAAGCACCGATAACTCTTGTACGGGCTCCGTCGGTAGGATAAACCTTTGGTGGAAATTGTGGTAGTAGAACAGAAGAGTGAAATTCATATTCGCTGAGGCTCATCTTGACCCATAATTAATGTGAAAGTTTGTGCATATTTGCATGAACTTTGTCAATATAAAAGTGTGACTCAAGCAAGAGCGTATGCGAGAATCGCCAGGGTTGCGTTTCTAGCGTGTTAACATCAAGTGACCGCTGTGCTCTGCTCTAACATTGAGAGGGGAAATTGCGAACTGGAGCTCATTTATTTCTCGACATTCATTGTCACTGTTCACAGTGAGATCCCTAGTCTTCTAAACATGACAACAAACGAACACATCGCAGATCTCAAACTGTTGTAAGTACGTGTGCGAAATGAAACATAATCACAACCGCATATTCTACGCTCCACAAACATTGAAGAATTGTTGATACTACTGGAATAAAAAAACAAACATGCTAGAAAGCGCAATGAGCAGCGTCGGTTTCGTTTGACCATAAACATATCTCTACGCACAAAATATTGAGAGACTAAAAATAAAAGATTTTACATACTTTCATGTGCTTTTTCATCATGCCACCACAATCCTCCAAGCTTTCATCACACCACCATCTTCCACCTGACTCCCCAAGCCTTTCACCAAGCACGTTTTGCCTCGCCACGATCAGCCCGCATTTTACACCGTCACCACCATTTGTTCGCCACCACCACCACCATCTGCCACCAGTTTTTCCCCTGTAGCCTTCATCAGCCGGACATTTTCCACCATCACCACCACTGGGGAGTCTCGTTCGAGCGTCAAGTGCGAACGGACGTGTTTTTCCTAGCTATTGCGTCGGCGAGAGACGCTGCAGCGTCTCTGTCGTCTTCGAATGATTGCTGTCAGAGTATTGCTTCAGTCCTCCAGAATCATACACCCTTCGACAGATGTCATCGAGAGAATTCTACCAAGCATTTTTGACCTGGTAGGCCCATTTTTTACCCTTTTAAAATAATTTTCTTCGACCGGGCATCCGCCCGTGCCGACGGAATGGCATCATGCCGGAGGTGATGGGGGTGGACGGGGAAGTTATTTCGCAAGAAGACGCTAATGCACCTGGGTGGCAGACTGCTCTAGGCAAGAATAAGCTTTCTCCCCGACAACAAGCGACTCCTTCTTCTCAAAGTGGAGGAACGGCTGGCCATCGCACGGCCACCGCGCAAGGCGTCGCTCGGTGCCTCGCAGCCGCATCGAGGCTTCCACGATTGACTAAGAGCCATATTCGAATCATAGTCCGACCGAAAGGAAGTCTGGATCTCAAGAAGGTTAGCCTGATTCGTCTAGCTCAAGCCCTGGAGACGGCAGCAAAACTGTCCCCGG
Source organism: Rhipicephalus annulatus (assembly GCA_013436015.1). Lineage (NCBI taxonomy): Eukaryota > Metazoa > Arthropoda > Arachnida > Ixodida > Ixodidae > Rhipicephalus > Rhipicephalus annulatus. Next base: position 13,686 of record WOVY01003661.1, on the reverse strand, counting down.
AAGAAACACTGGGGGATATCGTCTGCCTGAACATAACTCAGAATATCGTTGTGGTCTCTACGCCAGCGTCCCGCAACGCGGGCGCCTACGCGGCGCTGCGACTCATCCGCCTTGGCTCGACTGAGTATCACGTTTCGGCATACACGACCACTTCTGACGATACCTGCAGAAGTGTCATCCGAGGCGTCAACGTGGACATCGATGAGCGACAGTTGGCGGCGATGATCGTCAACCAGCGCAACTCCAAAGTCATGGAGGTGCATCGCACCAAAGAAACGACTACTATCGTCGTTCTCTTCAGTGGTCTCAAGGTACCCAACTATGTTATGCGTGGTTCGAGCATGCTATGGTATACTTTGTACAGGAGACAGACTGACGTTTGTTATGGATGTGGAGCTCTCGGCCATTGTGCCGATGTCTGCCCGACACCGACGAAGAAAGTGTGCCACGGGTGTGTTGTAAACAATTCCACAACGATCACCAATGCCAGCCGACATGTGCCTTGTGCGGGGGGCACATCTAACGGCCGACAAGTCCTGCCACCATCGATTCCAAGTTCCCTACTTGGTAAGGCGACGAAGACGGCGTAGAAAGGCCGCCAAAAAACGCAGGCAGCACCAAGAGGGTCTGACGTCATGGGATTCAAGCGTGGCACCAACCTCGAGGATGCGCTCTTTCTCGCCAGCTGTTAGGAAGAGTCGCAGCTGCTCAAGAGGACGCTCTCACTCCAAGAGGCGCACCCACTCCAAGGGACGCTCCCACTCTAAGGGACGCTCCCACTCTAGGCTACGCTTCCAAGAAGCTTCGAAGACCTGGGCGGATAGTGCCAAGCCAAGCCCGGCGCAGCAGCCAGCACAGGTAACGCACGCGGCACGGCCAGAGCAAAAAGAAGACCCTAGGATTGCATTCTTACTTCAAGAAAATGCTAGCTTAAAGGCGCAGCTTCAGCAAATGAGGGTCGAGTTTGAAGCCCTCTAAAATACAGCACAGGCCCCGGTGCGGTCTTCGTTAGTCGAGCCGCGGACGTAAGAGAAAGATAGGTGCAGAGGTGGGGGGTAGCGGCGGCTTCTGACTTGGACGTCTTGGGAGCAATCAAAAATTTACAAAAGGCGGTAGCACGGCAGGTGGAATGCTTTGACCTCGTAGCATGTAATGTTGCCATGATCGAAACCAGACTCGCTCCAGGCGGGAATTATTTTGTCTCGGTGACGCCTGTTTCACTTGATCGCTCTGCGTGCCCTGGTACGCCAGTGGATCAGGCTCCCGTCGATATGGACGTGCTGTTAGGTCGGCAAACCAGTAGCAGCAGCCATGGCTCCCAACGCCACTGAGTTCTTCATTTGGCAGTGAAACTGCGTGGGGTTCAGGAAGCGTAAGGCCTTCCTCCAGCAGTACATTGCTTCACTGGCAGTTCAGCCGCATGTGATTGCTTTACAAGAAACTATTGACGCGGCGGTTGCCTTGACCGGCTATTGATCTATATAGTTTAGGGGGGGGGGGGTCAACGTGGTCTGGCTGTCTTGGTTTCGAACAATGCATTTTTAGAGCACACGCTTGCGCTGGGCAAATCTACTTTGGAAGCTCAGCTGGTTGAAATTATTCCGAATAATTAGCTTAAGTGCAGCATATTCGTCCTGAATGTTTACAGCAGCCCTTGAAATCACAAGCAGTCGTTTTCCTCGGTGGTCGCAAAGGCGGCTGGCTACCTTTGCAGGCAAGTCACCGCTCGCAGCTATCGGTGACGTTAACGCACCTCACCCAGCCTGGGGTTATCCAAAGGCCACTCTTAAAGGGAAAAACCTTGTTAAAACTATGACGGACTGTTCCTTGGAGCTGGTCACGGACCCTCAGTTCCCAACCTGGTTGGGCAATTCTGTTTCAAGAGACACCACTCCGGATCATGCATTCATCAGAAATGCGGGGAAATTTCAGTGGGTTAACTTGCAGAAAACCCTGGGAAGTGATCACTTCATCCTCGCAGTCACGCAGGAAACCCAAGCGGCTGCACCTAAAGAAAACAGGGTTATGGACTGAGACGAGTTCAGGAAGCGCCGGGAAGCTGATGAGACCGAATATGCCACGTTAGAGGAACTCTTTTCTCGACTCGCGGATGATGAGCTCCTCGCTACCAAGACTGTCCAAACTGACTTACAGGTAGATACAATGGACCTGCGTTTTGCACAATTATTGCAGGCAAAAAAATCGCTGGTTGAGAGATGACCCACACAAAAGCTAAATAGGAGGCTCCGCAAACGCAAAGCTCTCCTCAATAAATATATTGAAGAATATTGTCAGGAGCTTTCTAAGCAGCAGTGGAACTAGGTTTCCTCAAAAGTAGATGGGCAGACGCGCACCGGAGGCAAATGGAACCTGTTGAATGTACTCCTCGATGAGACAAACTCCAAAAGCAACCAGAGGTTAGGAATCGACAGCATAGTTCAAGCACAGCGGAGCAGTGGAGTCACTGACACCACTTTACTCAAGGATTTGGCAGAGCGATACCTTCCGCTTGGCTCCTCCGGAGACTGGGATTACTCGGTCTACCCGGGAAGGCCGCTCGAGGAAATCGACTCGCCCTTTACGAACCTTGAGATCGAAGAGGTGCTTCGTGGGCTTAATAGCCACTCAGCCCCTGATTCAGACGCCGTTACAAGCAGGTTGCTGCGCAATCTTGACGGAAAGTCAATCGCTAAGTTAACTGAGGAGGTCAATATCCTCTGGGCAGAAGGTCGCGTACCTGAGGCCTGGCATACCGCCTCGGTGATACTTATTCTCAAGCCGGGCAAGGTACTCGCCGTTGAGAACCTCCGTCCTATTTCCCTCACATATTGCGTGGGGAAGGTGATGGAGCATGCGGTACACAACAGAGTATCTCGGTATAATGAGGGTAAAGAGCTGTTTTCGTACAACATGGTAGGTTTCCGGCCGGGTCTTTCCCCCCACGATGTGATGCTGCAGATTAAGAGGCAAATTATTGACCAACACACCAGAGATGTTCGAGGAATATCGGCCCTTGATCTCGCCAAGGCCTTCAATACGATTTGACATCAGTTGATACTGGAGCAGGTAGAGCGCATGAAATTAGGTCCCAAGTTCCATGACTATGTTCGCGCCTTCCTCAGGGACCGCAAAGTCACCATACAGATTGGCGAATTAAAATCGGAGGCTTTCACCCTGGGTGCGAGGGGCGTGCCGCAGGGAGCGGTAATTTCACCCCTTTTCTTTAACATAGCCATGAAAGGCCTCTCGGAGCGCCTCTCCACTGTAGCTGATACCAACCATGCCTTATATGCCAACGGCATTACAGTCTGGTGCATGGCCGGTTCGGATGCTGAAGTGGAGCAGGCGCTCTAATCTACTTTGTCAATCACAGAACGTTTTCTGCGAGTTACAGGGATTCAGCTATCCACCTCTAAATTGGTGTTGCTTTTATATCGACCAGCTCGACCTGGAAGAAGGAACGAGTCACCGCCTGATCAGGTGCAGATTTCTATAACCACACGGGATGGGCAGTCGATTCCAAGAGTCAATTGTATTTGGGTGCTAAGCTTCCTTCTTGAATCTAACGGCAGAAATTCGCAGGTTTCGGCTCGCACCACTTTCAAAACGGAGAACATGCTCAGACTAATATTGAGGGTTTCAAGCCGCAGGGGAGGGCTGAGAGAGAGCAATCTCCTTCGGCTCTTTCATTCATTCCTGATGAGCCACATTTTTTACGCGGAATACTCGCTAAGTTGGTCTAAACGCGAGGAGAATAAACTCGACACTTTATTGCCTAAAAGCATCAAAAGGCTACTAGGCCTACCTATGAGCACCAGCACGGACCGGCTCATGAGTCTGGGCATGCACAACACCCTCACGGAGGTGACCGAGGCACAAACACTAGCTCAGGTAGCGCGATTCTCCTCCACGAAAGGTGTGCAGCGTCTCCTACAGTCGCTGGGATACCATCATACGGCAGGGGAGGAACAGATCTTGTTATCACAAACAATGAAGGGCATGTACGAGGTGGCACCCTTCCCGCGTAACGTTCATCCACAGTACAATGTTGGCCGGCGAAAGGCATGGGCCAAGTCTCTCCATGGTTTCTTGGCTAAGTCCACGGGTAGTGTAGCTTTCGTCGATGCGCTGCAGTACAGCCGCTCCGATCGTTTTGCAGCTGTGGTCGTTGATCATTGCAGTCACGTACTCAACTCAGCTTCCGTGAGGAAAGCGTCTGCCTCCGTAGCAGAGCAGGTAGCGATAGCCTTGGCGATGACGGACCCTTCGCGTCCAGAGATATTTACTTACTCCAGGGCTGCCGCCCGGGCGTTTTCCTCGGGGGTAATCTCTAGGAAGACTGCTGCTATTCTAAATTCCAGGGGTGTAGTAGGCCACCACACAATCACCTGGTTTCCGGCCCACATGGGCTCAGAGGTGCATCCGACTCTTCCCAACGCCAACGAACTTGCCCATAACCGTATGCGAGAAATCACGTGCCACGGCGGTCCGGGCGGGTACGGAGATGGGTTCACAGATAACTTTAAGGATCCACTTGGCATCTTTAACGAAGTGGCGTCCCATTATCAGTTGTCTAGGCGGAGGTACCCGCTTCCGCATTCCAAGCTCACTCGACCACAGTCGTCGGTTCTTCGGATGCTACAGGCAGGTTCATTCCCATCTCGTAGCACAATCAGCCACTTTGCTGATGGCATAACTCCAGGATGCCCTCGTTGTGAGGCACAAAACTGCACACTCAATTACATGCTCTGGCAGTGCCCGGCGTTACATGGCGCAAAGTTCAGCACAGAAGAAGACTGGGAGAGGGCTCTTAAAAGCCCTGAACTTTCAGTACAATACTCGGCAGTCCAAGCGGCCTGCGTACGGGCGGAGAGCCACGGTCTTCCAGTCCTGGCAGGGACGTGGCCAGCAACTGCGGCGGACACCTCTTAGGGGGGTGTCTTACCAGTCCTCCAGGACCAAATAAAGTTCATTTCACTTCACTTCACTTCACCACCAGTGGCTCGCTACCACCACCACCATTTGCCATCATTTTTGCCACTCTCGCTCTCATCAGCAAATATGCCCACTACAGTTTCTACCATATCCACTGATATTTCCGCCATATTCAGTATTACTTCCACCTTATCCACCAATGATTCCAGCTTCCACCAACTCAGTATTTTCAATAGGGTTTGGTTAAGAAGAATGAGAAGGAAACAGATAGGGACATGTGGAAGATTGGAATGCTGGCAAAATGATCACTGCAAACCCACCGAACGTTCAAGCAGGGAGTTGCGAAAAAAAAGATCTACAATAATTCTCGGAATAGTTCTCTGCTGTTCGAGGCCAGAACAGGAGTATTGCAGACAAAGACTTACCGAGCCAAATATGATGGCAGAGACACGTTATGTAGTGCGTGTAAAGAGGGGGATAACACCACTGAGCATTTGTTAATGTTCTATAAAGGGCTACACCCAATTGTCTATGATATTGACGCGGAATTTTTCAAACCACTGGGGTTTTTCGGGTTTTGCAACAGTGAAGGAAAAGTAGACATTGAACGGCTAGAAATAACCTGGAGGAGGCTAACTGATTCGTGCTTATAATCAAGGTGCAAGTGAAATTCAATCCTTGAACACATAGGTGTAGTACTTAACCTAATGGCTAGGTGGCCTGAGTGTCCAGTCGAGTTAAAGGCCTAGCCGGATTTATCCATTCATCAGACAGACCGGACGGAAGTTGGCTGCTGGTGCCGCTATGGGGTCAATGCGTGTTACTATTGCGAGAGCAATTATATGGACACTCCGGCTGCATTCTGCCGCTGGCGTCGACATCACTCAACGTATATGTATGCGTATCTATATATATCAACAGGCAAGAAAAAAAACAATTCTCAAAAAGACTCGGGCATGCAAAATCGAACTTGGATCCTCTAAAAAGTGAGAGCAATGCGTTGATCACTGAGCCACAGAGAAGCACGTCCTTCAGTGTTTAAACGGCAAGTTATGCATATCTGCCACTTACCGCGGCTGACAAACACCTCGGAAGGAACTATCGTATATTCGCCATTACCAGCAACACGGCGCAATGAGTGCGCCTAACAACATCATCACGACGCGGTGCCCGTGCTCTTATCTCCCACGCGCACTTTGCCCTGCGAAGAGCAGGGAGTCGACGCTCCTCGCGTCCCCTCAATCTCACCGTAGGGAGGATCGTGCATCTTGGCTGGCGTTAGGCTGCTACCGGAACAAATGTGTTTTAATTGCCAGGGACCCAAAGGTAACTGTAATCATCGCACAGTCTACGTTTGCAAAAAGAGCACTGTTTTAATACACAGCAAAGAAGTGAGACGCTTATTCGCGTTTACTCTTCCTGAAAGTAGGTATCTTGCACCATTTGTGCATGAGAAACGTGGGGCACGTTTATATCCGCGGGCCATCCTGCGCGTGACTTTCCAAATTATCGCTATTGCGTTCATTGCTTAACTTTTGCGGAAAAGCTGTGAATTTTCGTGGCATGTCATGTCGTAGTTTTTCACCGAATGATTATTGTTGTGCATAGTGCGCTTTGCCTGAAGACCTGAAAGGATACCGTATACCTTCTGGGCACCTGGTAGTCGGCCTGGTCACAAATGAAATGGCGGAAAATGTCTCCGAGCTCTCGCTGCCTATAGTGATCAGCGGGGAAAGTGTAAACGCGCAATGCCATGAAAAGGAACTGCTGGCTTTACAATTGTTTCCACGAATGTGCACGCGGGCAAAAAGCATTTCGATCAGAGTGACATCGTTCGCGTAGACCAGTGGCTATTAGGAGTTGTTGTGAAATCATCGCGCGTCGTTTTGAAGCTTTTGCTGACCCTTTGATGATAACTTTCCACTGCCTCACGGCGTATTTGTGTAGCGCAAAAAATGTACAGCTCATTCGCCTCTAGGGTCGACGGCAACCGTTAGCGAGCTGGATACTGTTTAGGCTGCTTTGGGCTGTGCATGAGCCCTCTGGACATTGTTGTAATGAATATATACGCATTTAGTGAAGGTGAGCCCACCAGTTGCCTCTTCCTCGTTCCATGGCAGTAGGCTAACGAATGCCGGATGAGTGAAATGCCTAGCGTTTTGGTTTATATAACACGTTTTCGTTTATATAACACTGCTGATAACACGCGGGTCGCGGGATCAAATCCTGGCAGCGGCGGCTGCGTTTCTGATGGAGGCGGAAATGTTTTAGGCTCGTGTGCTCAGATTTAGGTGCCCGCTAAAGAACCCCCGGTGGTCGAAATTTCTGGAGCCCTACACTACGGCATCTCTCATAATCAAATGGTGATTTTTGGACTTTAAACCTCACATACCAATCAATTGTTGCATGCATTAAATACTTCAGCGCTACCAATAGACATTTGCTAGGGTGATGGCGGAAGAGAGGTTGCACCATAATGCTGTACAAAACTATCGCAAGCTGCAGAAGCGTGAGCAGTCAATTTTTTATATCAATTTATTAAGAAGAAGAGAAGATAAGTTTTTGCCTCACATTGACGCCTCAGGCACGGGACGCATTCGGTCAATTTTCGCGTTTGAGGAGGCATGTAAGGCTATCGCTTTTACAAGAAAAGCAAACAATAAGGACAACAAAACACAGCATGATTAAGCTACACCACGCTGTAAAGGACCGAGAAAGTGCATTGCATGGCCAAGAGAACTTGGAACGCGTTACGGCACTACGTGATGAATTAACGTAAAAAAACACGAAAACGGGCAAACGTCATATGAATATTGATTAATCCTCATATCTTGCTAAGTTAAAAGCTCGGATTCATTCAAAGTCACCGTTTGTTTAATAAGTGCGAGACAATTTCAAAATATATATCTTTGTATATAGCAACAGCGACTGCTCATGTAGCCTGGAAGGTTGGATGGGCGCTGTAAACGTTGCAACCACTGCAATTCAGTGGTGCTTTAAGAATTAGGAGAGTTATTGAAAAGCTCTTTACTGTACAGAAACGTTCTCTAGATGCTTACAAGAAACAATAAGCATGCTTTTGTGGCTGTAGCATATCTTACAGTGAAATCAGCAGGCTGTCGAATTTCTAGCTTCAAGGCCTCATTTGATGCTAAGTTTCACCGTATTAGAGTTTTCCTCAATTTTCTTAGAGCTAGTACCACTCTGAAGACGTATTCAACCTACACGGCTTTATTTATAACGTTTCACAGCTCCGGCACATGCCATACAGCTGCAGCACCGTGGCCGCTCCGATGCCCCATCGTGCGTGATGGAGTCCCAAGCGGTTGCTTTTGCCTCTATATGAATTTTCACCAAAGCTTCATGGCCAGTAAAAGCATTGAAGGACTCTGGTTCTACAAAAGTAGGTGTTACGCCATGTCACTAGTCTGATTACAACACACGTGGTGCTGAACTGTTCAGTCAGCGTAAAATTGTTTCTGCGCAGAAACTTAGCGAGCTTTTTTTATGCATGCGCTACAACAATACTCATCTAACATCGGGCATGAATACTCGCTTAACGACGCATGCGTGTCATCGCTGAAAATGATTACCACTCTGTATCCGTTCCATCGATAGTGCCACGCGCGTTTTCACTCTTGTTTCAATCGGTTATTGCTCACAAATCCTGTCAGGAATGCTCAGCACAAACTTCGCCTCATTGTCCTTGAAGGTTGGCGATTAATGTAGATCGTTCTGTTAAGGGGCCTCTAAGCCACCCAAATGTCAAAATTTAGTTGTGGTGGCAAAATTGTGCACGAGTGTACGACCAACACGCAGCCATGAGAAGTTTACGAAATGGTGTCGTGATAGTGGAGTTAGACACGTCTGGTTATCGGAACCGAGAAGATCCACCCTACATGACATCCTCTCCCAAAGCCACTTTGCCCTCAGGCCGAGCTCACCTCCTAATCTCGCATGGCATACATAATCGCTTGCGCACAGCTTATAAAACCGTCTACTTCTGGTTGCCGCGACTCTATTCGTTGACTGAGTCAGCTGCGTTATAGCTGCGTGCTTGTTGCGAACTGCAGTTGCCATGCCTATACGAATCCTACTGGTATGGACCCTGTCTTGTGCTTACACCTTCAAAGGATCACCAACAGAGGCCGCAGTAGCTGATTCGTGTGTGGGCACACGCACGTGGATTACACGATGAACAACAAGCAGCGTGGACAGCTGCTTTCAGAGTGACCGGAAGTCGTAGGCTCTTGCTCGACCAGTTACAGCATATTTTGATCGACGCGTCAGAGATATTTGAATGGCGTACTACCAGGAGGCACGACAGGCTCGGAAAGAAGGAGGGATCTTTTCTCGGAATAAGTGGCACGCCGGCGGCTCGTGGCGCTGCCACGTGTAGAATCTTTGATCGCGACTCTATTCTGCACATGATGGGCGTGTTTACTTAAAATGTCTGAAGAAAATATAGGAGGTGGTATACTGGTCATTTGAGATTGCGGGCCAACATCAACATTTGAGATAATTCTAGAGCTTGAGCGACAACTACTAATAAGGCTTGAATATTCGAGGAAACCGATATGAATGCTGACCCACTTCGCCGGTTGTCAGTTGATCGAAGGCCGATGGTCTGGGCGCCGCTATCAGTACCAGTGCGCATACCTGTAACCTGAAATTCCGTTAAGTGACCTTAAGTTCAGCCAAATAACCATTTTACTTGAGCTAAACCATCTCTTCCTTCGTCAGCGTCAAGACCTCGTGACTTCTGGAGGAGGGGCTGTTGCTTTATTGCACCGGACAACTCGTCAAACGGTGAACCCACTGCTTGTCATGAAAACAACAACGACAACCTTGAGGAGTGAAAAAGCCGCAGACAACAAAATATACCGCCAGAGTTTCGGCCTCTACATGAAAAGACCAACCAGACCAAGACTTTAACCTCGACCACAGCAACGATGACGAACCCTGTACCGCCCGCACCAATCCTGCTCCGGCAACCCAGGGAGCTACCAACTTTTCAGCGTTTATTGACTTGAACATCCGGGAAACTAGCGGGAAGCGTAAGCCACGTGACCGTTTTCAACGCCTTAAGCAGTGAAGATAAGCTGCGGCACGTCTACTTCAACATCCGAAAGTAGCCAGGACATGGCTGGGAAACCAAGAGTGAGGCCTGACAACCTGGCGTGTTTGTCGCCCCCAGGTCCTGGTAAAATCTACCAACGTTGTTTGAAAAGAAAGGGCCGAAGCTGTGCTCAAAACTCACGTACAGCTGCCAAACGAAAATGCGGCATTGTTTACGGAGGAAATGATAAGGCTGTGCAGCCACGCTAACGCAACCATGCCAGAAGACCAGAAAATTTGCTTCCTCATGCGAGGATCGAAGCAAGAGCTCTTCTCGGGACTGATGCGCAAAGCACCAAACAGTGACGAAAAATTCCTGTCGAGGGTAACGACAATTGAGGAGACGCTTGAAATGCGCACCCTACAGTACAATCAGCGCCTTACCTTTGACAGCGCAATTGTACTGTCAACAGCTTAAGTTCGCGCGATGTGCAGCGGGTGTTGGAGTGTTGGAAAACTGTATTGCTGCGCCGCCTACCGTGACGAGCACCGTGTTGTTAAAGTTATCGGCCACGGCTTCCGAGAATAGATACAGCAGCGGCGCGTTGTCTAAACGCACCATTTCTAATCAGCGACGTCGCGTACACACTAAACCAAATCTGACCCTTAAGGGTGTAAATGAGCTTGTCGCCAGACGAACACCCTTTGCTCCCTATTGGGTGTTCAAAAAAGGGTGCTGAGAAAGGGTGCAGAGCTCAGCACCCTTAAGAAAAGGGTGCAGAGCAAAAATTTTGAAGGGTGTAATGAGTGCACCCTTTAAAAAAGGGTGCTGTGATGTCATAACACCCTTTCAAATGGGTGCTGGAAGGGTGCTCCACTTCGACGTACCAGTGGGCCAAATCTAGGATTGATGCTGGAGATGGCTAAAAATGCAGATTGCTGTATACTCTGTAGACCATGCTGAGTGACAGCCCACATACGGTTTGTTAGTACTTGAACACATGTACTAAGTCGTCCATTCCACCCTGAGCACGTGCACCGTGCACACGGCCGGCCCTCCACAGAGTGCCTTCCGCAGACGCTTATGAAACTAGCACTGAAACACAGTGACAGCTCTAGGTGGGCTTTTGCATCATCGTCTTTTAAAACACAGTGTCTCTGCAGTGAAGCTACTGGTAAGTTGGCTCCAGTGTTTTGCTTTCTCTGTGTAGGCAAATAGAGAATCCGGCACTGTTATCGAGAAGTGCTGCAATTGTGCCTTACCCTGCCCAGGTGCTGTTCATCGGGTTTTCGTTTTTGGCTGCTCTGGATAGAACAAGCTGCACTTCTGAAGAACAGTGTCGAATTTTAGATAAGCTTGTACTGTTGCAAGAGCAAAGTTAGCTTCACCACAAAGGAAGTGTGATTTGGCGAAGCCGCCGTTCTCCAGCAGTCAACAAAGTGGAGGCCAACTTACAGCTGTCTGTACGTTTGTGTACTAGTTACCAAAGTGCCCTCAAGAAGCGCTCGGCAGAGTGCCGGATGCATGGTGCAATGTTCAAGGTGGAAGTAGACAATATGTAAATATATACCTTAAAGCAAGCTATTTTGAATAAATATGTGTGTTTCAATAATCATAAAATTGATCCCAGAGTGCATATATGGCCTGTGCTACTTATTTTTGGTCCACCCTTGCTGCACACATGCATGCACAATTTATGGATGCTTGGTCACCATACAGACATGCATGCCTGTAAATTAAAAATTCACAAGTTTCGAATACTGGTGATTATTTCAAATGCCATACACTCACTTTGAAAGACACACAGATAATATGCACTAAATACAGAACCTTACCACATTGCACTCTTAAATTATGTGTAGCCGACGTGCGCTTTTATGCATGTGAGAATGCAAGATATTAGGCCCCAACAAAAATTTACGACAAATAAATTAACATGATGCAAATAGTCACTATTTTATTGTACATAGCATACAACTGAAAAAGATTGACAATAGTAAACATGAGCTATGACCTTCTGCATCGATTGTAATGGTGAGATCTTTGTGAGTGAGTATCAATCTTCTGTTTTTCAAATCTTTTTTCTTACGAGTAGACAGCTTTTTTGTGACGAGACTTCTTTTTTAACTTTTAACATTCTGACTTCCCTCCTTGCATAGTAGGTAACAAATAAATTATTTAGAACAATAAAATATAAGTTAGAGGCACCAGCAGTCCAAAGGCGCTTATTGAGGGTGTTGCCAGTGCCCACAATATTGAAAAAGAGAATAGATAGGAAAGTAGTTGTGTGGTAAAACATGTGGGCTTATATAACATGCTTTGATCATCATGCTAAAAGCCTTGACTACAAACTTGCTCAAGGCTTATTTACAGCTCTCCCTTTATATATGTGTGTGTGTTTCTAAGCTTGTGCGTTACAAAATCACAAATATTGGCAAAGTAATGCAAGTGGTGTTCGATTAATATAATGTGATCATTCAAACACTTGCACAATCCATCTTCAGCTGCCCAGGCGACTTTGGTTCCTTTTACAAAAGTGTGGTCAGGGCGCTCCTTCTCTACAGCACATCCGCACCCGGAAGCCTAAAATAAAGACAGAAGTAATCACTAAGAGTTTCACAAGACAGACTGTCCAAGATACAATATGCTTTGTCATGCTGGAGTGTTCTTAGTTCTATGTGAGTAGAAGTCAGCATCAAAATTCGCTTTGTTTTCAACGGAAAACATGCTTGTTGGAGGTCCCCCAGGCAAAAAACTGTGTAAACAACTTGACAGTACCTGGGGGCCTACAGAGGGTAGCACGTACAACAGATTTCACATACAAAAACAAACAGTATAGTAGGAAGAAAATATATACAAAATAAACATCTGAGCAATGATTCAGCATGATGCACACGTGAAACATATGTTAGGTTTGATTAAAAAAGCTATTCATCAAGTAATTGCTCACATCCCATTTGAACAAACCGAATAAGGCACTGAAGTTAATTAGGGTTTTTAAAGAATTGTAAAGTCCCAATAAGCAATATTCTAGTCTAGCTCTACAATAGTGTGTCATGTATGTAGTAGTAGTATTTGCCTGTTAGGTATGCTGTAGTCATGAACATATTCAGTTTTCCTAATACCTAAAACTTAGTATGTTGCAGTCCAGCTGTTCATGTTCAATAAATAATTGTTTATGGTAGCATTTAGGTTACAAAATTGATGCTAAAAATTTGGCAGACCCCACATACTTTGGGAATCGATGTTATGCGAAACACGCATAACATGTATTTTATTTTTTTATTGAGCGATCTTATGAAGTGGAGCTCAATATAAGTACAAATTCTTGCACACACATACGTTCAACAGCCGCATATGTTTCATTTGTTATGGGGAGATGTCACACCTTTGACAACATTAGCAGTTATTTGCTGTTTCGTAACAATGCCAACAGAAACATGGATATTAGCCACACTAGAAGTGGTAGGCTGGTATGAAGCACTGGTGTTTGCACTGGCACTCGCGACGATGGTAGCCCTCAACACTGCTACACAAATACTTCACAGGATGGTGCCTGACTACAATTGACTTTGATTCGACCTCACGGCTGCATCATAGGAGTGCACATGTAATAGTTATAAAATTTGATAGCCAGTACTGCAACGACAGTTGATGTTACACAAACATTTGAGACTATTTAGAAAGTATAA
>WOVY01003660.1:302500-460656 GCA_013436015.1 Rhipicephalus annulatus | reverse complement strand
ATGATCGTATGGTGGTTTTGTGACGTTTCAACCCCACATATCAATCACTCACACACACACACACACAATACTGCGCTGAAAAGAAACGAACAAATGAAGAAGCGACGCGGTGAGTGCAGACTTCTAACCGAGGTTAATGTGAGAATTCACACAGTAATGGCACGAATGCGACACTAATCATCTGGGTAATGTAGACAGCAGCAATTTAAGTTTCCCTGAAAAACTTTTCAGCATGGTCACAAAACGATGCTGCTCGCTATAGTCAAACTGCCGCACATTCGGTGCAACAAGTACCTATTTTACTGTCTGCAAAAAGCTTCATGTCGATGCAAGAGTGACTATATGTTGAAAAAGTAAGCTGAACAGTATATTGTTTGATGTACGACTAAGCGTGCCGTACAGGCGATGATATGAGTAGCTATCTCGCAGTCTGAAAACTGAAGAGCAGTCTGTGAGACTATATGTGACAGTGCCGAAAGGGAGCTCAAGATCACAGTCCTTGAGCTTCAAGTAGGTGTTGCAAGTCTGCTCAACAAGAATCGGTGCAAAAAGAAAGCTGGATTGTATGCAGGCCTTCCAACAAATACAGCGAGGTACGATCGGTGCAGCTAGTAATGTTGACACCGAGTGGTTGACACAGCAACTGTGATTTATGCTTTGGGCAGAAAGCATGACGGTACGGTACAGCCGCTGCAGCAGGTTTCATGCTGCACACTTCATATCATAATCAACTTCTCATAGTTGGTGCAAAAAAAGGGCTGGAGAACTTTTCGGGAAGAACTTTTCAGCTTGTAATACAACAAGTAATCGTGCAGTAGAGTTGCCGCAGCAGGTAACCACACCCTAGCGTCTATGCAAGGAGCAACTGTATCGTACAAATGGTGCGAAAAAGAAATCTGGACTACATAGTTGCTGAAACAAATAACCATGAGGACCCACAATTTATTTATTACAGCATTCATTAGACAAATTACACATACAACAATAAAGGGGCAATGAACTATAACTTATTTCAGTTGCAGTTTTGTGTGAGCCTTGCAAACCTGCTTGCAACGTCGACATTACTAGCTTTGCACGCTAGTATGATCTGTGTCATACTACTGGCAATGTTGCACAGTGCTGCCAACTGAAGTAAGCATTCGCACTTGCATTAAAAGCACGTATTTCAAAGGGGCTGACAACAAATTTTGAGCCCTCGTTTTGGGGCTCGTGGAAGTATCGGATTGCTTGCAGCCACAGAACACTTGCATACTACCATTTCAGCAAAGCGAATGAATCTGAGATCTTGCTTCAAGACTCTTTCACTAGGCTGCACAATGTACCAGTTTGTGGAAAAGAGGGGTAAATTTAAGGGCTCGTTTTTTTTGTTAGACACAATATTAATGAGAAGTGACAAACAGTGATGCCAAGGAAAGTATAGGGGATATTATTAGAAGTAAGTATAATGCTATTGTGACGAAAGAGAAGTGGACGAAACAACTTGACGTGGGCAGGGACCGAACCTGCGACCTTCGAATAACGAGTCCGATGCTGCGAGGTCTGGTCCCTGCCCACAGCAAGTTATCTTTTCATCCACTTTTCTTCCTTCACAATTGCATCAATGTCTGGCAATTTTCATTTATACCAGTTCTTTGTAGCTTTTAACTGGGCCCTTCAACACTTCTACGTAACCATAGAAAGTTTATTGTTTCGTGGACCAATCACTGCAAACATTTTTAGAATCTTTCAAGTGTGAAAGGAGTAAAAAGATCTTTTGCACGGTGTAATTGCTTTCTTTCATCTTGTGCTGACGATCATGCTGGAAGCTAAGCAAGGAGAGATGGCTGCTGAAAAAAAGTTGCGTCATGATCACGTCATGGTGCAAGTTGGGCGCCTTGTGCCCCAACTGCACCATGACGTGATCATGGCGCAGTTGGTACCTAAAGAACAAGGTACCTAAAGTAACTATTCAGCTCGCAATGTTCAAATCTGCCGTAGGTCGTGAAGAGGGGCACATGCAGATGTCAAAACTAGAAGAAGAAACTATTTTCAGCTGACCTTAACAATTATTTGTGAATTCTCAGCCATGTGCTGTGTTACGTTTGGCTTCTGCGTTCTCTATAACCGGTCAACATTGTTTTATGACCGCGCTGAAAAAGTGTGCCCCTTTAAACATAAATTAGAAATATACCCGTTTGCGTCAATGAAAAAGATTTCTGAATTTTGTCACTAATGCTGTATTTCATTTGCCCGAGAATCTCATTGCATGACCTGGCCAGTTGTCAAGTCCTCTAAAGGCAGCAGTTTCCCCCCAGTAATATTTGTCAGAAGTGCCCAGATGCACTGAACAAGCAACACAAAAGCAACTCCATAGAATAGAACTGATAGTTGGACAAGTTAGTACAGTTGTTCAAGCACCAGCATTATTGTAAACCATCGAGTTTGTTACTCAAGATGTTGATACTTGTACAGTGAACCAAACCGCTTGTCAAGGTAACCAACCTTCATCAGTTAACTTCTTTAATGCCTTGCTGCCTCCTTACTGCCTCGCTTACCTTCTGCGAGAACTTCTTGTTCATATCTACTTCATGTGTTACCTCAGCTGATTTGACAATAGATAACTTGCATGTGACAAACCTTGACAGACCCAGCGCAATACATAGCTGCGCTGAGTACCTAAAGACTGCTGCCGCCATGATTTTTTATCGCATTTGAGAGTGGCCGTGCAAGAGACGACAAAGAGTCGTTCACCCATAGCGTCCTTTCCCCAACTTCCTCAGTTTGTCTGTCGCGCCAAGGGGAATGCAAAGAATTGGAAAATGTACCAGCACTAATCAGATGTCACTGTTTCTTGCCCCTGCAGTCGAGCGAGAGTTCCCGCAGCTTCTTAACTAGCTAATGCCTGAAGGTGGCGACCACGGTGATGTCAATGTCAGTTTACATGGAAGTCCGAAATTGCATACCTCTGAGGCTATTCCCAGAACATTAAGCAGTAATTCAAGAAGAATTGACCTTGATACTTTCAAACTAAGATACTTTCCCTGTCAGACAAATTAATTGGGTAAAGTTTATTCAATTCAACTCCAAATTTATTGCTAAGAGTACAGTCAGGTGTCTTCGTCTGTTGAGCGCTTTAGCAAAGTTCCTTCAGTCGCTCTTGGACGTCCACACAAAAAGCTGAATTAGCCTTTCAGGTAAATATTCTTGGTTAAAAACAACAGTTAAAAAAATGTTTCTACTAATTTTCATTCTGTCCTTTTGCATTTGTTACATTTTCATCTGCAGGATCTAAGGCTTCAGCTCGGTGTGGCGTTCATAAATCCGTGTTTTGTTGCTAACCAAACCTGGTATGGAATCTCCTTGATGCGGTTCTCGGTAATGCGTTTTTGACCCAATATGTTTTTAATTTGATTTCCACCCAAAGCCTCCTGCGAATAATGCATTTTCGTGTGTTTAATACGATCACATTTTTTAACAAATTGGATCTTGACCAATATATCTAGACATGCATTCATTCTTCAGTATACTAACTCAAACCGCATTCCTACAAGCCACCGTCGGTGTATTGCAGATCCACTGAGGCTATAGCAGTGGTGGCTTTGTGGCAAAAAAAAGAGTGCAACACAAATTGGCCAGCTACTTTAACATTGCTGGATGAAGGTGCGTAGCCGATGCACCATGCATACTTTCCTCCTTTTTTCAAACTTTTTGGTGAATAGTTTTTGCATAATGCATTTTATTTTCCCGTTCCAGTGAAAAGTGTATCAACTGGATTCCACTGTCCTTTGCTCCTCCGTAAAAAAGAAAGCTTGTGGGCTCCGAACTTGTGCAGTTGAATCAAAGTAGTCCAACAACAGCAAGGTGCATCTTGAATTCATGGTTTCGCTGAACGTTGTGAAACGTTCTCCCCAGCCTAATGTCGCACAAGAGCCGTGTCCGAGTTTCTCGGCACTCGATTCACTGGTGGGAGCATCTCAGAGGCCTGTTTCCAAATGCCCATCAAACCAACAGCTCAAGCCGTTTCATGCAAATTTGCACCATAGAGTGTGCAGAGAAATAAAATGAAACGTTAAGTACCCCATGCTGCAGAAGCAACAGGGCTGAATGAAAATGCGTGTGCACCTATGGTACGACACAGCTTCAGATTGTGCCGGCATCTTGCATATTAAAGGTTAACCAACACGTACTTTCCCCATCTGTCTTAACGACCGGTGACCTCATCGACGAAGAAGATTGAAAGAAAGGCTGTCTGTTTTTACATAAGACAAGTTCTGTTAGTGATATGTGTCCAACGCTCAACACTGTGCAGCGATGCAGTAGACACAAGGTTACTGGTCTCTACAGATCTGGAGCATGTGGTTTTGCATTTCCATCACAAGACCCTCCACTAAACCAATCTTCAGTGCACAGTCTTGTTTACACAGTGATATACATGTTTCAGGACAGCATTTGTTGAATGGGACTATTTCTTTAGTTGCAGATGACCAAGGTTACTACACTTTGCTCATCTATGTAGACCCTCCCATCATAAAGAAGCACAGACACAAATATTCTGCACCTTGTTCCTTTCTGCTTGTTTGTTTCGATGGGCAGCTTAAGACTCGCTTACAATGACTATAAACCTCACGCATGACATTTATTTTCTACTGAGACACGTTTTTATAGCGCCCAGCAGCAGTTTCGGTTTCAGAGAGCGCCGAGCTAGGCGGGAGCAGTTTCTGCGTCAAGGTATTGACACTGCTGGCCATGCGGCCATGCAACACTGCAATGCAGGTGCCGCACTGACCAGCCTACACAAACTTGTGATGTGGGCTTGTTTATGTTGATACCACATGGATGTTGGCATCAAGAGGTGCTCCGGATCTCGCACAGTCATGCGGCACACTTCAAAAGTTATTTTAGATATGTTCTAGGCTGATTTGCCCTTGAAATTTCCACATCTACCACACACATCATCTTGTCTCTAGTATCTTGCATCAGTGCTCCTTTAAACTGTACACAACTGTAGAAGGCACACACATGACATTCTGTAACGCAGGCGGAGTGTTTATATTCCCAAAGAAGGCAGGGCAACTAAAGTATTAAGAAGAAAACAATTAAATCTCTGTTACATTCAAAACTTTTAATTTTCGTTTTTATGCGTACGTGTACATCTTGTACTTATTCTTCACAAGAGCCATGCAATTGCTGCATTTCCTGTCATCCTGCAACTTATTCCTCCATGACGCCATACTCTACTTGTTGCTGTCCAATGATACCAATTCTAAAAGCCTGAAAGAAATGGAACGGGCATAGACAGTCCTCTGTGAAATAGCTGCAAGAACGAATGACCAACAGTCCGTTGGCGAGTGCCTAAGCTAATTTCTAAAGAAACCCAAGTCCACGTTTCTGCCCCGCATGAGGCAGCCAGGAGTTTGCCCGAGCCCCCTCCCCCTTCCCCCCAGTACTCTCTACCTATGCTGTAGAATACATCGGACCTGAGAATACAAAAGAAAAAAAAAGTTTATTGACACGTGGACTCTTTGTGACATGAGAGAGATGTGGTGTTCACTGGGAGCCAGTGGAGAACAGTGCGAGCAGTCCCGCGGCACCTCCGACAGAGAGAACGTAGTTCCTGTTGGGCAAACGTCAAGGATCAAGACAGTTTATGATCGTCCAAATCTCTAACATGTACTTGAATATTCACGTGACCTAACCAAGCAAAATGCACACACAAAAAAAGGAACATGCACCTGATTACGTTTGAAGATACGAACACAAGGCCATAGAACACAAGGCCATATAAAGGGAGTGAACCATGTAACAAAACATTCAAAACAAGACACTCTAGAACTACAGCTAAGGAATCCATCATGTCCTAAATAAAAGGGTTAATGAAAATGTCAGTCCCCATATTCAATGGTTGTCAGGTTCAACTTCGCAATGTTTCACACGTAATTACGTCATGTTTTGCAAAATAAATTGTGAAAAAAATTTTATATCAAGCATGAGCAATGAGAAGTAGCATAGCTGGATATGTATGAAACGGAGTGGGACTGCCGACTGGACCCAACTGATTAGCTTAAAATATTACATGGTACTGGAATAGTGAATCAAAAGCTGTGCTAAGTCAATTCGACCCTCTATCCAATTGTCACTATCTCAAACTTCAATATTATTCTGAAGCTTCAAGATCAGACACATGACAGCCTTTAGTATATTGTTCCCATTCACAGCGAAAGTAACCTACCAAAGCATATGCCATACTGTAATGACAATAGTTACATACATGTAATATTTACAATAGTTGCATACATGTAATGACAATAGTTATGTACTTCGTACATGAAAGCCATAGTTAACCTGTTGAACTGAACCTGTTTACTGTCAAAAAACGTAGTGTGCTATTCTTCAGCAACTAGTGCATTGTATATTGTTCAACTTTACATTCAGCACTATAAATGTAAACACTACTAATAAAAGCAAGCTAAGGCACTTCCTTAAAACTGCAACTGTGTTTAGAGCTACCTACAAAGCACAAATGTAGCAGTTACTCCAACGAAAGCACCACAGGTCTGCAGAAAATGCACTGAAAAAATCAGAGAGAAACCATGATCACACTAAACACGTTGCGCTGGCTACACTGCATTCGGGCCATAAGATTACGGAGGGAACAGGCCATAACAACAAGATGACATTGAGGCAAACCGATAGAACTGCAGAAGGATACATTGTCGGGCTGAACGCCTTCAGAATGTAGAAAGATGTCACGATGATGAGCGCCAGAAAGAGGGCGTTGTTGTAGAAGATGGAGAACGTGGTCGCCTCGTAGTCGGCCACCTCGTTTTTCTTCCACAATATCCTGCGAGTCGAAGAGAAACACATACATAAATTAATTTGGCAAAGACTTCAACGGGGAGGCAAATTCAAAGTAAGGTGTTTTTATAAAGTTTCAGTGAAAACTAAACAGGCTGATTAGTGGTGTGGCAATGACTGCTATAAGCAATTGCTTGTGATAACTGCGTGATGTCGCTGAAAACTGGGCCACTAACGGTGTTGGCCCTAATCTAAAATATAAATTAAATTTATCACAATAGAACATGAACTGAAGGCACTAAAAATGAAAGTACCTGCGTTACTTAGCCTAATGCTAGAAGTGACACGCACACCAGCCATTTGTTTACTTATAGAGGTGACACGACGGCAATGTGCCTGCATATTTCACTTAGCAGTTATGGCATCCAGGTGTTGTACCAGGAGGCAGCGGTTTGATTGAGCCACCCACAAAGTAATTCTTTTTTAGTCTGTGTGACAGAGCTATTCGGCAAGACTGCTGTCATGATCAGCAAAGATGTGGAAGCTGCACTAAGACGGCTTAAAAAGATCATGAATAACTTCTGCATCAGTTTAGAGCAGCACTTCCTTCACTGCAGGGGACGGCACAAAAAAAAAAAAAAATCTGCCTACGCCCTTGGATGCCAGAAATTAATGAGAGCCGTTTCTTACCTCTCATCCTTTTCCTTCTTGGACATCTTCTTGTCATCCGAGAGTTTCTTCATGATTTCTCGGTTGACAGCATCCTCCCTCTTGGGAGCGACTCTGAATACGAAGAAACAGAAATAAGTAAGCGAAGCTTTTCACGGAGACTGCGCCGAACTGTCACCGATTGCACATGCAAATAACCTACTTGTGCTTGAGGACGAACTTGACGTTCTTGTAGGCGAAGGCGATCAGCCATGTGCACGCGATGGTCATCACCGCGAAGATGATGGACGACTGGTACAGGTCCATCTGGTGGATTCGCCAAAAGAGCCCTGGAATGCGGAGATCGGAATTGGAATTCCACGTAAGAAGCAGCAGCAATTCGGGTTCCATGGGAACGCTACCGGGAAACTATGGTAGTGCGAGCCTGCTCAGATGCCACAGTTCGCGCGAAAGGCCACCATCGACGGGCAAACTCGAGCTACAAGGTGTTTCACTGCTTTGAGAGATATATTTGCTTTGACCAGGTAAGAAGGACGCGCATGTATAGTGACATGTTCTAAGTATGCAGAGTTCCAAACGCCGTGACGAGCTGATAACAGCTACGTCAATAAGCATCGTAGAAGCAACAGACATCTGATTTCTGAAACTGACGCAGCAATCCATTGCGCCCGCCGAAAGGACGTCGCAAACTGGGCGAGTGTCGCATTTGTGGCACATGTCGCCGCTACTGAAACGCTTGTTCCGAAAGTACCGATTCGACGCGTAAAGTGTTTTCCGACTCACATATCGGAATAGAGGAGACGATGAAGGCGTTGCCATAGAACAGCGCTGATGACTTTGTGGACACGTTCCGGCTGAAATCTTGAAGCAAAAGCTCCTCTTCCTTCGTTAGCTTCCTACCGCCAGCCATGTTTGCGTCCCGAGAGGCTCGACAGGTCGCTGACGTCTCCGACGCGTGGCCGCTTGACGACCGCAGCGACACAGCGGCGTTACAGAACACCTACCTGTAGAAAAAAACATTTCCTGTATCGTTTTGGGTTACGTACTTTTGTAAACGCCAATGCCTTTATTGTAATCGTCTAACAAACGTTACGTGCTGTCTTTTGTTTTATCTAAGTGCTAGTTTGTTGCACTTGTTTTGTACTTTCATATAAGTCTTAGTTTAACTAACAAAATTAAATGTCAAGTAGCAACAATGGGTATCTTAAACAACTTTCGGTTCTGTTTTTTGTTCCAATGCTCCCATAAAAATTGATAACTTTGTAACGTAGCGCTATAAAATATCAAGTCTATTTTCATGTCTTAATTTTTCACTAGTTTTTTGCTTGTTTTGTGTTTTCAAACTTGGTGTAATTGAAAGAGCGCTAGCGGCCACGTTGGGTTTCATAACAAACTTTCGCTTTCGCTTTCGTGGCATGTGTTTTACTGTTTTGTGTGGAATGTATTTTATGCGATAATCTGCTTGAAACACTGAACAAAAATGTATCAATGCGTTTCTGGCGAATGTTGTGACAATATGCGCCAAAGCTGAGAAAGTTTTGGTTTCGTTTTAGAGGTGTTATTTTGGACCACGACCTACTTTACTTTTGACGTGCCCAAAGAACCCCTCTCTAGCGCTCATGTTCTAGTTCTTACCTTCTGCCGCTAGGGCTGCAACCTGAAAGCAATGTGGCGCTAGTCAGCACCTGTTCGTTGACTTCACCTTGAGCATTTGTGGTCATATTTTGGCTAACAGAGCACTTATAGTAGGTAATAATTATGAACAAATAAAAATAATTAAGAAATAAGTATACTAAAGGTCATTCAAAATTGTTTTAGCAATTAAAAGGACGCGACACCGCATAAGCTGTGTAACATCACGTCTAGGGGTTCCCACGTTTGTCAACCAGTGTGTAATAAATAGTTAAGCGAACAGAACAGCTTATTTGACCAGCCATCTAAGTAAAGAAATAGTCACGTATATGCCAGCAGTTCACCACAAAATGCAGGCATTACCTCAGCGCCGTAAAAACAACCATAAAGTAGCAGACGAACAGGTTATAGGTTGCGCCACCAATGGTGAGCGGTTCAACGAGAGCGGGGACATGCGCTTCCATAGGAGCCCTGCTATCTGGGCAGGTCAAGAGTACAGTAGGTCGTGTTCTGGACATTGTCAAATTCCGCCATGTTGTCAGAATTCGCCATTGATCGATGCTGATTGGCCTATTGAACTGCTGCGACCTCTCTGATTGGCCTAAAATGCCGCGATTCCGAAATTTAACAATACGGTAGAATTAGTGTCCAGAATATCACCCCACTACGGTACTTTGCAGCTGCTTTAGTGCAGACTTTTACCACTCATGGCTGGCTAATCCCGTTATAAGCGTGTGGCGACCAGCTCTACGACTACAGAGCAAGCGTGAAAAGACGTCGATAGAAGCACTCAAAGGCATCATAACCATGGGCCCAGTAATCCAGACATTTTCGACGCTTTGGCTACTAAACGCAGCGAAAATACATGTGCCCTCCGTTTTATACATTAACAATAACTAACCGAAAATAATGTCAGGAATCGATCCTGCTGGTGGCAAGTTATGTTTTTGTTCACTTTTTTCTTGACATGTGTCTTGACGTGTGTGTTTGTCTTCCTATCTGTTTATTTCTGTACCTGTGGACGAACCTCGATCAGAGCATTTGTCTTCGATCATAGCAGCTGCGCTCTGAAATTTCTACAGCGCGCATGTGCTACAAAATTTAGGCAAACTCTCTACCACAACCCTACTTTTCGTTCCTTGTTGATACGCCAGCTCCATTCCACTCATATCGACTTGATCATCATCCTAAGGTTATCATACTATATCTTCCAGTACTGCAGGCTCACAATCACTTATTCCCAGAATAGCAGATGATTGGAATCCCTTACCAGCCTTCGTAACTGATATAACTGATGCAACTGCATTTAAAAATGTCTTATCAAGCCTTCCGTATCGCTACAAGTTTGTTTTTTTTCTGCGTATTGTACTTTACTAGACTTTAGTTTTTTGTACTTTTTGTAATTATTCTGTATAATGCTTCCAGTTTTACTTTCATACTATTATTTTTGATGCCTTTGTTTAATATGTGCACCCGCAACCCCTCTATAATGTATTTATACCTTGAGGGTACTATAAATAAATAAATACTCACCACACTGGTCCACTAAAAACTAACAAGGTAGCACGCGGGCTGGGAGGACCGTTTAGGGACCGCACGTTGGAGCTTCTCTGCACGAGCAGACCTGGGCCAAACATCCTTGCTGTAAAAAGAGAAAATCTCAGGAACATTTTTAATGATGCCTGGGTTGGCGATTAATGAGCACGGCGTTGCAATAGTGTCGGCTTTGTGGACGACGCTACTTTCGCCACAGTATTTAAGACATTGATCATCTGTGCTGCATCGGTACCTCCGTAATCATGGTCTCGGCAAAATTTTCTCCACAAGGGGGGGGGGGGGAGTGTTGCATCGCGTCTAGAATAACGAAAGAGCACTTGTGTAGCTTACAGGGAGCCCTGCAACACTTTTTGAGCATGATGAGAATACACTGCCGATCGGTCGTAGAGGATCCCGAGAAAACACGAGCCAGATAATGTAGCGCAGCACGTGGCCTAAAAGTCACAATGAATTATCAATGTCAGCTAAAAATTTATTTCTCTTCTCTCGACAAATGATGGAGGAAGCTCATAAATCACTCGTAGAAGGCCATCTATCAGCCATTGGCTGATTCGAGCATGAAGTGCCCGGTCATTACAAGGATCGCCGCAAGAGGCCACGACTTGTCCACGCGCGCGAGCGATCACACTGAAAAAAAAAACCGCGCATTCGAAAAAAATAACAAAGTGCTGAAAATCACGAGTCCCGCGTGACGTATTTTCTTTGCCCATGCCATCCCTCGCTCCCTTCACTGCTTAGCATCTTTTGTTGGGACGAGAGAATGAGTGCAATTGCAGCGTGCAACAAATCTTTGTAACTTCGCTCGTACTGTACGGATTCTTAAAATTTTTGCGGAGTCGAAATCGTGAGACAATAAGCTTCTTTTACTAAATTTATTCCGTGGCTAACTGAAAATGTGTGTCAAGGCCCATTTAAGGTGAGGGCAAATGCAGGTGATGCTTGAGATGGACAAACAGGGGCGGCGTCAGGGGTGGGCACGAGGGGGGGGGCTGGAGCTTCCCCAAATTTTTGCCTCCCCCTCCTCGTTGATTTTCCAAGAGAGAACATATTGCTTCGCGCCAGTGCATGGAGCTGAAGAAGACGAAGCAGATAGACTGGCACGAGCTAATCTGCGTGGCTGGCACTGCTCGCCTAACCGGCTGTAAATACATCGGTGATCGGTGACTACCCGTCTGAGTCAGTCTCCTTCCCGTAACATATTTGGTGGAGGTGCGGGGTCCACTCCCGCTCTCCATCCCCCCAACGTCGCCAGTCTCGTTCTCCACAGCCCCGCCGACCATCTTCCCCCGCCTTCCCACGAGGTTCTCCGACGGAAAACTAAGCGTTGCAGCCCCCGGAGGTGGCGCTGCATCGCTTGGACTGACCGAAAATCCTCTTTTGACGATACCGACAAAACGGAACCTCATAGACGTACAAGTAGACGGCGTACATGTCACTGCTCTTGTCGACACCGGCGCCCAACTTTCCGTGATGACGAGTGATTTTCGCCGCAAGCTCAAGAAGGTTCTCACACCAGCGACCACTCAGTTCGTCCGTGTTGCGGATGGTGCAATAGCATCTATCGTTGGAATGTGCTCCGCTCGTGTGAGCATTGCGGATCGACACACAGTTGTTCTCTTCACTGTCCTTGAAAAATGCCCCCACGACGTAATCTTAGGCCTCGACTTCCTGTCCGCGCATTCTGCCCTCATAGACTGTTCGACCAGTACGCTCCGTCTACACTTTCCCGCAACAGAACCTCTTACACAACGGCCGAGTCGCCTCTGCACAACGGGACACGCGCGCCTCCCTCCACAGACACTGACCTACGTAGAGCTCGTCTCAATGCCACCAGTTCCCGACAGTGACTATGTTCTGACCCCTATATCACCGATGTTCTCATAAGCCGTGGCATTACATTACCGTACACCATTCTGTCCGTCGCAGGAAATTCTACATGCCTCCCAGTTGTCAACTTTAGCTTGACACCTCAAGTTTTGCCACAAGGGATCTCTTTGGCGTTGCTCTGCACCTTAAAAGACAATGTAGATGTTTTCGCGATGGCCGCCCCTTCTGAACCCCACGCTCAACATCAGTCTGCCACTTGCTCCGACAGCGCTATTACTTCGATGATCGCTTCCAACTTAACGCCGCAGCAGACTGATGAGCTCCACCGGGTTCTGCTGTCCTACATCGACGTTTTTTACATCAGCGGCCGTCCGTTGGGGAAAGCTACTGGTATGAGCCACCGCATAAACACTGGTAATGAGCATCCTATTCATAGGCGTCCATATCGGGTGTCGGCAGCCGAGCGTCACATCATCCAAAGTGAGGTCGACAAAATGCTCGCCAAGGACATCATTGAGCCATCCTGCAGTCCTTGGGCTTCTCCTGTAGTGCTAGTCCGCAAGAAAGACGGTGCATGGCGTTTCTGTGTGGATTATCGACACCTAAACAAAATTACCAAAAAAGACGTGTACCCTCTGCCACGAATAGATGATGCGCTTGATTGCCTCTATGGGTCCCACTATTTTTCCTCCATAGACCTTCGTTCCGGCTACTGGCAGATAGAGGTAGATGAAATGGACCGTGAAAAAAACGGCATTCATCACCCCGATGGCCTATAATAGTTCAAGGTCATGCCCTTCGGTCTTTGTAACGCTCCAGCCACCTTCGAACGAATGATGGACTCTCTGCTCAGAGGATTCAAATGGTCCACCTGTTTGTGCTACTTGGACGACGTCATTGTCTTTTCACCAACATTTGAAACCCACATAGAGCGCCTCTCAGCCATCCTGGGAATCTTCCGTCGCACTGGCCTGCAGCTCAACTCGTCCAAATGTCACTTTGGACGCCATCAAATCACAGTGCTTGGCCATTTAGTAGACGCCAACGGTGTGCAACCAGACCCGGCAAAAATCAGCGCCGTCAAAAACTTTCCTGTACCACGATCTGCGAAGGATGTACGCAGCTTTATCGGATTATGCTCCTACTTTCGACGCTTCGTGAAAAATTTCGCGCACATAACGAGGCCGCTTACGCAGCTCTTCAAGAAAGAAGTCCCGTTTTCATGGGGCTCCGAAGAGGCTTCTGCGTTCTCGACTCTCGTCGCTCTTCTCACTGCCCCTCCGATTCTGGCACACTTCAACCCTGCTGCCCCTACGGAAATCCGTACAGATGCAAGTGGGCATGGCATTGGTGCAGTGCTGGCTCAGAAACAACATGGCCATGATTGCGTTATTGCATATGCCAGCCGTCTCCTATCCGCCCCTGAACGTAACTATTCGATAACAGAGCGTGAGTGCTTGGCTCTTGTATGGGCGGTGGCGAAATTTCGACCTTATCTATACGGACGCCCATTTTCGGTAGTTACCGACCACCACGCACTCTGCTGGCTGAACTCTCTGAAAGATCCATCAGGCCGCCTTGGTCACTGGGCTTTGCGTCTGCAAGAGTTTTCCTATTCGGTGGTCTACAAATCTGGCCACCTACACCGTGATGCCGATTGCCTCTCCCGGTACCCTGTCGACGATCCCGAGGACACTGACGAGCCCACGGAGAACTCTATCTTGTCAGTGTCCGACTTCCTTAATATTGGGGAAGAACAGAAGCGTGATCCAGAGCTGCTTGACATCATCAGCCGTATAGAATCCTCCACAAATGATGCTTCCGTCCGCTACTTTGTCATTCAAAAGGGTGTGCTATACCGTCGCAATTTCCGACCAGAAGGGCCCGACCTTCTCATTGTTGTGCCTAAGCATTTGCGCCGCTGTGTTCTCACCGAATTTCACGACGCTCCCACGGCTGGACACCTTGGCGTATCCCGCACGTACGAGCGCGTCCGGCGCCGTTTTTTCTGGCCAGGCCTTGCTCGTTCGGTACGCCGATACGTCGCCACATGTGACCTATGCCAACGTCGTAAGACACCGTCGCTGCTACCCGCTGGCCATCTTCAACCAATTGACATACCCGCGGAACCATTCTACCGTGTTGGGTTAGACCTGCTTGGTCCTTTTCCCACATCAACATTGGGAAACAAATGGATAGCCGTTATGACAGACTACGCTACACGCTACGCTATTACGCGAGCTCTACCGACCAGCTGTGCAACCGACGTGGCTGACTTCTTGTTACGGGACGTTATATTGATTCACGGTGCCCCGAGACAGCTTCTCACAGACCATGGCCGTACATTTCTATCCCAAGTAATCGCCGACATTCTGCGTTCTTGTTCCACGCAGCACACACTGACAACCGCTTACCACCCTCAAATAAACGGCCTCACGGAACGATTTAACCGCACTTTAACAAATATGCTCGCTATGTACGTGTCGCCCGACCACCGAGACTGGGACCTTGCCTTACCCTACGCAACTTTCGCGTATAATTCATCCCGCCACGACACAGCGGGCTTTTCGCCGTTCTACTTATTGTACGGAAGAGAGCCGACTTTACCACTGGACACAGTCATCTCAGCTCACACCTCGTCCACCAGCGAGTATGCCCGCGACGCGATTGCGCGAGCCGATCATGCCCGTCAGCTCGCTCGCGCTCGGCTGATGGCGTCGCAAACCAACCAATGCCGTCGGTATGATGCGGAACATAGAGACGTACATTTCGCTCCCGGTACCCTCGTTTTACTCTGGTCCCCTCATCGTCGGCTGGGCCTATCCGAAAAACTTCTCTCTCATTACACGGGACCCTACCGTATATTGCGTCAAGTAACACCTGTCACTATACGAGATCAGCCCCATCTGTCCATCATCATCTACTATGCGGCCCAGTGATATCGTACACGTCTCGCGGATCAAGCCCTACAATAATGCGTCAGATAACGACCTTTAAAGCACCGGGACGGTGCCTCCGCCGCCGGGGGTCATGCTACGTACGTGCCAGTGCATGGAGCTGAAGAAGACGAAGCAGATAGACTGGCATGAGCTAATCTGTGTGGCTGGCACTGCTCGCCTAACCGGCTGTAAATACATCGGTGATCGGTGACTACCCGTCTGAGTCAGTCTCCTTCCCGTAACAATATCATTACACAATGGTGTGCGTGTCATGAATCATGTCATGACACAATGGTGTGTGTGTCTGCATGCGTGCGTGTGCCATTTTGCAAGTGAGACTAACAATGTGAAGCACTGCAGGCGTCATCGTAAACCAATGGAAGAGCAAGGCTGTTTATGCATTACCAGAAGAAGCGAGAGAGCGCGGGACGGCAACGAAATATGTGCCGGTTGAAAAGCAGCGAGGGCGAGTGCCAGCAAGATTGAAGTGAAAAATCGCGGCCACTACTCGCACATACTTGCAAAATCGCGGCTGGCAGTGCAGCAGCGCATGTTCAGCGTGCAGAGAATGAGGGGCACAATTCGACGACCGGCAACGTCCCGGCAAGACGCGACCGACGGCTAACGTTTTGCGGCGTCGTGCCGCTAAAATTAACCCCTGGCCCACCCTAGATCCAAGACAGGCGTCTACGTAACAGAGCGAAAAATAAATTTAGAAAGAAAAGAGCTCGACAGGAGAGCTCGGCTTCGCGCGTTCAAGTTACCGCGGCGGTGTTCGGAATCACTGCGACGGCTTCGGGTTGGTAGTTCGGTGCAGTGCCGCAAAGCCTGGAGCCACGGCTCGTCCAATCTGCAGCGACGACTAGTTTAGACAGTGTGTATTCTTCCGCCACCATTTGCTGGCAGGATTTTCGTTTTACACGCAATTACTGGGTTACAAGTACATAGAAAGATGCGAAACTAGTATTTGAGCAAACAGAAGGACTGTTATTACTACTAAGTTACGCGTGTTACCGTGCTACGCGGTGTAAATAGGGCACTCTTTTTTTCTCGTGTAGTAAATGCGCTCTCACGCTGGCTTTGTGATGTACGGTACTGGCGAGGCGGGGCACCCGAGGTCCTCCGCCCCTGGCCGGACACCGGCGCTGACGTCACGCAAGGACCTGATCACGTGACGGATCCTCCGGCACGCGCGGTGGCTGCCGCTGTTTGTGATGCTGCGCGCGAGCGTCCAAAAATGGAGCCCCCGGCCGGGCGATCGCTTTGCGCCGACACACCCGCTCGCCAGTCGGGACTACCAGGCGACGGGAGCGCGCTTCTCTCGGCGAACAAACCTCGGCCAGACCGTCCGAAGCAGCGGTACAGGGATTCGCCGTCGTAGCCCGTCCTGATTCAACATGGTAAAGCCTTACTCTGTCCGCTTCACGCTACTTCATCTATTCGTTTTTTCCAACAAAATTTTTTTGACGCCACTTTGACTCGGTAAAGCCGTGCGTCGCCTCTTGCGAGCATGTGATAAGGCATCGCGGTGTTGCTGACAACTTTCGCCCGATATATCTAGCAGAGAAAGATAAATCTAGAAGGAAGTACAGGCAAATCTCAAGATGCTGAAAGTGGAAACACGCGCGTAGTCGTCGAAAATAAAATGTTATTCTCCAGTTTAGCAACATACAAGTTATGCGGACGTACATGAAATGTAGGCGCACTCGATTGATTGATTGGTTGATTTGTGGGGTTTAACGTCCCAAAACCACCATTTGATTATGAGAGACGCCGTAGTGGAGGGCTCCGGAAATTTTGACCACCTGGGGTTCTTTAACGTTCACCCAAATCTGAGTACACGGGCCTACAACATTTGTAGGCGCACTCGTGTACTGGGTACTGGCGACTCGGTTTCGCGTCATACGTGGATTTCGCGCACGAAACGAACAATCTAGTTAAGAAGAAAGTACGACGCAGTGGACTGTGATTCCGGAGCCTGTAGGAATCGGAGAAGGAAGCATTACAGACGCGTGCAGGAGTCGTTATATTCTCGTCCTCTTCCCGTCTAGCTCCGGTTGGTCAGATAAAGTGCGCATTGCAAATTATTTTAGTCTCGCCCCTTTAACCGATTCGAAACGTCGACATTGTCATCGCTGACGCTGAACCTGCAGCGTGCATGACGAAAAGACAGTCGCGATGATTTCCCACTGCCGTACACCAACGTGAGATTTAGCTTGTTTAGGAGTGTAACTGCATGTCTCAGCTTTCGAAAACGAATGCCTTTGACAACGTCATTCGTCCCGTCATATCTTCTATGAGTTTAGCATATTTATATGTAAAATAGTTCAGTAATCTTGAGACCTTGAGACCAACTAAGTCTTTGCTATATCTAATCATGTTGCTTGACTGTACCACAAAAGTCATAACAATTTTGTTCTTAAGTCAATGACGCTAAAACTATTTAAGCTGTTCCGAGTTCACGATCGTCCTTTAAAGTTCAAGCTACGATTAGCGTAAGTTGACATTTTTTGATGGCCATTTTTATGCTTTACCCTTTTCCACGGTATATACTCGCACCATCAGGTGAAATCAGCGTCGTTGCATTCACGTTACCTTTCTTTTAAAGCCTTCATAAAACTATAATTTCGTTATGCAGTTGCCGCTGACCGTAAACCTCGAACCTCAGCTTCGACTGCCACTTTTTCGTAGCTGTTGGCTGAATCGATAGCTCTATAGTGCTAGCCAACGTTTTGGTGCCAGCACGCACATCTTAGATATTTCACTATATGTTGGGTACGTACTAAACTTTGTGGTCATTGCTCATTGCAGGATGACCTGACCAAAGAGCAAGTGCAGAGTAAGTCTCGCATCTTTTCTTTTTCTTGTTTTGAAGGGTGCCAGAAAGTGTAAAAAAGAAAGCACACGGAATAGCCATTGCCTTTTAAAACATACTCTCAAAACTATGTATGGGCTCTATTGCGGGAAACATCGCATAACGGACATTTTCTTTTAACTTTAATCTCCGATGACGCTGACATACAATTAGCGCTGCAATGTCGTGATTACGTGCAAGTTTTACAACTTCGGCATGTTTTTTTTTTTTTTTGAATACGCGAAATGCTTGAGGAAGCTTCCTAGTTGACTTCTTTTTTACCCTCAAATAAGCACAGATCGCCTTTCGAAACGTAATCAGTTTGCCACAACCTTCCAGCATACACAACGCCATGGCAAATTAACGCACAGTGGTTCGATACAAAGAGGTAAACTAACAAAAAATTTCCTCACTTAAGTGTTTATTTCCATTGTATCGTTGCCTTCGCTAATGATATATCGGCAGCATTAATGTTGGCTAAACGGGATTAACTTGCTGAACCAAATAAAGAGAAAAAGATGGGATAAAAGATAAGCATGAAAGTTTTGAAATATTGATGTCAGACAGTGTGTTGAACAGGAACGTCGAATTCGTGAGTACTTAACTGCTGTGTACGACCAAAGAAACTGCGCCGTCCTGCAGAAATACAAAGCGACGGTTTTACCACCAACTCCCGAACTTTGCGCTGTAGATCGAGGGACGTACATTAATTGCATGCGACAATGACTCGTGTGAGGTGACCGAAATGTCCTCTCAGCCTTGAATCTGGCATCTCGCCAGGCGTACAGTTCACGTCCACTCCAACCTGGATATATTTTTAAATTTTATTTGATTCTTTATTTTGCTCGATTAAAACGATTATTTCGCGCATTTGCGATATAGAGAAACACAGTGGTACAGAAGTTGCACAATCCCAGGCAACATGCAGAGAAACTAAACGTTGCGATTCTAGTTGCCTGTTAGTTAAAGCCGAAAGTTATTCTGCGGGCATTACTTTAAAAGTGAGGTACAAGATTGTGTGAAAACGGTGTGCTTTGGTTACGAGCTTAAAAACCATAGAGTCCGCAGTTTCCAATCTCGGTGAAATATTGTTGGTGAAAAAAAAACTAACCTTGACATTGCGAAAGCAAGATTAACTAAAAACGGGAAAAAAAGCATCCCTACTCGTTGCGAAACTCTTCACTCGAAATATCACTCGAAACTCTTCACTCAAAACTCTTCACTCGAAACTCTTCACCCCGTCCACGTGACATTTCAACAATCAATATCATGACCAGACGTATATTTGTGTAACTGTCGGCCACTGCCAAACCGGCTTTAGTGCATTAGTCAATCATGACAGTTTGGTAACATTGGCATCGGCCAACTGTTGCACAATGGCACCTTTTCATAGCGTACTTCAGAGCGGCAATAGTCTGGCAACAAAAAAATAAGCAATAAAACACTGATGAATTGTAGATAAAGGTGCAGAGTACTCGAATACACGTTTACGTGTGTCCTGTGTGGCACGGCTTCCGAGAAAAGGGGTTGGGGATGGCTTCTATCCCATTGTATCGAGATTGCCAGTTCATTTCGCTCGCGTCCTGACTTTTTTAAAGTTTCTTCATTACCATGCCAGCTGGGTACGCGCCCAACCATATGGTCCCTTGCTAGATGTAGCCGTGTTAACAATACCTGCAGACGTGGTTTTGACCCCTTCCGTTGCAGAGGTGGGTATCCCATAGGAACCAACAATTAATAAGATACGCTCAACATCATTCTACTTGAACACTCCCTCACTAATATTAGTAGTATACATGATTACACTCGCCATTGATCTCATTTTCTCAGGGCATCGTTAACGAAGCAAACGCGTTATATAGTACATAGTACATATTGCTTTTATTCTAATTATTTTTATTGGCGTGCCAAATTTGAATATGCAGACGAATATTAATAATTCGTAAACATGGTTTTTCAACGCAAGCGCCTGCCTTTTCAGTTTCTTTCATGTCTATACCTGTACAAATTACGGACTTTGTCAAAAAGACTTACGTAAAACATAGTACTAAAATTTCTAGAAAAAAAGCGTTTTTTCGTTATTTAACCGCTCGAAATATAATAGAACATTTCATGAATATCGTTATTCCAGATTAAAAATTCTTTTTCGAACTCACGCTGTTGCGTGTGCCCGTTCAAACTCAGCTCCGTCGCTTTCCCTCTTGACCGTGCTTCTCGTTATTTCGCTTTACTGCAGCACTAGGTTGCTTGCGGCAAAGCACGCTCTTCAAAACATACGAGTGTGAGTGAGTGAGTGAGTTTGACACACATGCTCACAGAGTAATGCGCATGTCATGCGCAAGTCAGGGCAAGCCACAGTACGAGAGTTTCTTCGCAATCGTAACGAATCGCCACATTTCCTTAAATTAGTGAAGCTGTAACGTTCTGCTAGCTGAACAGACAAATTATTTTCTTACGAAAGTTCAGACTACTGAACTTTCGAGCGTTATAACGCAGTTCATCAAGGCATAAGTACATTTAACGATCGAGCTAGGTGGAACGGTGTTCAAGAAGGTGTGCCATTTGTGTTACACTCACAGCAGTCATGAGTTTATAGTTGCTGTTTCTCCAACAACAATTACTACATTACTGGGGGTAAAAACTATCACATTTTAAATTCCTGTTCGAGAAATATTCGTTTTTTATGACCACGTACGAATGAAGAGCACATTATGGTGTAATGGTGAGATTTTCGTTACTCCCGAGGTGGGTATTTCGCCACAATGCAAGGTGGTGTTTGGTGAAGCACGCTTGCCGTGGGGAAACACTGACCAAATTCGCATCACACAAGGAGATATCATTTATAAAGCGTTTGTTTGCATACATGGTGAGTGCACTCAAAATCTTTCTTTATAGTGCTACAGGTTAGTCGGCATATTTTAGGTGCCGTTGGAAAGCTGCTCTAACGTGCAGCTTGGGTTGAACGAGGGAGATAAGGTTCCCCTCAATCTGGACATGCATTTGGGATACACAGCTGGGACTACGACAGCATTGATCTGTTAATATACTTGTGGCCTATATATCACGAACACTTATTTCACTCTTGAATCAACAAACACTGCCCTACACACCTCCTTTTTCACCCGAAAAAACGTGAAAAGTAATAACAGACAACTCTACAGGCGTTTGTATTAGCAAACTACAGGATTACGGTATGCTAACCTACAGGAAATAATCAACCACCAATAATATCCTCCCCCGCGTCAGTGCTGAGTAGCGAACCGGTTGCTAATATCTGGTTAACTTCTTAACCGTCATCTTCACTTCTCTCTCTATTGCTTATGTGTAAATGCTGGAAAGCGGTAGAGGTTTCACAAATTTATTGCACATAATTATTGCCGAAAGGAAGGCTTTAGAATCAATACACGGTAGCAAAGAAAACGGACGAGGCACACGAACCGGAATCTGCCTAGGTCACCCCTCGCAGAACGTCCCTCATTACCTATGAAGGGAAGGAAGCAAAAGGGTCGCGCCACATCGAGCCGCCTGTTTGGAGCACAAGAAAAAGTAAAGAAAAAAAGCTGGGGCTCACGCGCACTCTGGGCCCTAGCGTTTACGGCCCGTCCCATCCCAAGCCCTCCAAGAATAGCTGCCAGCAGGCTCGGCTCGGTGGCCTGCGGATCCTCTTGCGGCCGCTGGCGCGTCGGATTCTTCGTCGCTCTTTCGACACCCACCGAAGCGTCCGTCCACGTGCGTTAGGCCTATCAGGACAAAAGACACCGTCCGCGCTTCTCCCTGGCGTGCTAACGCTATAGTCAAACGCTATACGACATGTATCGTATCTGCGGAGGAACGGCTCTTTTGAACAAGTACACAAAAAACAGGCAGGGTTGGCACTAATGGGGGCACGAGTTGTGAAGCATCTTACTCCCCCAACCCCACAAATCTTTTCTACCCCCCCCCCCCCTAAAAAAAAAAACAGCGAAAATTCAACTCAGAAATTCCCAGCCACCCTTTCCCACTGACAGAGCTTAGTGCAGGCCCTCATCTCCCGTTAAATGAAAAAAAAAAATCATGGCGCCACTCTATAGTGGAGCAACGCCATGCGCTCGTGCTTGTTGTTTTTCGTTCTTTGTACGGTTTGAATGTGCGGCTTTCTCTTCGCAAATGTGCACGCATAGGTGCGCAAATGGCTAGGTCAGAGATATGGACCTCTCCCGCCAGTTTATGAGGTAGGGTTGATGGCAAGTAGGTATGATGGCATGGCGGTTCTGACGGTAATTGCGTGCAGTGTTACTTGCCACCCCTCTCTCTCTCTCTTCTCCACAATAAACAACCTTGCGCATGCCAATAATATGCGTTCATTCAGAGCGCAAATTATAAACACACAGCTGCGAAGCAGCTGCATATGCTGATGCTGATACTGATGACCTCAGATGAATGGCACTCACCCACAGAGGGGGATGGGCCAAGAACCGGGCGGCAGGATACTTAAATGAAACTAAAATGAAATTAAAGCCAATCTGAAAAATTAGTTTTGAGATAATACTGCCAATATACAAAAATGTTTGCTGAACAAGTGGTCAAACCATCTCTTGTTCCCGACAGACATCGCTACGAATGATAAACTAAAGATCTGAAAACGTTAGGGCTCACTAGCACGGTAATCTTTTAGTTGCATTGATGTAATCAAACACAGTGGAGCATATATCCCTGTGGCAGTGTGAATGTGGCTTATGAATGCATCAGATACTTTCTTCGCACTTTAGTGCCACCGATTCGACCCGTCTTCAGTCTTTGCTGTGTTGCCGACCAAACTCGGCCAGTTTTATTGGTCGGCAAAATAATGTAGAGCTCACCTGGATTCCTTGCTGAAATATATTTTGCCCTCAGGGCTTACTCGTACTACGGCTCACTAAAGCCTTTCTCATCCGCATTCACTCGAATTCGAATTCAGCAAAATATTACTTATCCAGACTCTCGAAAGTGTTACTTCGCCTGACTAAAGGAAAGAAGTTTACATTTAAGGGCTCGTTTTTTTTTTTGTTAGATACAATCTTAATGAGATCTAACAGACAATCATGCTAAGGAAAGTATTGGTGAAGTTACTATAAGTTATTGAAATGTAAATGGGAAGAAAGAAAAGTGGACGAAATGATAACTTCTCATGGGCAGGGACCGAACCTACGACCTTCGAATAACGCGTGCGATGCTCGACCAACTTAGCTACCACGGTGGTCATCCCTCCTCCCCCCCCCCCCCGTGCACTTTATGGGGTATGTGCATTAAACGTATGGATGGATGGATGGATATGGTTGTACCCTTTAGATCGGGCGGTGGCTAGCGCCACCAAGCCGTAATACTAAATGAACCAAAAACTATATTTTTTTTTCTTAAAAAGTGAGTTTGAGGATTCGTAGTTTGTAGTGAAGAGTTTAATTTTCACTCGTGCCTTGACTTTACCCACCAATCACATAACCTCCTTCTAGTTGAGTCCACCCGCTTAAAGTCTATTTTGCCCTCCCGGTCCCTAAACCCCACTGCTTTGAAAAACTCTGCGCCATCATCCGGAACTATAGGGTGAAGCCCTTTACAGAACAATATCAAGTGTTCATTGTGGCGAGTGTGGAACACTCTTAACTACATCCCACTAACGGCTCAACCTTGATGATTTGACTAGTTGTTGAGTTTGCCGTCCGATTGGGGGAGGAGTGGGGGAGGGCAAAGAGCAAGAACGGTAATGAAGGCACAGCTCGCGTGCTTTCAGAAATAGAAAGGAACTCGCTTGCCGTGGGCGATTGCTGATTCGAGAGAAAGAGATCTGTCAACTATCGCCCAACAAAGGGCGTCCTTGTTTGCCCGCAATTAGTCAGCCTCTTCGTCACGCGCGTGCTTCGCCTCATCCCTTTGTGCACGACTAACTCTTCACATTACATGTGTGTGCAGTGTTGCGCAAGGCGTTCGACATGTTCGACCGCGACAAGAAGGGCTACGTGCACACCAACATGGTGTCGGCGATCCTGCGTACGCTGGGTCAGACCTTCGAGGAGAAGGACCTCAAGGAGCTCATCTCCGAGATTGACCAGGACGGTGAGAACAAGGTCACCTTCTATACGCCGCGACGCCATGAGCGTGCTAACGTTTCGCCTGAGCACGGCCTCCGAAGTCTTCTCATTTTGCTTATATATGTTCGTTTTTCTTTGTTAAGCGCAGAATAATTACAACTAACGGACAAGAAAGCCAACTGGAAAGTACAGGGGATGTTATTTGTAGTAACTATGATGTCGAATGTAAAGAAAGTATAGTGGACGAAAAGATAGTCTGCCGCTGGCAGGAACCAACGGTCATTGCTCCATTCACTTTGCGGGGTGTATATTGTGAGCTAATGGTCGCCTACATCTTTGGTATTTAAATTTCCAAGCTCACGAGAGATTCGCACGAGGCGGGCGGCTGTTGGCCGCGTGGTCAATTGAACAGGCGGTACGTGTTGTACAGGCTCCGGCGAGCTGGAGTTCGACGAGTTCGTGGCGCTGGCCGCGCGTTTCCTGGTCGAGGAGGACAGCGAGGCCATGCAGGAGGAGCTGCGCGAGGCCTTCCGGCTGTACGACAAGGAAGGCAACGGCTACATCAACGTGTCCGACCTGCGGGAGATCCTGCGCGCCCTGGACGACGCCCTCACCGAGGACGAGCTGGACGAAATGATCGCCGAGATCGACACCGACGGCAGCGGAACCGTCGACTTCGACGGTACGTTACACGCGCCAAAAACGATGGGCCGATCTGCGCCTGTGTTTCAGGCCGAGCTCGGTATGAGAGAGCAAACGCTGAAGAAATATTGGGAAAAACAGCAGCAGAGCACCTATAAGCAGACGACGCGTGCACCAATGGATGTTGTCGCCGATACGTATGAACAGGTGATCTTCCGTAGCTCACGTTAGATGCAGCAACCCCCCCCCCCCCCCCTTTTTTTTGAAGGGGGCGGTAGGGCATCATCAATACGTCGGCTGAGAGCAAAAATAAATGTCTTTCACCTTCAAGTTCCCTTAGTTGAGGACTTAAAGGGGCCCTGAAGCACTTATTCAAGTAACCATGAAATGGATTCACTAAGAGAGCTTATTGTTTCACGAATTGAATGCCGCGAAAATGTTAAGAATCCATCCAGTAGGAGCGGAGTTACAAAGAATTGTCGCACGCTGCAATCGCCTTCTCTCTTCTCTCGTCCCGGCGAAAGCGCTGGAGGCTAAGCAGGAAGGTATGGTAGGGGCGAATCAAGTACGTCACGCGCGCCTCGTGACCTTGAACACTTTTTCTTTTCTTGGAATACGCGGCTTATTCCGTGTGATCGCGCGCGCACGCGTGGACAAGTCGCGGACTCCCGCGGCGATCTCCGAGCGCGCCATGTTCAAATCAGCCAATGGCTGATAGCTGGCCTTCTACGCGCGATTTTCGAGCGTCTTCTGCCGTTTCTCGAGAGAAGAGAAAGAAATTTTTAGCTCACTTTAAAAATTTATTGTGAATTCCAGGCCACGTGCTACACTATAATATTTGGCTCGCGTGTTCTCGGGAGCCTCTGCTGGCCGCGTTTTCTGACCATGCTCAGAAAGTGTCGCAGGGCCCTTTTCAAGGACCCTGTGAGTTTTTACTAATGGCTAGCTGTTCATGACGCTTCCGCTTGTATTCAAAACGCGAAATTTTCTATCCAGTGAAGTTCGAAGCTGGGAAAGTCATGGTCTTCTAGAGCGATCAAACGGGGTGTCAAGGGAAGAGAAACAGAGTCCAGGAAAGCATGGAATTACACTGTGGCGTGTCCCGATGAAAGTTTTTAGACCCGAAAATATATCAGTTTGTGCAATTCAAAGGTAATTAGATATCGTTGAGGGAGGCGCTTATGTCGCGCAGTGGACTTGTAATAACCTGCTGTGATTGAAACACCGCGTCACGCTGTCCAGTTCTCGCATACGTCACTCCGCACAGCAACGGTGTGTCATGTGTGTGGTTTCCCTCGTTTATTTACCTCTGGAAAGGATCTGCTAACCTTCCAGTCAACATCTACCACAACCGCAATATCTCACGGCGCGCAATTTCACCAGTCCTCGCGTCTCTCTCTCTCACACACACACACACACACACACACACACACATACACAAAATGAACTGCTCTTTTGCATCGATAGTTATTGAAACTGAAACTATAGACTCTCTTGACAATAGACTTTAGACTCTCTTGACAGATATTTTTGAAAGACGAGAAATAGGTGCATTATACACAAGACTTGCATGCATACGTATTTCGACTTACTGTAGACGTTTGTAATGCAATCGCTTTTCGCAACGAGCAGTCGCTTACTTATGCTGTTCTATCCCATTTTCCTAAAATATTTAAGGTGCCAATGATCGTGATATCGGGATCGTTTAATCATCCTTACAAGATTTTTCATTTCCATGTATCGAAAGTTCCGCAAGAATCTGAAGACTTGAACGGGCACTTGACCAATGAAATCCGGGTGTAGCCAAGGTTTAGCCAAAAAGGGAGGAAAGGAGAGAGTCTATAGCGATCAAACCTTTGTCCAGCTGCGCCAATTAATACAACCGTTAGAGAGCACTGGGTACGGACAAAATAATTACTTTCTGATTCAACCACACACATATATCAAAACACGTATATTTAAAAAATACATTCGAATAAAATACAAAAGGTGCATACGACAAGCACGGTGCAATTAAGCTTCACTGCATCGCCATAGTAGCCCGCCAAACTTTTGTTTGTTTCTCCGATTGCTTGTGGCGCTACCAATGTACATGTTGCGTAGACATGTCTCAACTGTTTTAGGTACAGCAGAGTAGCGATATTAGTAACTGCTGCCCCTGCAGTCACCCAAAACGTGCAGAAAGCTACGCTCCTTGGTCTACAAAACTATACCGACAACCAAACCAGCGGCTTAGCCAGAAACTTTTGTTTTTAAATTGCCGTTTATGTATGTTCGTGACAGTGCCTGCAATGAGTGCGTGTATGCACACGCAAAACAAAAAGAAAACATTAAGGGGAGGGTCGACGGGTGTTGGAACCCGCAACCCCCCCTCACGGCTAAGCCAACGAACCCAACCAACATCGTCTGGAGCTATGCGGCGTACAGGAGCGGTGCTTCCCCGTCGAGCTCGTCTCGCGTGACAAGGCGCATCGCTAAGGCCGGATCTCGGCGCGAACCAGATGCGCCGACAAGGCCAAGATCAATCTCTCAACAAAAGGCAAAAAAACTAAACAAAAGTAAGAAACGGGCGCTCGTATCTCGTTACGTCGAAACAGGAGAAAGAGAGGCGAGCCCGGAGTAACCGGAATCGCTTCCCTCTCCGCGGCCCTCTCGTGCTTGCTTTCTTCAGTCTGCGCGCACCCCTCCACGTACACGTAATGGGCCGGTCGACCCCGACCCCTTTTCGGCTTGACGTCTCCGACGGCCCACCCCGTTAGACGGCGGCGTTGTGACTGCACTGACGCGACCAGTTTTTTCTACTTTTCCTTTGTTTCATTGGTCCTCTTGTCGGCGTGCTGTTAATGAAGTGTCTGCTATACTATGTACATATACGCCGAGTCTGTTTATGAATCTTTCCCTTCTGGTAAGAACAAAAAAGTTTTTTTTTTTAAATTGGTCGGTTGATCTTCCGGGAACGTCTTCTGAATGAAGCAGCTGAACAGACCAGATTCTTTTTCTCTTGCACCTGCGTTTAGAGCAAGCTCGCATCATAGTAAACATATTTACCACACGTTATCGCTATCACGCTACTGTAGTATTTCGTTGCACGCAAGGAGTTATACAAAAAGTTTGGTTCCAAGTGACCTGCAGTCCGCTGGCCAAACATGGCAGCGCCATGCCTAGCAGTCGACGGAAATCGTTGTGAATAAACACGGCAAGCCCCAGCGAATTGTAGTAAAGGTAGAAAAAAGTTACATAATATGGTTATGACGTTCAGGCGCTGCGATTTAGAGCATTTTTTCAAAAATTATTTGGAGTGCCTTTCCCTCACATTCTGTAAGGATGTTTGTCGTTAGCCTGCCGACCATAATTTGTGACCGGATTTAGCCACCGTACTCAAGGGTGGATCCAGTGGTGCAGTCTAAATGTGCGGAATCCCCCTGGGTTGTGAGTATGAGTTGCATATCGTTGTTCAATGAGCTTTGGAACCTGAACTTGGCAACGCTTAACGCTAGAACCTTATCTAGAGAGGGAAGTCTAGCTGTACTATTCGAGGAGCTAGAGGGTGTTAAATGGAATATAATAGGGCTCAGTGAGGTTAGGAGGACAGATGAGGCCTATACTGTGCTACAGAATGGGCATGTCCTTTGCTATCGGGGCTTGGCAGACAGAAGAGAACTGGGAGTGGGGTTCCTAATTCACAGAAACATAGCTGGCAACATAGAGGAATACTATAGCATTAATGAAAGGGTGGTAGGTATTGTAATTAAACTGAATAAAAGATACAAGATGAAGGTAGTACAGGCTTACGCGCCTACATCCAGCCATGATGACGCTTCAGTTGAAAGCTTCTATGAAGACGTGGAATCGTCAATGAGTAAGGTAAAAGCACAGTATACAATACTGATAGGCGACTTTAATGCAAAGGTAGGGAAGAAGCAGGCTGGAGACCAGGCAGTAGGAGATTATGGCATCGGCAATTACATATAACACTTCCCATAAACGGAGCCCCCCTTCCCCTTTGATCAGCTCCTGTCCGCACTTCCCCGCAAGCACTCGTTTCATTGCATCGTTGTTAAAGTTTCTTTGTTTCCTTGCCTCTTGCTTCGAGGCTTTGTTCCGTTGTAACAGTAACATAATCTTCATTCAAGCCTATTGAAATTACCGAGCTGTCTCCCATTTTCTTCTTCTTCTTTTTTTTTACTGCTTGAAATCGGACGTCGCACATGCCTCGTGCTATCGCCAGCCGGCGATCTCAGTCTTTCTTTTACATTTTTTTATTTTCACACTTTTCTCGCTAAAACTTTTTGCAGAGTTCATGGAGATGATGACCGGCGACTAGACCAACGGTCCATGCTCCCCATCGAAGCGCCACGGGGATGGGCTTCACCAGAGAAAAAAGGAACTCCACCAACTCCTTCGACCAGAAGTGCGGAAACAACGAAATAAAAGAAAGAAAAAAAAACGTTACTACACAAAGCGTCAGCGAATGAAAGACCTAGATGGAGAGAGAGTGTGAGAGATATAAAACTCTTCGAAAAAAATTTAAAAAAAAGTATATATACCCTAAAAAACCGCTATCCGTGGCAGAAAGCGGAAGCGAAACCGCGAATGCCCTAGGATGCTGGCTTCGCGATGACGTTGTTTTCAACTTTGTTTCCTCTATTTACTTTATACAGCGTTGGCTTATTGCCGGTCAAAAATTTTTTTTTTGTGTGTTCTCTCACTTATTAGTATGTTTAAAAGTGCAGCTGCATACCACGTCAGCGTGTTCAGTGGCATACCGTTCGACTGACTAAGGGAACTCAGTGAACGAAAAAAAAAAAAAACTTAGGTTGGTCATACAGTGGCTGTATATGCCTGCCCTGTCATCTAAAGAGGAATTTTGTCACGTAAACTACGCGGCACGTAGACAGATGGCGTCAATGCAAGCGAACGATGTTGTTTGAAAGCTAATCACGATAAAGAGAACAGTATTCGCCGGATGTGCCACATAATAAATTCGTTTGTTTCTGTTCTTTGGCTGTGCCTCACTTGCTGTCCCTTACTTGGTTTCCAGTTCTGATTAAACGCTTCCTTTATGCTTTATCGACACGTTACACAAAGTTTTCAGTGTTTTTGTTTTCTTTTCAAAATGACTTCTAGGTGACGAACGCACGCCATTCAAAATTGGTCAAAATACTTAAGCACACCGAGCAATCGAATGAAGGGCACATCTCTAGCTTGAAATTTTAGTGCCCCTTTTAGTTGAATTTTAGTTTTAGTTTTTAGCTTTTAGTTTTAGTTTTAGTGCCCCTTTTAGTTTTAGTGCCGGAATTTCTACAATACTCCAGGAAGAGCGGATGACTTCTCTTGACTCCGCCGTTAGACAGGCACTCGTAGTTTATCCTATTCCTAGGAATATGCACCCTCAATTTAACGTCGCAAGGAGAAGGGCTAGAGCCAAGAAAATTTTGGAGCAGGTGCACTCGAAGTCGGGATCGTCGACCTTCACGGACGCTGCGCGTGCGGATAGGAATCGTTATGTGGCCGTTGCGGTCTCTGAGCGAGGTACAGTAATGTCGGCATGCTCTGTCAAGGCAACCTCCCCAGCAATAGCTGAACAGGTATCCATCGCACTAGGGCTTTTGGATTCATCCCGTGTTCAGATCTACTCTGATTCCCGTTCGGCGGTTAGAGCCTTTGCCTCTGGCAGGGTCTCCCCACCTGTTGCTAGAATTCTCAGAGGTAGGACCATCACTCCACACGAGATCATTTGGTTCCCGGCCCATATGGGCTCCACGATCAGCGGCATCACCAACTCCAACGAATTGGCCCACGCCCGGGCGCGAGGACTTGCCTTCCGCGCGGGGCTTCACGGCCCTGGCACGTTGGACCGCTCCGCCCCGCCCGGGGCCGATCCTCTGGATGGGGGTGCGGCTGATCGAGGGTCGCGGGACGTTCTAGC
This sequence comes from Rhipicephalus annulatus, assembly GCA_013436015.1. Classification (NCBI taxonomy): domain Eukaryota; kingdom Metazoa; phylum Arthropoda; class Arachnida; order Ixodida; family Ixodidae; genus Rhipicephalus; species Rhipicephalus annulatus. Next base: position 429,789 of record WOVY01003660.1, on the reverse strand, counting down.
GACATTTAACGAAGTCACTTCACATTATCGTTTGAGTCGTAGGGTCTTTCCTCCACCCCATTCGCATCTTACCAGAGGACAAGAAGTCACGCTCAGACTACTACAGACAGGGGTTTACCCCTGCCCAGCTAATGTATCTATTTATATGGATATATCTCCTGACTGCCCGGACTGTGGGTGTGTGTGTACATTTGAGCACATGATGTGGGACTGCCCCCACATACCCAAGGAACTCAAGGCGCAAATCATCCCAAGACAAGGGTTTTATTCCGCCATCAAAAGTACGGATCGTCACCGTCAGCTTCGGGCAATCCAAGGGGCCCACGATGCCGCAGGCAGGTACTCCCTGCCTGTTCCAACGTGGGAGCGGCCCGCAGGGGCGTCGGGGTAAAACCCGACTCTCCTCCCTCGGTGTACAATAAAGTTATCTATCTATCTATCTATTTTAGTTGAATGCGGTTTCTTTACGTTCATTGGTTATTAGAGTAAAGGATTTACTTCTATAGTACAAGCCCAGAAAACCACATTGTGTGCGAGTTGGACCTTGAAGTTGAGCGCAAGTCTATTTTTTTTCGTCGTTCTTGCGTCGTCATAGCAACGGACATGCGCGATGTCGTTTTGTCCCCTCCTCTCCATCGGTCGGCGAAATCCGTGAGAGGTCACGGCGAAATCCGTGAGAGTCACGGGAAATCCGTGACTCGAGGCCTTGGTATCCGTTCCTTGACTAACACGCTGGAAATATACACTTTCAACGGTGAGAGAAAAAATCACCTCCTTTCCCTTCGATTGCACTGATAATATAAGAATTATTTGTTACCGCTTTACGTCGACCCAAGACAACGATCCATATACGATTATAAGGGATGACTGGACACGACGAACACCAAGATCCGGAGCACTGGCCGAGAACAAGGAGCCGTGGTCAAGACGGAAATTTTGACCACCTCGTTTTTTTTTCGTTAACGTACACCTATAACTACACGGGCCTCTGGCAGTTCAGTTTCCGTTAAAAATGCGGCCGCCCCGGCCGGTATTCGAATCCGCGACCTTCTAGACCAACATGGCGAATCGCTGTTGCACGAGAGATGCTACAACCGACGTCACTGTATCGGCAGTGCATATTGAGAGGGATATATGGATATATAAAAGATCCCAGAGGCGATTATATGGCGGCACGCAGGGAGCTTTTGTGTGCAAGGTATACATACGAAGAGAAATGTGGATAGCGTGTCACTGTTTCTTGGCTGTTGTCTAGATTATTGTCCAAATCCATTCATTCATTCATTCACTTTTTCTGTCCCTCGCACTGATTTTGGTATGGGGCAATTCACTGCTCGCCTGAAAGTCGCAAGCTAGGTCTTACTATTAAAAAAAAAGTGGCAATGCAATTTTTGCGCTTACTTGTTTATTTTAATGCTTTTGCATCATTTGCTCCGGTATAGCACGAAAGGCCTATACGGAACGTCGGATGAACCAATTGGCCGTGTGCCTTTCATTCTTGTATAATTCAGCGCATTTCCCCTTCACGAGTTACTAAACCATAGTGACGAACCAAATGTTCTAGTAAATAATATATTCCTTGCAGCCATGCGAGCGAACATGCAACTTCGACCGGTGACACTCTTGTTCCGCCTGTTATCCGCTTCTGTTCGGATATTTCTGGCCATTTTTTTTTTCAACTATCGTCGATATATCCATGGTGCCACACTTTCGGATTAAACAAACCACATAATTATTCATACTCAATTTGATTCAAGAGGACGCTCCAGAGAAGAACTAATAACAATGGTGCTACTCTTGCAACGCGAAGACGTTTGACGGTAAGGTAAAAGGCAATATACTAAAAAGGGGACATGCAGGGAAGGTTGTTTCGGCTGTGCTAGCGTGAAACCGAGGGAGGAGCAATGCTTTCAGTGTGCGTCGGTGTTTCCCCCAGCAAAAAAATTACTATTTACTATTTTACCCGCCACAGGTCCACCTATATCTACGCACCATCACTTTGCAGATGTTTCAAGAAGTTGTGTTCAAGTAGATGACTTCACCGTAGAGATGGGCGTTGTGTTTCTGGTTTTATTTAGATAAGAATTTTATTCGTTAATGATGGACCATGACGACGACATGACACGCCGACAAACCGAGTCCGTAAGCTCCACCCCTAAAAGATAAAATAAAGAGAGAAGAAAACTCTGATGAGATCTAATTATCTGAAGAAGTCTTGTGTGCGGTTCATGTGAGCATGTGGCACCTGCCGCTTGTTGGTTATGGGCTTTGGTTCTACATTCTATATGAATGACAGAGAGAGAAAGACAGAAAGGGCATGAATGAACTTGCTCTGCCAAGTATATGAACGCAAGTTTCGGAAGGGCGCACAGAGGAGGTCGCAGGTCGGTGAGGCAACAGCTGGCATTGTCGAGCAATCAGAAAAGGCGGCCAAAAGAATCTACAACGCAGAGTTCAACGAGTGGGAGTGGCTTTTTTGGCGCTGCAACAAGTTTTTCATTGTCTTCTTTTTTTTTTAAATTAAGGTGAGCGCGTCTTAGCGCGTGCCAGGGCATTGCGCGGTGAGCGCGGTTATTTAAAGATTTTGTCGTGGGCGGGCAGGGAACACGAAAACAAATTCAAGCGGCTTACAAAATAAACTAAAAAAAAACGCCAAGATGTGCGCACAGGTTCCCAGGACGAAGCGCTTGGTCACGCTAAAAATGTTCACTTTTGAATCATTTCTCCGAAGAGCGAAAGTCTAGCGAAAGCGGGCTTTCGCTACTTTCGCTTTCCGCCGCTGGGCAGGGCTGCGGTAGCTGTGCGCAGACATATGCGCAGTCGACGCGTCTCGTGGTCGGTATCATGGCGGCCTCGAACCGTGAGATTTGGAGGTTCCGCTAAAAGTAAATTAAAGTTTCGGATAGTCGTACACTATATATATTTTTTAATTTGTGCATTTCGTGGGTGCTTCGTCAAACGTCTACCAATGTTGAAGCAGTTGCAAATGGGACTTCGCGCCTTCCTCCTACTGGCTTCGAAAATATGGAGTTTTGTATGTTATGTTGTTAGAAAACAGGTTCGAGCGGTGAGTACTGTTGGAGAGCTTGCCCAACGAATTTATTCATTCAAACGTCGCCAGCTGGTATTGCTGGCTTCCGTGCTTACCGTGTTAGCAGCTTGCGCTAGGGAGTGATTTGAGCGTTAATCGACCTGTTGACGCAAGGTCGCAAAGCAACCTTTGTGTCGCGGCGATACCTCTCTTGGGAGAGACGGTGGATTTCTGTGCATGGCCTTTTCTGACTCTACCATCCGCTGCCGCGGCGAGAAGCCCACCTTTCTCGCGCAAACATAAACTTGTTAAGTCTGTCCAGCCTGCCGTTCATTTCCATGTGCTTCGTCGCGAGTCTCGAAAAACGTCCAAGCCCCGCGCCGGCAAAATAAATAACAAAATGAAGAAAGAAACCCTTGCGCTTTTCTTTCTTTCCTTTGATGTACCGCGGTGTCCTTGCCATTGATTTCGGGTCCCAAAAGTGCCACCGATCGGCTGTGACGCCTAGAGCATGGGCTGTGTCGCACATTCCTTTTCCCACAATTGGTTAGTGGTTTGGTATTTCGCGTCCAATTCGCGTTCGTTTCTTTCTATCGCGCGGACGCTCGCATTGAAAGAGTTCTTCGCTGCACGCAACTACGGAAGTTGCTCCACGCTCGAAGTAATGGCAACCCACTGATACGGACGCTTTATTGCGGCTCCATTAATGCTTGGGTTTATACGGGATTGATGGGTCTGTACTGACCTAGCAGGGCAAGAAACGTTGAACGTCGAATTTTAAGGTTTTGGAATTGCGTTCGATATTCGTAATGCTAGGCCAGATGTGAACAGGCGAGCTTCTCGTTCGTGTGGTGTTGCCAAGTGGTTGTGAGAGAGCGTGGTATCGCCGTTTTTAATCCCTATAACCGATTGACTGTCATATACTTGAGAAGCACTGGTAGAATCAACCGAGGGTTGTCAAGCAGTTGCGCTCGCTTGTGTTTGTTTCGTACGACCCTCGTGAATCACGTATGATGAATTTGTGACTTTAATCGCTCTGATTTCGCTGCAGGCTTGTAAATCTGGTGCTAAAAAAAAACGTTTCTAAGGTAACTGAAATTCAGTTCAAGTTATTCGAATGGCTTGCGTTAATTGGGCAATTGCGAAATCATTGTTAACTGGGAGTTGTTAAAATAGCGGAACAATGGCAGCGATTTCACTTTGCCTTTTCTTGGTACTTGCCTACTCCAGCATAGCCTCGGAGGATTGTTCTTGCGCAATTAAAAAGTCATTTTGAAGACTCGCGCATTGATTTTTCTCATCTAGATAGTTGTGAAATGGGTTACTCAAATGCATCTAATTGGTCCTGCAGTAAAGTGCTCATGATCTTGCAGAGTACGGGGCAGTGCTCGGACGTTGGTCCCTTGCCGTTGGAAGTGTAGATCAAGAAAGAGAAAAGCTTGTTTAGTGTCTTTTAAGTTTATAACACATGTTCAGAGTTTGTAGCTCTTAAACCTCCGCCTAGCGAAGTTGAAGCTCGGGATGGCTTAGGGCGATCATATACTCCAATGATTCTAGCAAGGATCTTTCATAATATTCCCATGTTGTCATGTGAACAGAAAATAGTCGAAAGAGAAAGCCCTGTGTGCTGCATTGAATAATTTGGCAACATACAGTTGGTGAGTTGCCACTCTTTCCTTGTTCGTTGCGGGTGTTGGTGCATTGCCACTCTTTCATAGTCCATTGAGAGCGTGTAGCTGTCTCGCACCTGTGCCTAGCAAAGTTGAAGCTCAGAATAACCTAAGATGGTCATACAATTCAGTGTTTTTTGGAAGGCTCTTGCTCAATCTGACCATGGAGTAATAAGAGTGAACAGTGGAAGTGCCTCAGACAGGTCGGCCGACGTTTCGATAGGAGGACCTAACTTTCTTTGTCAAAGGCACCTTGTCATCCTTCGCGTGTTAGTTTTAAGGGGGTTAGCAGTGATGTCATCTCCTGGTGGTGGCGTGTGTCCCTGTTTTAAATTTCAATCTGACCATGCCTTAATGCAGAGAAAGGGCAGTTGAAACAGAAGTTCCTTGTGCTGCACTCAGTGTTTCATGCCACATGCAGTTAGAAAGTTGCCACTCTTTCATAGTCACTCTGCTAGTTTGCAGTGATCACATGCCAGCATCCTACTTTTATTGAAGAGTGTATTGAGATTGCTGGGGAGGAATGCTTATTATATAGTCGGCCTTTTAAGCTTGTTTTCTTTTTGTTCCGGTGCTTAATCGTGTTGTCATGGTTCATCCTAACTGTGTCTTCGGTCTGTCTCTCGTCAACTCTCGTACTACGTCATTGATGCGGCTTATGTGAAACTAGAAAAATTTATCCTGCTGTCTCTATAGGTTGTTTACGTCCTGTCACTGAACAGCTGTCACGGGTGGCCTGTGTTTGTCCCTCGCAGCTGTGCAGCAGCCGTTCTGATGCACCCCTGAAATGTGTGGAGCCCTTTCCTTCCTTGTGTTGCGAAACTGAGGCTCTGTGTGTGTGGGGTACAAAGCAGAATGTGACACGACGTGACTTGGTTTTCATGCAGTGCGCTGGACATGTTTCGTTTCATTATATCTTATCTCTACGTTTTTTTTTTTATCGTAGAACAAGGCTATCTGAGTGTACTGGACAAAGTTCTGTTGACGTCTGTTTTTTGCTTGAACTGCTATTTCGGTTTGGTGTCGCAAGTGTTCATGCCAGAGTCGACGACGCTGTCACATTCATTTCCTGTCCTAATGTTTTGTTGCTTGCTGCACACTCACACTACTAACACAAGCAGCATTTCATTTTTCAGTGTATATTTTCATTAGGTCACATAAAGAGGTATGCTTCTTTGTCTCTCAACCATTTATGAAAGAATGAAAAGCATCGATATGAACAGCGAAGTTGGTAGGCTCTGACGAGAATTTCTCGGCGCGGGATTGCTTGAGCCACCGCTTCAAAGCACCTCTAGACTAGAGTGCCATATGCATTGGAGTGGACAAATGCGTAGCCTTTTTGAAACAAACCTGGCAGGCAGCCTTGTGTGCTAATTATAGTGAGAATAATGTCAAGCACTTCTCGCAACGGTGTTGTGTTACTTCTGGCAGAGGACTTTACTTATTGATTAAAATAAAAATGTTATTGAAAATTTTCATTAGACTGACATTAAGCAACTTTAGTAGAAACATTGGATCTATAATGAAAAAATGTTGTCAATGGGTTGCACAAGAGGAAAAAAAAAACTGCAATTCTGGATATGCAAAGCCTTTTGTTTTTTCCCCCTTACACTCCCGCTGACAGCAACAAATGTGATGTGAAAAATGATGATGATAATTTCTTTAAAATGTTCTAGAATAGCCAATTTTACTGAGGCCACTGCTCTAACAAGCGTGCTTGTCATTGTCAAGGAAGGCAATTGATTGATATGTGGGGTTTAACGTACCAAAACCTCCATTAAATATGAAAGATGGCGCAGTGGAGGGCTCCGGAAATTTCGACCACCTAGGGTTCTTTAATGCGCGACCTGCGGCTGCTGTCGTATAAGCAAGCAAGCACTCTGGTTGTAATGCTAGATTAAGTAACATTCCCTCTTGGGTAATTTTTCATTGCTTTAAGCCGAAATCGTCTCCTGAACTTCTATCCTACCTACCCTGTTGGAAACATGGTGTCAGGATATGCATTGGTTGCAACACTGAATAGAAAGGAAACTTTGTGTAGCTATCGTAGTTAAGATAAATAGGAAGAAAGTGAAATTGCATGGTTTAAGCATTGTGTGGAGTGCTGTATTTGCAGCGTGGTCATAAGCACTGTGTTTATATCATCAGGATAATACTGGTGATACCGATACAGGAAAAATTGCCTTGTATTCATCGGAGGCTTAAGTGACTGTGTGTGATGAGTACTGTTCTAGGGACTGGATATAATTCAGTGGCCCAGAACAGGACCAACTATGGGTAACCAGGGATGGCCACCTATACTTTGGTGCATGTTTAGTTAGTGTGGGGGCGGTTGCGTTAACGATAGTTTTCAGTGCTCTTTTATTTTCTTTAAAATGGCATGAATCTAGAAAGAACATTTTGGCAATACATTTTGGCTCATACTTGCACAAGGCGCGTTAAGTAGGGTCGTTGCTTCACCTGTCCTTGCAGATAAACCCTCACAATAGCATGCTGACCCACATGCGGTGTCCTGCTTTGCTTTGCCGCCTTATCGGACACCATTGCCTGGTTGATGTGCAAGTCACTTGCTGATAAGATACCGAATTGTCTGTGCAGCTGATAAGAGTGAACCCCCTTATCGATAATGCGGGTTCTGTTCAGAGTGTAGCCCCAGCATGTTACTTCCTGATCAGATGAGATTTTATAAAACTCCGAATTTCTTGTAGCTACACCCATTTTGTCGGTGTTAATTTTCTTTCTGTGATGCAAGTCGGTAGACAAGGACAAGGCTACCACGTGGAAGCCGAAACTTTAGTTTTTGACTACACCCAATTGGGTCAGTGTTTAGTTTTTTCTTCCTGTTACAATGTTGTCTTCCCGGACGTGTTATGTTTTTTCCTCAAGAAACATTCACCGACGGCTATCATACTGCCTAGTGCAAATCATGAGCGCTGCTTCGTGTTGGGGCAATGCCAACTTAGAAGTTATGGCTGTCCAAAGGTGTAGCAACATAACATTCTTTACATATTTCCACAGAAGTCCCCAGCATTAGAGTGCTGTGCACACCTGTGCATCGCAGCTGCCGCAAATTAAGCGAAACGTGTGCAGTGCTCGTGTGCTACGTGCACTACTCTATGCATTGCAGATACTACAAACCAGATGAAACGCTGACAGCCCCATTACAACAAGCAAAGCCAGCCGCAGTGCAAGTGCCAGTCTTGCATGTGCATGAGCTTCGACCGAGGGGCCTGCGCGTGTCATGAAGGAAGAAAGCGAGGTTTGAGGCTAGGGGCTTGCGATATGGACAGACTTGGCGCATGCTCTTTTTCATTCTCTTCACTCTATCGGTTACGCCGCTGATGCCAGCCAACAACAGCAACCCCGCTCAATGCAGGAACTGGTGCCTAAGAGCTGAACTCGGAAAAATTGACCTCCATTGTCGCTGTGGCAAAAGGTGGTGCTTCGCTTTGGAGCAGCTTGGCGGGATGTTTTTTTGAAGAGCTACTGCTTCAACCCTTTCTTGCAATCCTCTTGTGTGAAACTGTGTTTCGCTTTCTCTCGTATGAGACAGTCATCTCTGATGGAATAAGATGTGGTACTGTTAATCGAAAAAAAAGTATTGTCTACACCAAGACCACCGGATTAAAAAAAAAAGTCAACATACAAAAAAGTATGTAACAAATACAGAAAAAATGCCACTTGAGATTTATTAAAATCAGTCAGCTCATGCATAAGCATGTTTCAATTCCTCGCCATTGTAGTTCTTTTGCCTTTGTTGTCTTTCAAGTGATGAGCATCCTGCGTCTTTTATCGTTGCGATGATAGCTTAAAACATTAAAGTTTTTGTGTTATCCAAGAAAAGAATGAAAAATAATTAGAGTTGGCAGCCTTGAGCAAATTACTGTGTTGAGCAGCTCGATTGCTCTCAGGTGGGCTCTGTTTTCATTTCCGTGGATCCAAATGAGCGATCTTACAAAAGTATTCAAGTATGCTAGCTCATAACTAACTTGCGAAATAAAGAAACCTCGTGCGATGACAATGAGAAAACTGTGCTTAAAGCTTAAGGCAAGTGCTCGTTGTAGTGATGAACGCTTTGGTTTGACGGTGTATCTAATTGGACGTCCCGCATTCCTTCATTTCAGGTCATACAACACCAGACAATCAAGTATGACGTTCTACCCCTCTCTCCACTGTCCAAGCATAGGCTAAGTGAGTAATGTGTGCGCCTTTCGAAGGCCTTCTTCACTTTTAAGCTGCTTTGCGTAGGCTTCTTTTTGTGTACTGTGACGAGTTACGTAAACAGTCTTTTTCTTTTTTGTGTGTTTGTGTGTATGTGTATGTCACTGGCAATCTAGGCAAATGGTGAAGTGCATTTCAGAGAGAGTGTGTGCATGCAACAAAGGATTTAAGCATAGATAAACTTTTCTCTTCCAAGCACTTCCGGTGGTAAACTTTCTTCCAGTTTACCAAGTATTCAGGAAAAGTCTTCTCAAAAATAAGACTGGCATGAAATCGATGGTTCTGATCGATATGATATACGTATGATATTGGAAGTGCGAGTTTTCTTATGAAGAGGAACAATTATCTGTCAGAATAATTCATAAAAAAAAGAAAAATTTCATTGAAAGAGTGGACGGTTTTTCTTGTGACTGTCCGGGATCGGTGTGGCATCTGGGGGAGCAAATCTCTGCAATGTATTGTTTTCTACATGGCCTTCGACATCCCTTTCGGCAGCACTGTGAAACACACCATTAACACAAGGAGTGCGCCAGCGCACGCTGACACCGATGTGCGAGTTCTGCTGCTATACACTAAGTCAGGGATCAGTGTTGTCTCAAATTTTTTGTTTCTTTTCAGTTTCAATGCTGTATCATGGCACTCACCTCATTCATTAATTAGGACTGTAAACCTTTTTTTAAGTAGTACTGTAAAGATACTTGTTGTGGATTTAAAAAAAAAAGACAAAAGGAGCAGAAGCTACAGAGGGGGAAAACCGAAAAAAAATTGGCTGGCTTCAGAAATTTTTGCAGTTCCGGACATCTGTACTAGAGCACAAATATTTTAACATTCAACTGTCAGAACGGTGCTTCAGAACCATAAAAAATTTGCTCACTGCGAAGTGTGTGTGAAACAGTTCTCTGTAGGATGCTAGTTTTTTTTTCTTTATTTCACGTACGATATGTGTGAATGGTCAATACGTCTGCTATAGCTTTTGTGAGTGGTCTACTGGCTTTTCAAACCAAAAGCCCGAGTTGCAAGCCTCGATTAGCATTTGACATTGTGCCTTGCTCCGTTTTCACAGGCTTGGTGAAACGGAAGATACTAGTCCTCGACTTGGATGAAACGCTGATTCACTCTCACCATGATGGCGTCATCAGGCAAATGGTCAAGCCAGGGACGCCGCCCGACTTTGTCCTAAAGGTTACTAGTACTTGTTCTTTCCCATTTTGTAGTGCTTTATGGTGCAGCCTAAGATTGAAGATTACCATATAAAGTGGGAATCGAGTGGGAATATAGGTTGACTCCCAAGTTCAGGTTACCGAAAAAGAAAAAGAAGGAAAACAACCCAAAAATGAACGTCATTTATTTGCGAATTGGGCGCACCGCACCCCGATTGTTGGAGCTCCCCTCAACCACCATCGCAACTGTTCCTATTCGTCAGACGAAGCACCACTGTTTTCTGAAGACGAGAGTTTGTCGCTGGCTGCCTCCCACAGTGCGTTGTCTTCCGTGCCATACAGTGAGTTGCTGGTGGAACATTTCTTAGAAGCATTCTCCACGGAATCTGGCAAGGAACGCCAGGCTGAAAGCACCTAGCCACAAAGAGTCGCAAGCGGAGGCAAACGGTAGGCGGCCCGTCGGTGTCTTTGGGTTGCCACCGGACATCTACTTTTGGTACTCCAGCCACACTCAGTCCTTGAACGGCTTGTTTAGCACAACGTCGATCGGTTGGAGGGTGGACGTCATACCACCTGGTATCACGGCGAGGTCCATTTTTACATTGCTCAGTGCACGCTTCACAGCGTCGGTTAAGTGACCACAAAACGCATCTAACACCAGCATGCTGAAAAGACACAGCAGTGCACCTGGCTGACGGTTCCAGACTACTCGTATCCATTCGAGCATCATGGCCTCGTCCACGTATCTCTTTTTTGTTGACGCGAACGACAACACCGGGCGGGAGCACTTTCTTCGGCATTGTCTTGCGTTTAAGGACGGAAGCTTTCTACCATCTGCCATGCATGCCAGCATAACGGTGAAGCGCGAGTGCTCATTGCCAGTGGACAACAGCTTCATATCCTTGGCGCCACGCTGCATGATCATGGTCGATGAAGGCATGTCAAACCACACGGGGGTCTCATCAGCATTGTCAATCTGCCCCATCATGCAGTTAGTTGTTCTGCTCCCGAAGCCGGTTCACGAAGCCCTGAAAGTTTACAAGCTTGTCCTCGAGTTCGTCTGGAAACTTCTGACAGATGGATGTGTGCCACCGGAAAGAAAATTCTTTGCATCTCATGAATCGATGCACCCTAGAGTTTGGTGCACGAAACTCTTCTCTCGTGAGCCCAGCTTCTCGAGCGAGTTCCACAGCTTTCTTGCGAATGGAATCCACGGTCACTGGCAGCGAGCACGCATGAACTTCCCACACAAAGTTTCCTAGCGGATCCTCCAGCTGCGGATGAACTGCACTTCGCCCACGAAATGACATTTTCCGAGGATTGCACATCTGCAGCTTCCTTTCTGCACCCTCCATTAGCCCACGCTTTTTTCTGATAGACCAAAGCGGCGCTGAGCAGCCATATTCCCATTCGCTTCTCCAAACTCAACAACCTCTAGTTTAAACGCAGCTGAGTACTGCCTTCTTGTACCGCTACTCATATTCAATGAACGAAAATAAGACAACTAAAAATGAAACACAATGTCAAGTAGAGAGAGAACTTAGAACAGATCGGAGGCAAACCACAAACACAAAAAACAGACAAGAGAGAGAGAGAGAGAAAAAAAAAAAACACCTGCTATTGGATTTGAATGCGAATATGGCCGTGCCCAGCTTCTCATGCACATGCAAGCCACATGTTGCCAGACAGCGGTGCATTGTCGGCTAGACACCGCTATATAAGACGAGAGGCGACTTTAGCTCGTTTTATTAAAAATATCTCGACTTATATTCCGGTTTGTACGGTAGTGCCTGATCTTGGTGATACATCCAGGCAAATAGATGTGTGTGTCTGCACTACCGCGGAACCTTGATAGTAAATCACTCAACTTGAGTTTATAAGTAAGCTTGCCACCACATTGGGTCCGAGCAGTGGCAACGATGCCTTAGGCAATAAAAAAAAAGGATTGCACCTTTTGAAGGTTAGTAATTTAAAAACCACCTAGCAGTTATTTCCAACAAAATTTCTCGTGCACATAAACTGTTAAAAGAAAGAAAAAAAGTTGCACCACGTTGCCCCCCGCACTTCAGCGCGTCTCCAAAACTACGAGGTAATGTGACTGCCGCTAACACCAGGCACAAGGAAACGGAGCATGCATGAAGCTACTGGCAATCGCGGTTCCTCTGAATGTTTCACCCACTTCTGATCACTTTCAGTATGAGCGGTGCTGTCTGCTTACTCGCTCGTCTGCTATACACGTCGGTACGCAGTGCCTACACAAGTGTGCTCCTTCGACTAACCTTAACCATCGTGCAGCACCCCCACTTCAGGTGCACTCTTGCTTTCCCCTTTGCTTGGGTGCACTTGTTTCTTAACTCTTTGCAACAAGCGTTATGATTGACTGTCGTTAAATGTGGAAAAGTCACAGAATTTGATGTGCTGTTTTTGAGACAGCGCATCAAATTATGTGAATTTCTTAAGTTGAGTGAATTTTCGGACCAAATAAATTAGTGCCCATTGCAGCAATGAATTGTAATTACAAGGCAAATAATTATGTGGTGACTGTAAAGCCAGTTCTTTCATGTTTCCTTGTAAACTGAATCGAACAACCCACTCAAATTGCATGCTATATTTGTCTGCTGGAAGCTAGCATCCTTAAAAGGGCAAAAACAAAGAATTTATGTTGAAATGCCCCACATTTATAACGGCTCGTTAAACACGATACTTGCTGTCTTTGCGTAGCCAAGTATTTCAGCCAGAATGGATATAAAGGAACTTTAGGCAACAATAATGCTTAGTTTACCATTAGATCAGTATTTGTGGTCTCTTCCTTGCCAGTAGTGCACCAACATTGCACAAAGTAATACCCCTGTCACACGGCCATTGCCAAGCTTTGTTGAACTCCATCAATGTAAAACTCCATTAGGGATTTCGGCAGAGATGCGTTTGTGCTCGTTTCGCACGTCGATTTCACGAGCTTTGGACAGAAGCCGCAAGAGGTCCATTAGGTGCTGCAGAACCGACGTCTGCATGCATGGTTTCGTGCCTAATCATTCTGGAAAGCGTGAAAAGCTGGGCCGGTTGATTCATTTTCATTCGTACGTGTGATTATGACAACTGTAATTTAATCACATAAAAAAAAAGTTTGGGCTTTTATTAGACAAACGTGTACCTGCATTCATGTTGGCAGTCATGTTGACAGGAGCGCTGGTAACACTGCATGTTTGTTTTGGTGTGCATTTTTTTATGTGCGCGGATGTGTAAAACACACTGCAAGTTGTTGTCGAGCTCTTTAAGGTTGCGCTACTACCTAGATCACGTTGTCGTTCCCTATATCGGTTGGGCACAGGTCTCAGGCTGTGTTCACGAACTCCTTGCTGCTAATGGGAAAGAGCAGTTTGCACGTACTGCCTGCATTGATGAAGAAAGAGAGAATTAAACATCGCTCACTTCTATAACTTTTTGTAGTGTTGAAGTACAATAAATAGCACCGAAATAAGCAGGGAACGAGATACACAGGCGTAAACACAACAATGCACTCAGGTTCAAAGACACTTGTTAAGAATTGCGGCACGACGGTTTATGTGAGGCATGGCACTGAGAGTGATGCAATACTAATGGTAAATTGGCTATTGGTGACACGGACAGTTTATTTTAGACTATCGATAGGGCATATCATTTATCGATAGTACCGCTATCAATAAAATATCAATAGTATTGATAGTGCAAGTGATAGTACCAATGTTAGTATTACTACCAATATCACATGAATAGTGCTGTGAATAATTACAATGTTGCTGGCTAAGGATATTGTTGAAAAGTATTTTCTGTACGTTATTATCAGTAATACTCAGTTTACTCAATTTATGGGCGATCTTTTTGGCAAAATGAAAAATGATTTCAGCACTCCAAATGCAGGATTATGTCCATCAATAAACTTGTATTGACATGTGACCACTTACACCTTACAATCAACGAACCTAGTTCTTTATATTGTAAGCACATTCCAAGCATTTGATCGTTCTCACTTGCACAGACCCATCATCATCGTCCTCTCTCTTGGGGTGTTGTTCTGAGCCGAGCCAGACATCGCAGAATAAACGCTTCTGCTCGCCCTGCCTGCTCGCCGTACCTAGTCTGCCTGCGTCTTTCAGAGTGGTGGAGGTGCTGGGTAAGATCCCGACGTCCTCCTACGTTCATTTCCCACCTGGAGCTCCGATCTGGTCGCCGATTGCACCCAGCCACCCACACAGGTATGCAGACATCGGACCTAACGCCTAGCCCTAACGCTACAGCCCCTACGCCGGCGGCTGCCCGCTCTTCATCTACTGTCACCAGCCCTCAGCGCGAACCGCCCGTGTTCGCGGGTCTTCGCGGTGACGACGTCGAGGAATGGCTTGACCTTTACAACCGTGTGGGTTCAGCCAATCGATGGACCGAAGCAGAGAAACTGAGCTACCTTCCTTTCTATTTGACCAGCGTAGCCAAAACCTGGTATTTTAATCACGAAACTGACTTCGTTGATTGGTCGACCTTTGCCAACAAACTGCGACAAATATTCGGATGCTCATCGGGTCGTTCCGAAGCCGCGAAACAGAAGCTGGCTGTGCGTCTACAACTGGCACATGAGTCGTACACTTCGTATATCGAGGATGTTTTGGCCCTCTGTCGCCGTGCGAATAAAGACATGACGGAAGATGAGCGCGTTCGCCACATCCTTAAAGGAATCGGCCCAATCGCATTCAACGCCTTGGCTGTTGGCAATCCCGCTACGGTTAACGACGTCATTTCGACATGCCAACGCCTTGACCAGTTGCAGTCCCTCCGGCTTCAACAAGACAGTGATCCACGCCTGATGCCTCCCTCTGAATTAAAAACCCTTATCCGCACAATTATCCGGGAAGAACTTCGAGACCTTGAACAGCAGCGGTCCACTGTCGCCTCCGCTCCGTCTCCACCATTCGACCTGCGGAATCTTGTTAAGCAGGAGTTAGCGGCAATGGCGACACCGACATCCCCGGTCGCTCCGCCAGCACGCCCGATGCCCACATACGCCGATGTGACGCCCAGGTCGACACCGGCAGCACCGGTTGTTCAAACGGTAATGCCCACATATGCGGAGATCGCTGCGATTCCGCCTGCTCCCGGGGCATCTAGCTCTACGGATACTGCTAGTAGCTATTTGGCTGCTATGCGAGGTGGAATGACTGCTGCACCCTTGTATCCTCAGTGGCGTCAATCCCGTCCTGTTT
This sequence comes from Rhipicephalus annulatus, assembly GCA_013436015.1. NCBI lineage: Eukaryota > Metazoa > Arthropoda > Arachnida > Ixodida > Ixodidae > Rhipicephalus > Rhipicephalus annulatus. Next base: position 414,476 of record WOVY01003660.1, on the reverse strand, counting down.
GCTTTTACTGCGGTATACGAGACCACATTTCTCGTTACTGCCGTCGCCGCCAGCAAGAGGAACGACGAGGCTATGCTGAGTTCGAACGAGACCGGTTCCGAAGACCAGATCTTTATGCTCCAGACACCTACCCGTCCGCGCAGTACCGGTCTCCGTCTCCTCCAGTGTCCCCTCGTCAACATCAGGAATACCGCTCCTCCAGACGACGCTCTCCATCGCCCTACCGCCGCTCCGCATCGCCGCTTCGTCCAATCATCTCCCGTCCTGTTGACCAATCTTCGGAAAACTAAGGATTGCAGTTTTTGGAGGGAAAACTGCGTCCCGTCGACCAACAAAAATACCTCCTGTTCGCCCAGCTAATATGTTGTCAGTGACTCTTGAAGGTATTCCTGTGCAAGCTCTCGTTGACACCGGTGCAACCACTTCTGTTTTGCGTAGTGACTTGTGCTCGCGCCTCCGTAAAGTCAGAACGCCCTATGTGGGACCTGTGTTGCGTGGGGCAAATAACGTGCTGATTCAACCTGACGGACAGTGTACGGCTCGTGTTTCTATTGATGGTATACGTCACCACATCGAGATGATTGTGTTGCCCACGTGCATTCATGAACTTATCCTTGGTTGGGACTTTCTGCATTCTGCTTCCGCTGTTATATCCTTTAAAGAGAACGTCATTCACATAACGGATACAACGGATGCGCCCATTCCAGTTTCATCACCCTCGATCTCCAACTTGGTCATTGTCGAAGACTGCGTCCTGCACCCTGGTCACGAACACGTGATAGCTGTCGCATCTACCCAAGTAACCGACGGTGATGCACTTGTGGCTCCTTCGTTTCGCTGCACCTCCCGTGGAATTCTCGTCGCCTCTTGCCTCCTCCGGTTTTCCTCTGGCTGCGCTTTTCTGCCCGTTTCTAACACAACTGCAGAATCTGTGCTGCTGCCCAAGGGAATGACAGTGGCAAAGATTGACTTCTCTCCATTGACCTCCATCGCGACACTCTGCCCGTCTTCGTCACCAGTACCAGCTCCAGGTTCACGTTCTTTCCCTTTTCGAGCTGTCATTGGTTCAGACCTCACACCAAAACAGTCTGAAGCACTATTGGCCCTTTTGGCTAAGCACAAAGCCTGCTTTGATAGCTGTGCCACAACACTGAGTCAGACTTCCGCGGCTGTACATCGCATTGAAACCGACGGTTCTCGTGTGATACGCCGTCGCCCATATCGGGTTTCGCAATCAGAGAGAGAAATAATTGAAAAAGAAGTGAACGAGATGCTATCGCGAAATATAATACGACCTTCTTCGAGTTCCTGGGCATCTCCAGTCGTTTTAGTCAAAAAGAAGGATGGCTCTGTTCGTTTTTGCATTGACTACCGCGCGTTAAATAAGATCACACGCAAGGACGTATATCCTATGCCTAGAATTGATGACGCTTTAGACACACTGCAAGGGGCGAACTATTTTTCGAGCCTTGACTTACGATCAGGTTACTGGCAAATCCCCATGAACGAGGCTGACAAAGAAAAAACTGCATTTGCCACACCGGACGGCCTTTATGAATTTAATGTAATGCCATTCGGCTTGTGCAACGCTCCAGCCACGTTTGAGCGAATGATTGATACTGTTCTTCGTGGCCTAAAATGGAAGACCTGCCTCTGTTACTTAGATGATATCGTTGTTTTTTCATGTACCTTTGCCCAACATCTTCAACGATTAGACGAGGTGCTACAATGTCTCTCCAAGGCTGGCCTTCAGATAAATACAAAGAAGTGTACATTTGCCAGCAAAAGCATCAAAGTCCTCGGTCACGTCGTTTCCAAAGACGGAATCCAACCAGATCCCGAGAAGATCGCAGCTGTGCTACAGTTCCCTCGACCGTCCAACCAAAAGACGTTGCGCAGCTTTCTTGGTCTCGCGTCCTATTTTCGTCGCTTTATACGCAACTTTGCTACCTTAGCGGCTCCGCTAAATAAGTTATTGGCCACTGGTGCTCCTTTCTCATGGTCCAACGACTGCGAGTCTGCATTTGAAATTTTGAAAGAACGCCTGACTTCCGGACCAGTGCTGCGCCACTTCGATGAGAGAGCGCCTACCATACTCCATACTGACGCAAGCGCACAAGGCATTGGAGCAGTCCTTCTGCAGCGTGATTCCACCTCTAAAGAGCAGGTTGTGGCCTACGCTAGCCGGACTCTGTCAACAGCTGAGCGGAATTACACCATCACGGAGCAGGAGTGCCTGGCTATCGTATGGTCGATACAGAAATTCCGCCCGTATCTCTACGGTCGGCACTTCACCATCATCACCGACCACCACGCACTCTGTTGGCTTTCATCAATGAAGAATATGTCAGGACGTCTTGCGCGCTGGATACTGCGCTTACAAGAGTACGACTTTACAGTTACGTACAAGTCTGGCAAATGTCATCATGATGCCGACGCGCTGTCCCGGTGCCCACTTTCGCTCTCTCGTGACAATACGTCCACCGCATCGCGTTCGAATGACTCTGACACCCAGCTTGCCTCACAACACGTATCGCTCGCATCGCTGGATCCAATGCAGCTATCTTCGAACTCCGATTTACGTTCACTTCAGCTGGCAGATTCCTACTGTCGGTCTTTCATTGATCGCCTTCGCGGTGTCACTAAACCACCCAACAGCCGCTTGCGACGCCAGCTTCGACAATTTCGCCTTCAGGACGGTGTGCTTAAGCGCTACATTTACCATCCCACCGGTAACAAGTGGGTGCCAGTTCTTCCCCGCTGCCTTCGTCTTCGAGTTTTGGAAGCATTCCACGATGATATTGCTGCCGGTCATCTAGGCTTCCACAAGACCTACGATCGCATCAAGACGCGCTGCTTCTGGCCTGGCTTGTCCACAACGGTGGCCAAATACGTGGGCTCGTGCGCGTTGTGTCAGCACCGCAAACGATCCACATCCCCGCCTGCTGGTTTCCTTCAGCCTCTTCCCTGTCCCACCACACCATTCGAATTTGTCGGAATAGACTTGTACGGTCCTTTGCCGTTGACACCTTCCGGTCACCGTTGGATCGTCACTGCAGTCGACCATCAAACAAGATACGCCGAGACTTCACCTCTTCATTCTGCTACCGCCACAGAAATCGCCAATTTTTTCTTGAACTCCATCGTCTTGCGCCACGGAGCCCCTCGCGTCCTTTTGAGTGACCGTGGCAAAGCCTTCCTTTCCAAGGTCCTGGATGAAGTCCTGCAGGCGTGCAATACAGTGCATAAAACCACTTCTACATACCATCCGCAAACGAATGGCCTTACCGAGCGCTTCCACCGAACACTCTCTGACATGATATCGATGTACTTGCATCCTGACCACAAAAATTGGGATAACATTTTACCGTTTGTCACCTTCGCATACAATACTGCGGTACAACGATCAACTGGCTACAGCCCGTTTTTTCTCGTGTACGGCCGATCTGCCTCCTCGGTCTTCGACACGGCATTTTTCTTTGCACCGGCTCCAAGCAGTACCTCGCTCCCAGAAGAGTTCGCAGCCCGAGTCACACAATGCCGTGAAATTGCTCGCAAAAACACAGAAGCAACCCAAAAGGAGAGAAAACATCGCTGTGATAAAAAACGACGCGACGTGGCCTTTAATGCTGGCGATAAGGTTTTACTATGGACCCCGGTTCGAGCGTCGGGCCTTTGCGAGAAATTTCTTCACCGGTATGTTGGCCCATACACCGTTATACGACAGACATCTCCAGTTAACTACCTCGTCACCCCGCTTCAGTCTGTCACTGACCGCCGCCTGCGCAGCACGGAAATAGTTCACGTCTCACGCATGAAGCCTTTTGTTACTCGTTCGGCCGATCTCTGACTGGCGGCCAGGTTGGCCGCTTCGCAGAGGGGGGGGGGAAATTGTAAGCACATTCCAAGCATTTGATCGTTCTCACTTGCACAGACCCATCATCATCGTCCTCTCTCTTGGGGTGTTGTTCTGAGCCGAGCCAGACATCGCAGAATAAACGCTTCTGCTCGCCCTGCCTGCTCGCCGTACCTAGTCTGCCTGCGTCTTTCAATATTTTTATTTTGATATAACTACATGCCGTATAAATACGAAGCTGCGCAACTGTAAATGTAACTATCTTGCCTTTTGTACACGTGGATGACTCAACTTAATTGTCACATGTTAGCTAAGAATTTTGGTGAAGGAGCGCAATAACATCAACTTTCTTGTCCTCCTTCAGCCTGCTCCACCTGCTCTGCACTCTTAAGGAACCAAGGTTATGCTGAAATGAGTTCGCTTGGTTCATTTAATACAATCACCTATTATCAATATTGCTACTATTTGTATGTTTTTCCATCGATTGTTCGATAGCGATTGAGCTGTCGATAGTACCACCGATAGTTCTGCGTCACTTGCAGAAAGTGTGCGCTCATATAGAGTACTTTTTTTTTTCAGTAAATGCACGTTATGGATGGACTATGCAGTGAAAGACTTTTCAATAATTATAAAATTCATTATTGTGTTGACTGCAGCTCACTTGTGTTGGCAGTTTTTTCGTAACTACAGACTACTGGGGAGAAGGGTGCTTAAATGGATCCACTGCTAATGGAGATCATCGAGCTCCCTTGGGCAAAATGCTTTGTTTAACTTCCTTGGCTTAAGGGAGACAATGTGACACAGAATGCATCTCCGTTTACATAATGACGATGGAGTTAAACAGAGCTCACGGATGCCTGTGGGACAGGTGTATAAGTCGCGTCTTCAAGTTAAGGTGCCACGTTAAGAAGGGCTGATTAACTGCCTGAGGTTGGCGTGTGCAATGGCACTGCAAGCAGTGGTCGACCACAAATGTGTGCCTTGGCGTGCCGTATCGCACAGTTCATGAGTTGCTATATTTAAAGAGGTCCTCTTTATATAACTTTCTTTTATTCAAGTAAGTTTCCATTTCCCCAGGCAATCTGAATTGAGGAAGTTCCAGAGTTCTGTCATGCAAGGAGCTTGCCATCATTAGATGTCAGCAAGCGTTTGTTTTGTCTTCTCATTTTGAGATGTCGCGGTCCTTTACCATATCATGATGCCTGCATTTAGGTTAACGAATTCTAAAGATCGTTTTGCACTTGCAGTTGCTTTCTTATTTCTGAAACAACTCACGGGAACCGCATATTTAAAGTACATCTTTTAAAACAATGTGTGGAGTATTCTTGATTCGAGAACCAGCTTTTTGAGATGGCTGAACTCGTCTATTGTTCAAATAACAGTGTAAGGACTGTTCCTTACTTTGGCTGTACTCGGGCTGAACATGTATATAAAATGGGCTGTAGAATGCAGTCTCCCTGCCGGATTAGAAGTTTAATGAGCCAATGGTAAGGGTAAAAAAAACATTTGTGTGCTGCCTGTGGTTACCCACCCTTTCTTGCCACCAAAGTTTGAGCCAATGATTGAGAATTTTCACCGCGTCATGGTTCATGCTCGTTCTTGAATTGGTCACTGTGCTAGTTATACGATAATTTACCACAACTTCTAGCTACAGTGTTGCAGAGCAGGTTGCCATTGTTCTTGCATTGATGGGCGGTGCACATGACACAATTTATTCAGATTCCAAGGCTGCTATCAAGGCATTTCAAATGGGTATGGTGGCTCCCCATGTCCTACAGATCCTTAAAAAAAGCCAAAGATCTCAAAAATCACTCATTGGTCTGGTTTCCTGCACACCTTGGAACAATTGAGGGTGCTTCGATCGATCCTAACGAGGAGGCGCATTCGGCTGCACGAGGTTTGACTGACCGTGTGCCGGACAACGTGTCATCTTTTGGGCAGTCCGAGCCTCTTTGCACATACAGCGAGATATGCAACGAAGAATGCTGCCCCTGCCACACTCCTCGCTCTGCAGGCCCCAAGTTGTTACTCTCAGACTGCTCCAAACAAGAACCTACCCGAGCCCTGCGGCATTGCACACAGTGTACCCCGAATGTTTCTCAAGCCCGGATTGCCCCTTGTGTGGCGGTTACGTGGACTTAGAGCATGTCTTGTGGGGCTGTTCCTTTGCTGGTTCCCCTTCCAACCAGAGGAAATGAACAGGCTGATTTAAGGCCCAAGACCTCGCCTCTCAAATACTGGCCGTCCAGAGGGCCAGCGTGACGGCGATCAGGTTTAACCTGACCGTTCTTAAGTGGACCTAGCCAGGTGATGCTGAGTTAACTCGCATCTATTTCGGACCTAATCAAGTTATTTCACTCACTCACTCTCACCAACTGCATCCCTTTGTATGTAGGAAAAAAAATGTTTTAAAAATAACACAATGTATGGCTATCAGCTCTGCAAAGCGATCTTCTGGGACCCAGTTCTCTCCATCTTTTCACTTGCCGAAAACACGCTTTACGCACGCTTGCTAGTTGCGTGCAATATTGTTTCCAGACATATCATCACATTGTGGCAGGCTTGAATATCGTGGCTGCGGCTTTGGCGGCCGCTTTGTTGCTAGTGTTTGCTTGCCGCTTTTAAAGCGTTTATCTATTGGCTTTGATACTTGGCAACATTGTCATCATTGCGACGGCAACACATTCCGCGCCACATTCGCTGGATTCGTGTGGCATTTCAGCAGCTGCACTGAGAGACTGTAGTCACTTGCAACTTGAAAAGGCAGGAGAGGCGTTGCATAGATGACCAAAGCATGGAAGCAAATATGTGTGGCAACCGCTTGCCTCCACCACTGTAAAAATAGAGTCCCGCTCATGAACTCAACAATGCCATCAGATGGTGGGGCTCATCACGTCAATCCAGAGTGGACCTCCGTTGGTGCAGGTCTGTGTGTATTTGCCGCTGAGGTGAAAATTGCTTTGCCTTCAAAATTGGCACCTGACTATAGAAACGACAGGCCAGGTGTCTTCATGTAAACGTTGAGGCACTTCGACGTTTTTGGCACAATTCTACCTACTGTCGAAAGCTTCAAGGTTATCACGTAGATCTACCTGATTACGATTTTCTTTCCTCTATGCCTGTTCGACTCTTTAGTTAGGTTCTTTTGAAGGCATATCTGAGAATGCATTCTCTTGCTTGCAGTTTTTACTCTATTAATTATCACCGTGCATTTCTTGTTAACACTTCATCATTGGGGTCTTGTTTTAACTGTATTGCACAGGGCCAAGCAGAATTTTCAAATAACGTAAGCTTTTGAAATTTTTGTTATAATCTATCTGCATTATATTTCTTGCATTTTCATTTATCATTTGGTTTCATGCTTGATTTTATTTCAGCACTGTGCTAAAGACATAGTAGACTATGAAAACCTTTCAATAAAAGTGCTGGAGAAATTCTTCAGCTGAAATTTAGGAAGTCCAACTTGCAGATGGCTCTTTCAGTGCAGGTTTTCCTAGAGCACTTGTGTAAATGGAGTTGGAAAAAAACACATTTAGGTCCTCAAGTGAAGCGTTGTGAAATATTTAAACTCTGGCAGGGCTATATCTTCTAGGTCAGCTGTAATTCTTAAGTCGCTTCCTACTTATATGTAGGTAATTTGATTTTTGAAGCGCTTGAGCGGCAAGCGAACATTAAAAAAAATGCACGTTGACGCAATGATTTATTCTGGCCCGAAAATTCACAATTCCCAGATCCGGCTTCTGTGACGTTTGATGCCAGCTTAATGATTGGCTGTAATTACCATGTTTTGAATAAACAGTTTGCAAATACCTTTAGAGAACTTAGTCATATATACTAAGTTCTGGTTAGTACTCTTAGTGAACTTAGTCCTAGAACTAACGTGGTTGCTTGGGCGAGTTGGTATGACATAATTCGCATAAAAACAGCGCCAATAACGAAGGCAAGAAAAGAAGCAGACAGACAGCAGAATTAGTCTTAGAGACTAAGTTCTGGTTAATACTTTTAGATAACTTAGTCTTAGAGACTAAGGTCTGATTTTAATAATGTACACTTGCAATTATCTGTGGTGCCTGTGTGTGTCGAAGCTTCAGTCATGTGGGTCTTGTGCTAATACACATTTCTCAAAGAAAATAAATACACTCAGAAAGATGGCTGAGGACTCTTTATTAATCAAATGAATCAAGAAAGTAATGCTGGTATAATGTGAAGAAGACAAAAAAAAAAGGATAAAATAATTCTCACTATGTGTTAGCTACTGGGCCCGTAATTAGAGGGGCCTGGGAGGATAATGACACCCCCCCCCCCAATTTTTTATTGCTTTAACTTTTTAAGTGCTGCACCTACATGCCTTCACGTCAACCACCAGTTCCCAAAGTTAGCCTTTATACACAAGAACACTCCCCGAAAAATATTCCTGGTTACGGCCCTGATTGGCTATGATAGACAAAATGCAAAGCATCATTTCTGTACAAGCGCAATGCATGTGTGCTTTTTTTTTTCATATCACGAAATGCTAGCAAAAACTTTTTAATACACTTCTATGCATTTATGTGATCTTTTGCCCTCGATGCGCTCACCAGGGAAAGCCTGTTTCATTTGAGTACAGTGAATTCATTTTCCATTTGCCACTGTCGTTTATTTATGTTTTTTCTTGCCACATTTTCATCTCTTTTTCAGGTCACAATAGATCGTCATCCAGTTCGCTTCTTTGTTCACAAGCGTCCACATGTCGACTACTTCCTTGATGTAGTAAGTGTGCGTCTATGACGACAGCATCTTGATTTTCATTCAATTTTGCACCTGTGAATTCTAGAATATGCCTGCTACGCCTTTGCATTCAACTCTGGTTGAACCAGAGGACCCAAGAATAATGTTAGCAGTGTGACATGGCAGGTTAATCTACCATTTAAGTCCCAACAACAGTTTGTTTAAAGGGGTATTTCACCTTTTTTCCAGTAATCATAAAATGACCTTAGTCGTGTAGTTTATCGCCTCCCTAATCGACTGCTACAAACATTTTGAAATCTGTTGGGTACGAGCAGGGGTATAGAAATTTGCCGCATGCTCTGTGTGCTTGCTTTCTGTGCACCGAGAGCGCTGAAAGATTAAGGAGGAGGGAGGCTTATGACAAGGGAGCTAGAAAGCTGCATCTGTAGCTCAGCGCCCATCATGACCTTGAGCTTGCTTGTTTTCTTTGAACATGCGCCTAGTGACCCACCTGGCCACACTGCAATGTGGTCACGTTGCTGGAAAATGAGCAAGTCTCTCCTTTTGTGAAGAGCCTTGTTCCTGCCCTCTGTGGTACGGTGCTTTTTAGGCACCGCAGGAAGAACTATCGCACTGCAGCACGCGTAGGCATAGAGTGGCGGTGCATCGTTATCAAGTATGTTCATGAAGGAAATTGTAAGTCCGAAACGCGTATACTTGCAAAGACCATTTTGCAAGGTATGGTCATTTTTTATTTGAAATTTTGATTCTTTTTTTTGTCTTTTTTCTTGAACTGTGAGCACTCATTGTTCTTTAGTCAATTACAATGCTTCTAATGGTGGAACTATACTTCATTTGTGGGTGACGTCGGTTATCTAAAACGACACTGGAAGAAAGTACGGTAGAGAGAATAGTAATAATGTGCTATGTCTTGCAATCCCAGGTATACATGTAGTAGGCTGGGCAACATAAAAATTGCAAAAGAGAAATGATCACTGAAACATTTTGATGTGTTGGGGTTTGAAACCCCTCAACTCTGCACCCCCTGGCTCTGCAAGTGAGGTATAGGTATGAGATTCAGGAGGATTGTCTCTTACTGCCCTAGCTGGTGATAACAGTTGCCGCAGTGTAAAAAATGAACCCGTCCTCTTATGCATTGCTTTGTATCTTAGCATGATGGGTGCACTGTTTTGCAATAGCACCTGTGACACAAGAACAATAAAGAGAAAAAAAAAGTGACTTTTGGCAAACTAATAGACAAACATTGTGTTGTTTTCTCTTCTCTTTCTTTTTTAGAAGACTGTGTTGTCAGCAATAGATTCACCACCAAAGCGTCTTGTAGGCTATGTGAACATGTTGACTTGCTGCATTGGCCCACACACATCCACCTGATTTGCTTGTATTGCACAGGCAAGGTCCGTTCGTCTGCCTTTTTTTTTTGTCCTCACACACCCCATGATAGCCCAAGTGAGGCCTTACACGCAGTAGCCACAAACACAGGCACACACACAAGCAGAACATTCCGAGAGTTTGGCCTTGATTTTCTCATGAAGACACGTGTCCCATTGTCGGAGAGTCGGTTTATTGTCGGAGGGTCAGCAAGGGTTGGAAGGCTCCCTGGATGCCGCCATAATCATCTATGGGCTATTGCTAATGTGCGCGACTGCCCCCCAAAATGCACTGCTGAGTGATTTGTGCCTTTGTACTCCTGTGCAACGATCCAGAAAGGATATGACTTTGCGTGCAGCTGTCAGATCAAGAGTAATAATAATAATAAAAAATACTTGCAGATAAGAGTACATAGTTTCAAGTTAGAAAAGACAGTGTTTCCTGAGGTAAAGTGTTTTCACATGCGATAATCGGAGAGATTGGGAGCTTCAAAATTCTATGCTTTTGTTTTGTCCATCCAGATAGTGCTAGAGGAAGATTTTTGTTGTAGTGATAGGAATAACGAGTACTTTTGCAATATTTTTGGGTGAATTGTGTGTATACTAAAGATCAGGAGACCGTAACTACCATACCCTTAAGCTACACATGCTCACATGTGAGCACTATTTAAAAATTACTACGGTATTGCTGACATTTGCAGCACAGTAAATCAAAATAATTTACGAGCTTCATTTTGCTTCATTATGCTTTCTTTATTTAAAAACACTATGTTTTTCTGGACACAAAATGAGCCACAGGATATTCAAAGCTTTCTACAGAAGTGGGCCCCAATAGGTCTCTATATTGAGAATATTGCCTTATTTAGATCACTGAATTAAAAAGTAACACATACGTTGATGAAATTGAGCATTTCGATGGACAATCTTATCCTTTGTATATGCTTCAAACATGAACCTTCTCGACTGAGTACTTGCTGAACAGTCTCCAGCAGAAGTTAGTCAATTTGGCTGTTTTTGTGAAGCTAAGCAACAATAAAGTAAATGTCCCACAGTAATTTGCAATGTTCAGGAAGAAATAGGTTCGCAGTAGCCTTGAAAGGGCTGGGCAGCGAACAATAACGTAACTGTAGCACATTCTTCAGAAAATAGTCACTACTGAGGCACAGTCAGCCAAAAACAATGATGTAACTGGCACTCATTGTTGGCTATTCATCCCCAAGTACTAAAGATTGGCTTGTTTTCAATATATATATATATATATATATATATATATATATTTGAACTGTACAGGGGTGAAGTTACGGAATAATATATGAGTAAACAATATAGAACAAGCAAAACAACTGTAGCGTCAGCTGGAAAAGCGACAAAAACTATGTTCATGCCGGCGGATGGAGACCGCCACCTTAATCTAAAGCCTCCCCTGCTTCCCAATATTGTATGCCTTGTAGTACTTGTGCCTCTTGATCTCAGCGCTGCCGACTTTCAAGTGTTGCTTGTTTGCATTCTCCTGAAGGGCTAACTTCTTGAAGGGGCCCTGCAGCATCTTATCAAGTAACCATCAAAAGCTTCATTGAGAGAGTTACAACAAACGCGTAGTTTTCGTGTGATCTTGAGCGTGGGTACGTGGCAGCCACGGTAACTACGCAGTTGAAATAAGTCAATTACTGTGAATTTGGGTGTATGGCATCAATTCAAAAAAGAAGAGGGAACAATATCTAGCTGACTTTGACCTGACATTGAGAGCCTCGTCTACCGATTGGCAGCGTTTTTTGACAATGCTGAACTGGTGTAGCAGGGCTCCTTGAAGTCCTGCACTTGGCATTGTCTTATTCTTCACTATTGTTGGGGAATGTGACAGTTCTGAAACGTCACAATGATTGTACGATCTGCATACCAACTTTGTAACTTAGTTTAGAAACATGATTTATAGTGAAACATAGATCACGGTGCCGTTACGAGAACTGCACTTGAATATTGCCCAGTGCCCTGTATATTGAAAATGGCAGTGAATGTTTCTGACATAACGGTGATCTCACAAGACCCAGGCGAGCGATTATTAAATAGGTGCTAACGCTGCAATCCGCGGTTCTTGTAGATCACCTATGCCTCGCATCTTTTCTCCTTCACACGTGATGTAGCATCATGGAAATGTGTTGCATAGTCAGTCTTACAACTTACTGAACATTTTTGCAGAGGGCGTGTATTTTTTCAGGATCTCTTTAAATAATTGAGCTTCAGTATTGAAATTATAGTTATAATAAAGTGAAGAAAAAATAATGATGCCACTTCAAGGTGCTTAAATAAATTATCTGTTATAATGAAGCTATTTCCATGTTGGGTTCAGATTTTTCTAACAAGGCTGTACATCCATGCTACTGTTTGTAGCATGGATGTACAGCTGTATTTGCTCATTCCCTTGGGTCCTTAATTACAAATGTCGATGCTGAGAAATTATATTAGATGGGATCGTGTCGATGAGAATGTAGTGCATTTTAATCGACCCTACTAGTGCAGGCAGATATTTGTGATAGGGTCTTTGAGCGAATGCATCTTACTTGAGGCCTAATTGGTTTTGATTACCCTTGGCAAAGTTCTGACTATTGTTAAGTGCGTCATTTCGTGCTATGCAGGTAAGCCAGTGGTACGAGCTGGTTGTGTTCACAGCCAGCATGGAGATCTACGGCGCTGCCGTGGCCGACAAGCTCGACAACAACCGTGGAATCCTCAGGAAGCGCTACTACCGACAAGTAAGGGCTCTGTGTATCCCTCTCTCTCTCTATTTGTTATTTATTTCCCACGCGCGTTTAAAGCTCCAAGCAGGTCGTGTATATTGAAGCCCCAGTGGTCGCAGGGCGCAGTTAAACTATGTGTATAATTTTTTTAATGACCACGTGCCAGCAAAGCCTTGAAAATGTTCGTGCAGGTGCTGTAAATTTTTCGGTCATTTCTGGGTGATTCCATGTACAATCGAGCAAAGCATGGTCGGTTGACCTCTTAAATTTATTTCAAAATTTTACATATTGTTGCTTAATTAGTGGAAAGAAGAGATCAACAATTGGTTTCGCCGTTAAAATTTTTTCGAAGCACAGTAAATCAATAATGAGAGTGCCTTGCTTACCTGCCCTGCTGTTTTTTCCCCACTGTGGTGATAAATGACAGAAAATGTATCAAAGCTACGTACTTAAAATTTGTTCAGCTAAATATATGCATATTTGTGCTTATATGTGTATTTGTGCGTCTTCGGGGCTCTCATGCTGAGTGTGTCACGAGCTTAATTCCTTGAGGCTTCTTAGCTTAAACGATCAAATGGTAGTTCTTAACAGCCTTCTCCATTCAATTTTATGAACCCAGTTGCATGTTGTGGGAGTGTTGGGGTGTGCTGTTGCATCCACACAACTATTGATGTGGTAGCTGTTGAATGCCGCATTAAACAAACAATCACAAAAAATGTAGGATTGCTGAGGCCAAAGTTTAACTGCCCTGCTTTTATTGCTTTCTTAAGCAGCTTGATTCCCTTTTGAAACACTGAGTAGCAGGCCAGAAAATTTGTTTGAGCCAACCTCACAGCTTGTCTCTCATAATAAACCTCTCTCTCTCACTACTCTATAATTACAGCGCAAGATCACAGTTTCGTTGCGATCTTTGTTTCATTGAAAGAAATTGACGCTGTTTTTCTTTCTTTCCTTGCCTCTGCCCTCTTCAGCACTGTACACTTGATTACGGGAGCTACACCAAAGATCTCTCCGCTATCACGCAAGATCTGTCGAGCATTTTCATCTTGGACAACTCGCCCGGTGCCTATCGGTCCTATCCAGGTGGGAAATATTTTGTAATCATCTTGCAGGGCTGGGAAGTATGCAAACCTTTTCCAGTCGATGTTTTCTTGTGCGGAAAAATGTATACTCTCATTGGCTGCTCGTTAACTCCCAAATATTTTGTAGAACCACTGAAGTGAAACCTTGAGTCAATTGAAAAAGATGAAAGGTTATTTCAAAACTTCATCGGTGTTAATTTTTTTATCACAGGCTTGCTATAAGCAGATAAATTGAAGATCGGAGTTTCATTTTCAAATTTTGGAAAGAAATTCCAGTGGTGGTGCATTTGGGTGACTTTGCCCAGTGTCTTCACATGTCAGTGTGATGTTACAGATGTCAAAGTATCTTTTGATTATTTGGCTACAGTGGCTCCGTAAGAGTTCCCAAAACTTGTGCTTAGAGGGGGGCTACTACAAACATTCCGAGTTGTTTTCTTGCGTCAAGTGAAAGGCCAAGCTGGTGAGAGCTTTGAAAATGTGCTGGTAAGTGTGGGTGCACCTTGAAAAATTATTTACCTAATGTTTTCAAAGGCTAGTTTTGGTACACCACCTGTGCACAATGCTTGGGCAGTGATTAAGTGCGTGCTGATTCATGGTAGTGATAACTTTCTATATATGACGTATGGCAAACTTTGACCGTAACAGCTCTGCAATTTTTTTCTTTGCAACTGCTCCGGTAGTTCCTCCAAACCAGTATCACTAAATGTGTCAAATCTGTGCACATAAAGTTCTTGATTTTCAGCAGCATGATTAGTGTCTTGTCTTAGCGCTTTGGCGGCTTGACCTGGGCACTGTCAGCTTGATTTGTTTCATGGAAATTTCGTTGGCCGCGATAGTGACGAGGTTGACGCCATGAGTAACGCGACCTGCTAGGCATAGCAATAAGCAATATTTCTGGCTGAAATGGGTATGCATGTGCTTTCGATTTGGCACATGTGCTGTAACGCCGCCTCAAAGTCTTCTGAAACTGAAACATTCCTTCAGTGCAAGAAAGAACACCAATTTCCCTATTCTCAAGCTCGAAGTTTGCTTTGAACAAAAAGAATGCATCTGGCATTGTAGGTTTATGAACCTCGACTGTACCGGTGTTCCAAAATTTTTGTAATAAATAAGTAACCAAGAGGGTCATGTGGCACTTGTGCGTATATGGGGCTCCTTGAGTGGCGCTTCAACCAGAAAGTACAAGCGTCTGATCTACTTCAGATTGCTTAACTTCTTGAGATTTGTGGTGCTCGTTTACTTAGTGTAAAACAAAGTGATAGGAAGCTATTTCCAATCAAAACTTGCTTAATTCTTCTGTACATAAAACTTATTGCAGAATGTTTGTATGACTGGTAGATTGTAGCAAGGCCGATACAAGTTTTAATCATTGGAGTATTATGCATTGCTCTGTAATTATATTCAAGATTTGGCATTACCAAAAGATGAATAAATTTTTTTACACTTGAAAACTAAGATAGGTGTTTTTCGCTCGAAATTACTCATCACCTATTTATGAAAATAAGTATACTGTATCGAGGAAGAACCAGTAAAAAAAGTTTTCTGCTGCAATGCCAGCCCGTCTGCCAGTGTGCAGAACAACTGTGAGAGCAGCGTATCGCTTGTTTCGTTGTAAAGCGGATTCATAAGTAGAGTAGATCATTGTCTCTGTGGTTCACGCCCTTGCCGGGGGATCAAGCAAAGCATGTCGGGGCTTTTATACCCCTGTCACACGTGGCAACTTAAGAGTACACTTCGCCGCGAGTGTCATTTGCACGCTGTCACTTGAGAAAGTTTAGTGTCACGCGCTGCAAAGTACTTTGCCGACACGTGTGTTCGCCAACCTCGCTTCGCTGAGATGGCTGCGATGAAGTGTGTAGCCTCGGTACCAGTGGCTTGAACAGACATACGCTGTTGCCTGAAGTGGCGCTCATACTCTTTCCCATTCCTTTTGCTATGAATAATACTGCTATCTATTAAAAGAGCTCATAATACAACAAAAAACCTCGCTATTCTAACCGTCGGGCAGTTTGCGGCCATGTCCGCTAGGGGAATGTGGCAGGACATGCTGTGCGATGGCTGCGCCCATCGCGTTGTTTACTTCCGGGAACACTTGCTCAAGTGTAGGTGAGTTGTTCTCTAGTCATTTAAGATGGCGTGTCCCGCTGGTGCTACTTCCACGAAGACAGTGTGGTCCGACGATGAGACACGGGTGCAAAAATAACAAATATACGTTTTGCTACAAATCCGTCAATTGCCACTGCCATCATTTCCAAAGTACACTTCGTGAGCGTTAAGTATACTCGCTCAATGTGCACTTCAGTTGCCACGTGTGACAGGGTGGGTATTACTTTGCTTTGTCATCGTTTTGGAGCCAAGATGACTGCGTCTAGCTAAGATACAATTAGATATATAATAAAAGTGAAATCTATACAGTTCTCTGCATAGATTTGGGATGCTACATCAGCGCATACCTGCGAGTGAATGATGCTTTGCTGAAGCCGTCAAATGAAATCTGTAAAGTCACAACGTCGCCGCAAGCCAGGAGACCTAGCATGCTCCAGCCACTTTCAACAACAAAGACCCTGCTTCAACGATTTGCCTGGCCCTTAGACACGATATATATTGGCCATAGAATACCATAGGTATTGTGGCAGGATGGAGCTCCTGCAGATGGAACAAAAGTGAATCTGTAGGAGAAGTCTTCTACTACATGCTTTGCTAACGCAATCCGATCCAAAGCTGTTACCGCCCATTTTTGTCATGGTGGTTGAACGATCGCAGCGCCATATTTTCATCCAGCTTATAGAATGGAACTCTGTAAGTTATGTTATATTACCGTGTTGTAATGTTTTGTACTCTGTTGCTTCTGTTATATTTTGTGTTTTCTTTTATCGCCCCCCTTACTCAATGTCACTACGGAAACCTGTAAGGTAACGTGAATAAATAAACAAACTCTATGTGCCGTCCTTAGCACCAGCGTAACGACAGTCATTGAGGAATCTTTCTGTTGCAATATTCTCTCTGCTTCTTGTTTTGCGCTTTATTATCCCCCTGTTTTGCGTTTGCCCTCGCAGACAATGCCATCCCCATCAAGTCATGGTTCTCGGACCCGAGGGACATGGCGCTGCTCAACCTTCTGCCCGTGTTGGACGCCCTGCGCTTCACCAGCGACGTGCGCTCAGTGCTGAGCCGCAACCTACACCTTCACAACATGTGGTAGCGTTCGCTGTGGATACTTTGTCATCTCCTCCTCCTCCGGCCGTACAACGTCTGAATTGCTGCCGTCGACACCTCAGGGGCGACGTCCGATACTTCTTCCTGTCAGCCTCTACATTCGAGCCCCCAGCAGCCCAAACTCAGCGTTAGGCCATGTTTGGTGACGACGAACAATGTTGATATTTCAGCAATCTAACGATGAGTGTGGCCTCTACGGATTCTCCGCCGGAATTGTTGGCACCTTGATGGGACCTGCTCGTTGCCTTGCGCATGGCCGTGGCTTCGTTGCCGACCGATGCCCAGGTGGAACTTTGGGTTTTCGAGTAAAGGACAGGACCTCATTGGTGCCTCCACTTTCTCTCTGCTTCCTTTGTGACAAGCCACTTCATGTTCCTGGTGGTCTGTGTTTGCCCGCGACCCTGAAAAAGTATGTCTCTACCCAACACCCACCACGACCGGACACGTTCAAAATATCAGCACCAGCGTAACCGTCGTTACAATTCGAATTTTGAAAGAGCGTCCTTGCACTGTTTTCTCTTCAGCAGCCGTTATCCGGCTTCTGCCTCGATGGAACGGGAAAAAAAAATCTATGCTGCCGTGTTCTGCATATGGGACACGCGTTGGAACACTGGGACAGAACAATGTTCCTAGGTTCATGTTTGGTGGTGCGCTTTGGAAGATACTTTTTTTACTAGGAAGTGAATTTTTTCAGGATTGATGAGAGTGGGCGCATGTGTTGTGGCACTAACGTCAGGGAGACTCATGCCCCTTGTCCGTTGCAGCGCTATAAATATGCTCGATACGACTAAATGAAAGCACACTGTGCCATCACATACGTCTGGGCCTTGGTACTGCACCTGTACCGCTGTTGTGGTTGTTTGATCGGCGAACTTTAGCTCTAGAACAGTTATTTTCTTCTTCTCTTTCGATGAAAGGTGATAGATGGATGGATGGAGTGTCAGTGTTATGGACCTGTATTGTGAAGGCAAGAGATGAATGATGGATGGTCTTCAGATTTGTAACTAGTATGCTGTTAGATGTGTCGCGCGTCAAGCATGGCACAGAACTGACCCACTATCTTGAAAGTCATTGCGCCTTTATCTTGGCTCACCAAATTCATGTTATACTCTCTAACGTGATGCAAGATAGTTCATTGCTTGAAATTATAAATCGATTTGTGCTACAGTAGTTCTGCTCTGTTTACATGAAACGGGCACATCTTTTTTTTCTTCTATGCTGGTGGTACAAATATGTTCTCTCGTATTAAAGTCTCGCCATCAATGCTTGAAGCCATCATTTCTTGTAATGTAAGCCTAATTGTAGGCACAGAATATAGCATTTTCCTCAGTTCTTTTTTTCCCCTTCCATCTGCAGAGACTGTACTCTTGGTTGATCACTTTTAAGGATACTTTCAGTGTTGTGTGATGGGACAGCTGGTGTGACTCTAGCTGCTGGTGGTGTGTGGAAGGCTTTATCCTCGAAAGTGATTGATCAAGAATGCCGCTCGAAGACTTGTTGACAAAATTTGCTTCTAAGTTAGTCACTTCATACATAGTGCATCTCAAGCATAAATGTTTGTGGGCCTTGGTGCTGTGTCAATATTTTTTTTTTGTTTCCTACGTGTTGTGTTTAAAGAAAACTCTCATTATCTTCATACTTACTGTTCTTTTGAATGTTCTGAATGCATGAATGGTGGCTGGAGCCAAAGCCTTGTGTGAAGCAACCTTTCTGCACTCTAGATGAGGCCCAGGGTTGTCAGAGTTCAAAGACTTTGTGCTGCGGCAACACGAAAGGTAGTGATTTAGCTCATATAGGCCGTTTAGACCAATTCATTTGTTCATTAGCTGGCCTAAACAGAATAACTTGGATGTGGCTTATATGGCTCTTTTTTTCCAGCTCACATTATTCTCATTGTCATGTCATTCAGCACTGGAGCTCTTATTGACTGAACTATTTCGTACTCTACGTCACGCGAGGTTCTATCGCATCATTTCACCGGCAACCAGAGGTTGCTTTGGCCAGCACGACATTACGTTTAGTTTACCAATACGCAAGTGAGCGGATAGCATTGTTGTCAGCGTAGTGGCACATTCTGTCGATTGTTTTATTGACCTGGTGTCGCCACCACATAACCTAAGTCACACTTAAGTTATTCTTAAAGTGTATTCTAAAGGAATCACATCCTTTTTTTTTTCTTTTTGAGGGGGTGGGGGTGGTGGCGTTTAACAGTATAGGTACAGCCACCTCATCAATTGTTGAGTTTTTTTTTTCCTTTGCTTTGTTGAAAGTGCTTTTCTTCGTGTTATATGCTGCCGTGATTGACCTCTCGAAAGCAATGTTACGTGTACGATTTTATTTGATGTGTACCCCACCTCCCGGCATTACAATTGCGCGTGCGGGTGTGCCGTGGAAAAGCCTTTTCTCGCGACCCCGACTGTATATTTTGTACATAATGTGCACTCATCACACAAAACACACGAGCTAGATGTATTCCGAGAGAGTTGAGTACAGCTCAAGCTTTTTTCTTTGTTTTTGTACAAACGTCCTGTGATTGTACAAAATAAGAACACAACACAGAAAAAAAGACAACTGTGAATAAAGTGAGCTAAGCTTTGATTGTTTGAATGTGGCCTCTGGCTAATTTCTTTCGCATCGTACCGAAGTATTGATTTGGGTAGCGAGCGTGTTGGTGGTAAACAAGCTGCCATGCGCTTTGAAATCGTGTCGGTGCCAATCCGACTGCACTTGCCGTGCCGGCAAGTGCTCTGCACGCCGGGAGTGTTTCCTCCGTTTTCAAGCATCTCTCTATTTTTCTCCTCGGTTTTGCTGACCCAAACCAAAAGGGAACATCGAAAGCACCACGTAGAACGAAAATGCGCCGCTCTATCGGGCGTCGGTCTCGTGTGCGATAAAAGAGAAAAAAAGTGGTCAGACAAAAAACAGCAAAAAAAGACGCATCGAGATTGTGACAGGCGATTGGCTGGCAGCGGCCACATGGAAGCGCCGACAGCCAATCGCAGTGGTCGATTCCCGCTGCACACGTTCTCGCAGCTCGCGAGGCAGGCACAGGCATAGCCGCCGACGAAGTCTGCATCCCGTAGATTTTGTCTCCTTGGCCCGGGTACGTACAAAATTTTTCTCGCCCATGGTGAGCTTGAACGCTCGTTGGCGTTTTCCCTAGTAGCTCTTAACTACGTTCTTGTGATGAGCAAGCGTTAATTTTCGCCTTGTTTTTCCTCGCTCGCGGTCTCGATTTTCGCAGCCAATCGGACAAGACAGGCTGGAGCGGCTAGCGTAACACTTTCTTCACAGGACGGCCCTTCACGGATACAGTACGGTAAGGAAACGAAGACGTTCTCTCTACCTCACGCCTCTCGAGACAAGTACAGTTTATTTTGCGAGTGCCGTAGATCCGCGACCTTCTTTTATCAGCGCAAGCCCTCGCGTGGTGTCATGTTGTCGTTTTTCCCGGAGGGGGTTTATCCCCCCCCCTCCCCCCGCACCTCCGGCGAGTCGATGACACGTCGACGAATATTGGCGAATAGGCTTAGAACCGGGTTGCATCGCGTTAATTCTTTCCGATCACACGGCCACCCCGGCGCCTGTGACCCGCGTGAGGGCGTAGGATAAGCCGTGCCGAGTGCGGTTCTGCCGAAGTCCTTGGGACCTGCTTGCAGTACCGTGGCCACGTTGGCACCGCTTGTCCCCCTCTAGCTCGTAGGCATGTTGTAGATCCGGTCAATTTCAGCATGTCTCTCCTATATTTTTGCTTTTTTCTTTGCACGGGGTGGTCCCTCGTTGACTGTGCGCGTTCTTTTCTTGATGAGGATAAAGGACGACGAAAAGAATTCAGCGAGAGCGCGTGGTGTTTGTGCACTACGTGCGCCCGCTAGCATTCGCCTCGTGCTGCACGCAGCGGTGGCGTGTTTTGACCGCCCGAGACGGCCTGCCGGTTGACCGACCGCCCCCTTCTGGTGCGGGGGGAGCAAAGCATGCCAGTATCTCGCGTGTGGCTTGGGACCATCCACGCTTGTAGTAACGGCGGCTCGATGTGTGGTGATTAGCTCGTCTTATCTGTTGCGATCACTGGTCTAAGCGCCGGACAAATCTCTTCTAAACAAGTACTCGCGTACCCTCCTCCATCCGCTGTGGTATCTTGCGTTAATTAGAACTCAGCATACGAGCACACATCTGTAGGGTGTTAAAAAGTCGACATTGGAGGCGCAGATCCGTTATCAGTGCAGCAGGCCAGAGTCCACGTTGTCACATATGTGTCATTTCCGCGAGCTTCCATCACGACGTAGAACACGTTCGTGCTGGCCAGTCGCGTTCGTATATATTTGGCTTAAAGCTGGTTTTGGCGAAAAGCTGGCGCAGCTTTGTAGATGACGATGTGCTCCTGCGTAGTGGCGGCCGGACGTGACTGCGACTGTCCCGTAAAGCCTCGCACGTTGCGCATTTTGGAGCGGTCAGACTTCTCGCGTTGACCGCAATTGACCGCCAAACTATACCGGAAAGAACGTATGGTCCAGGTGTGTTGAGGCCGTTTCATTTGCATGTCCGAGAGTAAAAAAATTGTATGTTAACCTGCGGAAGGAACTTGAAAAAGCTGGGACATTGTCACACCGGCGTTGCTTAGCAATTAAAACGTGCCTGAATGCTGTCGTAGCGTATTGTCTGTGCTTGGTGGCATCCATTACTGCTCGCACGGTGCTTATTGCTATAGTTGTCATTCCATTGAAGTTGATCAGTATACAACAGGATCTAATGTGGTTCCTAAATTGAACATTTCACAGGACTGCAGTCATTCAGTGCTCATGCCATGGTCATGTTTCTGCTCAATCTAATCAGGGTTTCATTTTGTCTCGATCAGGATTAGCGTCTAGCATGCTCAAGTGTAGCTGTAGCTTTGAGGTTATTTTGTAGGCTGTCTTATCAGCTTCCAGTTTTGGGAATATGGTCAGAGCAACACTTCTACATAGGTTAGAAATGCGCTTCCTTGTCAGGTACCTATGTGTGATTAAAGAGTGTTGCACTAACTGTGTGGTTTGCTGAATCCTTCTGTCAACGAGTGCCTACTTATTCTTGGTGGCAGAGTACGGTGACAGTGAAACCCACTTCTTTGCATGCTATCAGACCAAATACCAATGCAGTTTGGCTGGCAAAAAGAAAAATGTTGGCGGGATATTTGATTGGGGTTTATTATTCTGTCACACAACTGGACTGGGATGGCAAAAGAAATTGACACAGAACTGAACGTAGCACTGGGTATACATGTCAACTTCTTTAGTCTTTACGAGCTATGCCTTAGTGAGTTTTTTGCTCGCAGCACATATTCTGAAAGAGCTGTCTGATACAGGCATGAGATGTAACATGAACCACACCAAAAATGACGTGCACATTTGTAACACCGTGAAAATCTTTCATTAGTCCAACATTGGCAATGCTTTTCTGGATACCTGCTAACGTCCGTGAGTTTCATTCATTCCGGGATCATTAAAGAAAACAAATTTAGTGGTTGCTGTTTAACAAGGTAAAGCCAGGTAACAAGGTAAATTGGTATGTTTAGGCTGACTGTCTGTTTGTGATAGTATGCTTCCTACGTTGGTGTACTGCTGCCTGTTAGCCTGCTCATTGTATTATCAGTTAGGACGAGGCTGTGCAGTCGGTATTTTGTGCGGGAACGTGTGCTGGCAATTTCAAGTGGCTAAACCAGATGGTAAGATTATCCGATTTCTTGCATTGTGCAGATTTGAGCGATCGTGGTATTGTTTGTACAGAATTTGTAGTGTCGGAACAATAGGAGGCCCATGCCTAAGGACAGGTGCATAGAAGTGGTTGCACCTTGTACAGGCGCATGTTAGACGTACCGAGTGGGAATGCACGGTACAACAATCTTCCATTGTCCAGAGCAAGGAATGATGCCCTGTCGTTGAAGTTACATGCCTGCAGACATTTCTCACAGTGCAATTTTCGGCTGAAACGGCCTTCACACTGCATGTTTCCGAAGGTTTGAATGCTTCTAAGAGCGACAGCTGAATGGGTGGAGAGGGGGTATTATAGGTCTGAATACCCAGAGAAAAATGCACGGAAGCTATAAAAACGAGTTCCTTAAATGTTCCAAGTGGCTATTAAAAGAGAGAAAAGAAGAGAAAAGTGAGCCCCGTTATTGTCTGCTTCAATGAGCGACACCGCCACAGTAGCTCACAAGGAATGGGGGTGAGGAGGGATAAAAAGGATAGGAGTAAAGATGTGGGAAAGCCGAAGAAGAAGAAGAGAAGAGACGTGTGGTGGTAAGCCACAGCGAGCGAGGACAAACCGAGGGGATAGAAGAGATAGGAAAGATGGAGCACGGTCACTGGAGTCCGAGGACGGGGCGCACCTGCGAGAGCTCCTTTCGGCGTCGGTGGATGGCGTAGAACAAGTCCAGTAAGTCAGAGCTGCACTGTCGTCGGAGGTGGAAGGTCGTCGGCGGCAGGAGATGACGTAGGGCGAGCCCAGTCGGCCAGAGCCACGCTGACGCGGGAGATCGCAAGCGCGCGAGCGCACGACCGGTCGGCCCGAAATTCAGCAAGCGAGTCTCCTTGAATGTTCACTAAAACGTTGCAGTACAGCAGTATGGTGTTCAAGGCCAACTGTGACAACATTCTGGCTGCTTATTGCACTCTCGTTTCAAAAATGGTAATCTTCAGCTCTTGCCTTCATGCGGACTTTCACAGTTTGTCTACTTGCATGCTTTTGCAAGATAAAACGTTAAAGGCCAACTATGGCCAGATTTTCTGAGCACGTCAATGTAGTGGCAGTTCAGTGTTCCGAGGGGCCCCTGCCACATTCCTAATGTTAGAAATGGTCAGCAAATTTGAAAGTAATTTTAAGCGAGCAAAAAGATGAAAAATATGAGGTGACCCTAAAGCTTTGCCTTCAAATGTGGAACGCGATAGCCTTTTCCTATTACCTTCTTTAAACACTTGATGCAAGAAACCTTTTCGAACTTGCGATGCACCCATTATTTGGCCTTTAAGGGAATAGGTGCAGTAGCATGTGTGCCTTTTGTAGTAGGTGACCGGCTTTAAACCATGAAGCCACTATGGTAATCACATGCTCTGACACCTGTTGGGAATTGGTACTTGTGCCACGCATTATTACTGCAATATTTAATGTTGAATTATTAAGCATGTATACAAGATGTGTGTGTTTGTAAAGCATGAAGGCTACTTTCACAGCATTTTCAAGCAGAGGAAGTTGTTTTCACTGTATTCACAAGCAGACGCATGGCCGTGTGGTAGAACATCCGCTTGCCACGCAAACGACCCGGGTTCGATCTCCACTTGTACCCAAACAACCCTGGTTTTGTCCCCACTCTGAGCCAGGATTATTTCTGTCGTTTATTTTATTTGCATCGCTCATAACCAATGACACTAGAATTTCTGCACAACGAGCTTTTTAACGCTATCGCGTTAGAACTGCACCCTATCAGTATACAAGAAAAATATCGACATGTCCTATCTAGGACACCAGGGCTTAGTGGTTGTAGAGTGTAATAAGGGGAGTTTAAGTACTTTTATTTATTTTTACCATATTAGCATGTGTAATCGGTGTGAAACTAGCATGTAGCTGCCACATATTAGTTGCAATGCCAGCTTTTTGCACTGATGATAAACTGCTACTCATTGCACTTGGCCATAGTGTTGTTATTGGACACTTTCAAGATCCAACATCGTAAAGGATTGCCAAATTCTGCTTGAAAGTGCCAAAGTTCTTTCCACCCATGCCTGCAAGGGCAAGCTGATAGAACTGTACTTGTCATCTTCTAGCGCTCTTACGCACCGCTCAATAGTGCAAGGAAGTAATTCAAATTCATTACGTACTATCTCGTTATTTGAGACCCCTTACTTATTAGGGAGTTTCGGGATAGGGTCTGTGGCACATTGGATACTCACCCAATGCTCGGTCAAGTCACCTCAGTGGGTGCCATCACGTTTTGTCTGACGCAAAGCTTTTGGGGCTCCCACTATATTCGAAAAATAGCCTCTCCAGCCTAAAACCCAAACGCGGTTTCAGGCATGCGCAGTGGCCTTGACATTATTTTTTGGGGGGCTCCTATTCGAAAACTTCCTATTAACTTAGAGATCTGGGCAGTTTTGTCGACTAAAATAACAGGAAATTTGGAGCAGTCACAAAAGCTACAGCAACGGATTTGCATGAATGCATTCAGAACTGTGACAACCACTGAGCCCTGGTGTTTTGTATTTAGGACATGAAGGTTCTTCATTGCTGTGGGCGACGTGTTGGAGAACACCCGCTTTGCAAATAGAAAAATAAACATTTTCTAAACAGTTATAAAGAACTGACAGCTACCGATATGATAGTTAGTGCACAAGACATTATCGAATATACGTTTTAGTGCACAAGACATTATCGAATATACGGTTGCGGCGAATATCGTCCTTTTCATCTTCCACCATCTTTATTTCTGCTTTGCAGAGTTTCAAAAATGACTAAGAAAAAACTACTACTCAAGTTTTCGCAGGTGTATTGAGGATACCTCGGACATCTTTCAAACTTCAACTCTATTTTATCACAATTGGCAGCAAAATTTTTTTGTCCTATAAGACATCAGAGCTGAGAGAGAGAGAGAATAAACTTTATTGGGTTCCAGCATGCGGGATTCCCTCCGGCCGCGCAGGGCGTGGGGTTCACCCTATCTCACGTTACACTAGAAGTCCTAATGTCACGCGGGCCTAGACCTCAAGGCCTTCGTGCCCCGGCGCCGCTCGGGTTACTGAGGGTGTCCCCCTTTCAGAGCTGAAAGGGTTGATATTATTTGTGATTGTGTAATCAGGATTATAATCAGTCGCCATACCACAGTTAGAACCCACATTTATACTAAAAAAAAAAGCTGCCTTTATCAATGCTTCATTGCAAATGAAAAGAGATGAAGTAACACAAACAAGAAATGTCATCGTCTTTCTTTTAGTGAGGTCAGTTTCCTGTGTTGTGCAGGGTCAATCAATGCTGCATTCACAGTTTTCAAGTATGGCTCTCAGTTTGAGATGTGCTTTCGTCGCTATTCACCATTCCACTAGCTGGTCGACTTTCCTGACGTGGCCCTAAGGATTAAAGATTTCTCACCTGAAGGAGCACCACCTACGTTTCCTGAACCACGCTTATGCCATACTCGACAAAGCTGTCTTTTCGTTATGCGAGGGTTTCATTTGTGTGGCTAATGGCGAGACTGTGTTGCCTGTCTTGGGAAGGATCGTAAGCGCTGGTGCAGTAGCTGTAGGTGGTTGTGAGACACATTCTTTCCTCAAGTCTGTAGCATAATCACTTATTCAAGCGAGAACTTTTATCTTGCTTGCTCAGGAAGTGTGTAGGATTCTTCAAGCGCACAAAAAATTAATTTTTTTTACGCCTATAGCAACCTTTTTTTCTCGGCAGAGGCCTTTGTCCCGCCCACCTGGGCAGACAAATAAATGGCACTTCAGGGTGGGACAAGCGAGGTTTCAGTGCCTTTTTTTTTGCTCGGTCAACCACTGCCAGCATTACACCGTGCCACTTGCATCTGCACTCAAATTAGTTCTTTGACACTCTTTCATTCTTTTTTATAGTCTGAATCTGCAGTAGTTATGGCTTATTCAAACTTCAGACACATAGCTATAGATGTTTGTTAACCTTAGCATGTTGCTTAGCGTGGCAGCAAAATATATAATACTCTAGGGTATTTCTGAAAGGTGTACTGGCCCATATTTTTGAACTTATACAAACCCTACCACGTACTTCCAGCTCAAGCTCATAAGGGTACTTCACTTGGCGGACGGGGAGATTTGGAAACACTTGTACATGTATTGTGATACTAAGTTGTTTTAAAGGGACACTAAAGTCAAATAGCAATTTATGTCATAGTGAAAGCTCTATGTATGACATCTAACAAAACAATATTATCAAGAACAGTGCCCTACTTACCAAGAAATTAATGGTGAATTCCACTGGTAGATCCGGAGTGGCCGCCGAAATCTTGGAATGAGCACTCAGAGTGTACCAAATGAGATCTGTGAGTCGAACACGTGAATGCCCTGCGTGAGGTCTCTCCGGAAGTTTTTACGCACACGTCACTAAACCGGTACCGAAAACGATTTTCTTTTCTGCTCTCGACGTTTCAATGAAAACTGTCACCACTGCAAAGCATGCATTTCGACCACGAGTCTCGCAGAAAGCAGGGCTACCGCTTTCCAATTTTAGGAATGTAAACAAGAGCACAGGGTTACTAGACCGCCTCAAAAAGCGCTGGGGACAACCCAGCTGCCCGACTGTATTGGAAATGACGACGCATTCTCGGAGTTCCGGCAAAATCCGTCTCTGTAAGACTGAGCGTGCGGAACGCTCCTTTGCGGAGTGGATTGCTCTGAATCTACCTGTGGAAAATGCGAACTTGCTCCGAATCTACCAGCGAAACGTAAATTGTCAGCTTTGGAGCAAGAAAACTTGCTCTTGCTCGAAGAGTGGAATTCGCCATAAGGTAAATGCATGAGAACCCATTAGCCACAACTTCCAATAATGTCACAGTTACCACCTAAAAGTAATCACTGGTAATCAAACTAGCTGCACTAAAAAACCTTTCATGCACCATGAAACATAATAAAATGCTGCCTTGTTCATTTCTGTTTGATTCATGGAATAAAGAACCGCCAGACGTTACTATGGGGGAACGGCACGAGTGGTTCAAAAATTCAATTTTCGCCTCACTGTATAGATGATGCTATGAGCATCCTCTTTTTAATGGGGCGGTGACATGCGTGCCAGGCTTGCAAGAAAAAAAACAATCTGTTTATGTTGGCCTAGTGCCTTATCTATTTAGATTAAATCGATTTTATTATAAAAAAGAAAGATACATAAATTTGTGTTTCATCTCTCCGCCTCTGCAGGCAGACTGAGCTCATTTTTCCGCTATTTTTGTCCTTTAGCTTTACTTTTCTGTCACCGATACTCTGTCTCTTACTTGCTTCTATTGCGGACATGTTCAGCTTTCCATATTTGTCCCTGAAACCCAAAGCCTCATGTAGGCTTGTACCCATTAAACTGGACAGGTCCTGCCATTTAGTGGGACCCACTTCAACCAAGCACGCTTGCGATCTCGACGGTCATGGCAGATAAATGTTCAAAGACCGTTGTTACTGCTGTGGCTCCCACTACGTTTGCTCTGCTGCTACTAGTGTCAGCGGCTTCGCTGTAAAGCCAGGCAACATGGTGTGCGGCAACAGTGACGTGAGAAAGCCACCTTCAGGCATGGGATTTGAAGTGCGCTAACGCGATGCGGACCACTAAAACGTGATTTTATTTCAATATAAGCACTTTTTGGTTCAAGTGTAGCATTCCAGGTTTCTGGACCGCTATTCCACCAATCATCAACTTAATATCTGCCTTTAGTATCTCTTTAAGCGTTTAGACCTGGCATCATGACATTTATAAGGCAGGCAGCAATGTTTTCTGACAAATATTGAACTTGTTTGTTTTGAAACTTGAATGTGACTGCACCATCCAGCCTCCACTAGCATTTTCCCTTGCAATGTGATGTTACGAATGGCTATTACAATGTTACAATGATGGCCCTGCTTTGCCATTGGGTGTGAAACACCGAAAGGCTAAGAGCTTTTGGAATGACATGCTTATGTAGGCCTGGGTTGCTTCATGGCAAATGACGTAGCGGTGGATGTGCCCCTTGAATTCATGATATATAAAAATTTGTCAAAATCATAGTTGACGTCGTTCAACAAAGTTTAAGCTTAGAGGCAGCAATTTTGAATTGAAAGTTCTAGTTGAAATGCGCACTGAGAAATTTTGTATTGCCGTATTGGCTCGTCTGCTCTGTTAGAGTGGTAAATTAAGGATGGTTGGACGACCACAACATGCATTTCTTAAGGGTTCAGTGTCGCTTAGGGACACTGAGTCTGGCCGATGTATCATTTTATCTCAGTCTCAGGCCATGTTAGCAGCTGAAAGAATTCCTGGTACATGGAGCACAAAATTAACTGTTACAGTTGACGACCTTCGGCAAAATCGCTTATTGCTGGCAAATGTGTCATTAGTTATGCTGCCAGTAAAAAGTTTGTCACCTGGAGCATGAGGTTGACCGTGCTATTTTTGGTTGCAAGCTTCAGCAAAATGATTTGCTACAGTTACGGCTTAACATGTGATATCAGTGGTATCGGGCCCACTTTTGCTTTTTCTTTTGTCACTAAAACATCATTGTTATGGACAGCCATGTGTATTTTAGGTACTATAACAGAGAAAAAGCATTACTGCTATGATTTAATAAGTAACTGTATGATTGCAAATTAGTCTAATGAAAGTGTAACACGTTGCAGTTACACAGAAAAGTAATGAGTGGCAGTTATTCATTACTGGTAACTAGTTACCGTCCGGTCTGGCAATGTGTATTAAATTGTTGCTGTGATAACGCGTTCTTGCAGCTGTACTGTCTGACTTTGGACAAGTCCCTGCCATAGGATGAACGCGGACTTGCAGCAGCAGCAGCCTGCCGAAGGGGCGGTGGCAGGACCCTCCTCGTCAACGGCGCCGCCGGCCGCATCGGTCGGCTTCAGCTATGACGAGGTGTTCCCCGCGCTACCAGAGAAGGAAGCGCCCGTGGAGGCAGGCAGCGCGACCGGGAGCGTTGGGGGTGGCGGCGGAGGCGGCGCCCTGGGCCAGTGGAACCACAAGATGCACGTCAAGTCTTCCGTCATCACCCAGATCTTCCATGTGCCGAGCGAGGAGCGCCGTTTTCGGGAGACTAGCTCGCAGCGGTTTGGAGAGCTGGGGGAGCAGGCCAAGATCTGTGCGGACATCATGCGCGACACCCAGACCACCATCGAAGTAAGCTCCTCCCGCGACCACTCGCTCACCGTGCTGGTGACGGGACGGGAGCGCAACGTGGCCCTTGCGCGAGCACATGTGCTCCGCGCCCTTCAGACGCAAGCCCAGGGCACCATCCAGATTCCCAAGGAACATCACCGCTTCATCCTTGGCAAAAACGGCAAGAAGTTGGCTGAATTGGAACAGAACACCGCCACCAAGATCACCGTACCGAGGACAGATGACAACTCCGACGTCATCACGATCAGTGGCACCAAGGAAGCCATCGACCGGGCACGCGATCACATACAGAAGATCTCTGAGGAAAAGGTACACCACATACCATGATTTTGTTAGCACTCATAGCCACAGACATGAAATGGAAATCGAGGCATAAAGCAGATAAGTGCGAGTGACAAGCATTGAAAATAGATGGGGATGATCAATCGGCACAGTAAAATGTTTCATCAACCGACATCAATTAGGAAAAAAATTAACTGCAATGCTTTGTACTCTCATTTTAGTTAAGCTCGTATCTAACATGTGGCTTTGTTACATCCAGTTTTCATCTTGAGGACACACACTGATATTGAAACATGGATTCTTCAAGAGACTGCTCTTGTATGCAGAACTTTATGATAATATAGATGACCATCAGATAGTGAGCACTGATACTTTAGTCAGCAGCTAGTTAGCACTTAGCAAACACTTATTCATAAAAATGAATAGCAAAAAGCTATTTACCATGTGATAATAAGATCATGATTGCATTTAGAAGTTTCTGTGCAACATAGGTCTTGTCATGACCTAAACATTGCATGGACTTGCAGTCAACTTTTTGCAAAGTAGATTCTTTGAATTGAATATTGGGATGTGTGGCAATGTCAGGCGCACAGCATACCTCCAGTGTTCATCGCACTTTTTGTTCTTTTTTTTGAAATGTCGCAGTCAAAACACGGTGTGGAGGAGCTGAAGATCCCCCGCATGTACCACCCGTTTATTGCTGGTCCATACAACAACAGCGTGAAAGCTCTTGAGCAGGAAACTGGCACTCGCATCCGTCTCGATCGGGAGGAGGACAAGGTGACCATCACAGGTGACAAGGAAAATGTGGCTAAGGCCAAGGACGCACTCATGGCCACCTACGAGGACCGAAAGCTGCACTGCCAGAGTGTTGGTGTTGAGGTATGCTTTTCTTTCGCACATTTCGGTGCTCTGGTTGGTATGCATCATGACGCTTGATTAATTAACAATCCGTATGAGAATGCTTGGGTGGCGATTTTTTTCTTTTACTTTTTTTACTTCTTTTGCTCTGTGGGATAGTGAAGGACTGGCTATAGGGGATGTTATCACCCCCTATAATGTCCTTTGCGCCTCCAGGCACACTATCTCACACATGGGCACACTATCTCACACATAAGCCACAGTTAGGTATTTGATGATAAGCTCCCCCTTTAAGCTAGTGGGCCACTACGCGCCAGAGCGAAACCTGTATGTAGTGATAGTTATGATGGTGGCTGCCGCAGATGTCTTCGCTCTGAGCAGAGGAGCTGGCATCGGGGCACTCCAGCAGCTTGAGTTAGTGTGATGGCACCATCAGTGCCACCTGGCGGAAAGGGTTAGGCAGGCGTGCAGGAGACAGCTGAGTCTCTTTTGCGGATTGGCAGGGAGCGTGGACAGACGTCTCTTGTGGTGTGTGTTTATGCAGAATGATACTGTGGGTTGTTACCTGTGGGCTTCTCGTGGGAACGTTGGTGACACCGCATTCACAGTACCTTGTATATGCGTTCCGTTCTTTGTGTATTGTATTGACACATAGTAGAAGGCTATCTAGCGTGTCACTGGTGATGCAATAGATTCCGCTGGCGAGCTTGTAGTGATATAAAAGCAGGTTAGTGCATGTGTTTTGTTGTTTGATGGCATGGCTGTGTCCGTTCGTTTCATGAGCATGAGTCAATTCTGATCCCACATCGTGAAGTTTCAAATTTGGTTTCCAGCTGCGGTAGCTGCATTCCAATGGGGAGTAATGCGATAAAATGCAATAACTGTGAGTGCTTTAAACTGTATCAGATATCTCTGCTAGAGCATTTTCTGTACAGAAGCTGCTGCTGGAGCCAACGAGGGGACTTGTCATCCTTGTCAGAACCCTCCATCAGCACTCCAGTTACACCTTGTCACAAACTACGCTCTAGTACAAAACACAAGGAATGAAGAGACAGGCAAATGCTCGTCTGTCGCTTCTTTCCTTGCATCCTGTCCTGCTAAATGATCCCTTACAGATTCGCCCAACACTCAAGGCTAGTTACCTACATGTCCAGTGACATTTCGTGTCATCACTGCGCATCACTTCCAAGCCGGTCTTTCTTTTCACCTCGAGGTTGCTTGATAAGGGTTTCATGCATATTGAAACATGTGACAGCACAAACTCTTTTCTTGTGCCATGCAGGTGAAAAAGTCGCAGCACAAGTACGTCCACGGCTATAGGGGCCAGACTCTGCAGGAGCTTTTTGAGCAGACAGGTGTGTGGGTGGAGGTACCGCCCATGGAGAGCGATGTGGAGACCATCGTCCTGCGGGGCAACCCCCAGGACCTGGGTCACGCCCTCTCGCTCGTCTACGAGAAGGCCAACAGCGTGCTGACGGCCGAGGTGCCTGCCAAGAGCTGGATGCACAAGTACATAATTGGCAAGAAGGGTGAGAACATAAAGCGCATCACGGCCGACTACCACAAGACTCACGTGGACTTCTGCGAGGACGAGAACATGATACGCATCGAGGGCCCCAAGGAGGAGCTCGAGGCTGTCAAGACTGCACTGGAGGAGAAGGTGCGAGAGATCCAGTCCACCATGGACTCCGTCGAGATCAAGGTTGATCCGCAGTACCACAGGCACATCATCGGAAAGGCTGGCTCGAATGGTGAGCTCTCGGGCACTGAAACATTCAGCATCTTTTCTGTAAGCAAATCTGCTTGTATGGCAAGCCTCTTTCTATTGGCTTGTCTTGTACTGCATTTGGGAGAACGTGAAATGTGGTGTACTCAATACTTTCCGTAGTCAGGATCACCACGGGTTCAGGCTTTGCGAGTCGCTGGGCCATGTCCACATAAAGCTCCGTGGTGCCGAATGCTACGTGGTAAAACACAAGTGAAATCAACACACCAAATAGTGCTTTATTTGGCTTTTGTGGTAAGTGTGTGGTAACAGCAAACATTGAACCTGAGTGGTGACCGACAGGCGTGATGCGGATAGTCGGTTTGGTACGTCTTAGTAAATAAGTCTTACCCCTATACTCGCGACAGTGGCATCCAGAACAGCACAACATCCGTTGCCAACACGCGCGGAGCGAAGGGCACCCACACATGAATTGAACACCAAAAGGGGGAATTGTGATCATGTCGCAGCTGGCAATGGCAAGCTTTGACATGCCGCTTGGGAGAATGTCCCCCGTGGCTATGCTGTGCACCCTCGCGATTATCGCCAGGCTTGGTTGTGATAGAGAGGGCTAATCGCCGTTCGTGAGGGCCTCCACCAAATGTGGCTCGGTGTAGTACGACCACGCAGAAGCACTAGGCACCACTATTTGGCTTGTCGTGGGGAACGGGAGCTAGCGCAAGAATCTACATGCCCACCGAGGATGCCGACGCACCCGGGCAGGCTACAGTGGGAGATTCCCCAAGGGGACATTGGACGGAAAGCAAATGCGCTTGATTTCAAGCCTGTTCTCAGCATGCTTGAATATTTTTTTTATTTATACACACATTCCCATACTGCTGGAAAGTATCACAGCATGAGTGATGAGTTGTTCAACATACTGGGTTTTGGGAGCCATACCAAGATAAGTTTGCTCAGAGTAGATATAACTGATGACAAATCACCCAAATGTTGCGAGCCTTACATATAAATATTCTTATTGACTGGGAAAGTAATTTGATTTTTAATCACACTGATAACGAATCACTGAAAAATTCATGAAGCAGCTTTCATGATTGAACGGCAGTGCACCCACCTGCAGACAAAGTGAAGGACGACAAAAACTCTGTGCAGGCCTGGACACTCGGCCCTGCACAAGATGCATGGTTTTGTGGTCCTTCTATTCTTTGATTGTGTGGGCACGCTATTGCAATCATGAAAATAATACAACTTGCCTGAGTTGGTCATATTACCACATTCTCTTTCTTGCAATGAAATATTGGATGGCTTGGAATAACGCTGTGTATATATGAACACATTAACAAGCAGTGCATCGTAATTCTCACTTGAAGGAGATGAGTCTCTTATGAGTCATGTTTTTTATTTGATTTGTGCAGTGAACAGGTTGAAGCAAGATCTCGGCGTGACTGTGCATGTGCCGGCAGATGAGGAGAGGTCACCAGTTGTGAGGTTGGAGGGCCCACCCGAAGGGGTGGCCCAGGCGAAGACTGAGCTGCTCGAGATGGCTCACAAGCTTCAAAACGAGGTGACGCGTGAACTGTGCGTGGAGCAGCGCTTCCATCGGACGCTCATCGGAGCCAAGGGAGAGGCGATCCAGGATGTTCGCAGGCGTTTCAACCAGGTAGAGTGGCCACTTTAGTTGTAAAAAGAGGTATGGGGATACCCTTGAAAAAGTGGTCCAATGATCAAAATATAGTAGTGTTCAAGCAAAGCATAAGAGTTTTTGGGTGGAGGCTGTGTCGTAGGGGAAAAAAATCATGCGCTTGGAATGAATGAATCTGTGCAACCCTTGAAGATGTGCTGGTCACTTGGGTATTCGTATGCGCTGTTTTTCAACAATGCATACTTTTTTGATCATGTGCTTGTTGGTCATCAGACTTTTCCAAAACAATATGGCAATCTTATCGTTTATTGGGGTCACTTGTCATTTCACCTTGCCAAATGTCGTTGTTGCCCAGATATGAGTGCGAGTTATTAGGCATGATGACAGCTTCGTAGACATGCCCTTCAGCCACACCAATCAGAGCTGTCTCACTTCCTCCAGGGATGAAAAAGGCTCATATTGGAAAACAAGATAAAGGAAGTAGGTGATGCATGCATACACCAAGTTTTGTTTGCCCCGTATTTACCCGACAGGGGAAGGGCTCCTGAAATGTTTGCTTCAAGCAAGTTTGTTCAGATGAGCTGCTCAAGCTTGTAAGGTCTGCAAGATCCGTGAAATGAAAAGGGCATTGTGATCTAAAATGAGAGTAGTGGTGCTTTTCAGTCTGTAACTTTCTGGGTTGGTATGCGCTAAAGTAAAGGCGAATCGCTATTTATAAGGTATGCTTGTATCCCACAACCTATGTGGGCTTAGAATGCAAAACTGTACGTTGACAGGTAAATAAGCATGCCAGGCTGAAACTTCAGTTGCAGCTTTGCTGAATGTTTCCAAGGCCACATCAGTCCCACATTTCAGCAAGTTAGCCAAACAAAAAAACAACAGTGCTTCTCTACAGGTGAACGTTACATTTCCGGAGCCTGGATCGCGCAACGACAAGGTCCTCATCCGGGGTCCAAAGGAGGACGTGGATGCATGCTACCGGCATATGAGCCAGATCTGCCAGGAGCTGCAGGCTTCCAGTCATCGTGTGGACCTGGTGCTCTTCAAGCAGTTCCTGAAGCATCTTCAGGTATGCCGGCGTAGGGCTTACATAAGGCGAATAAACTCTGTAGCTGAATCTTGGTTGGGCTGTTTCACAAGCAGGTGCTGAGCACAGACTGCAGATTAGTGTGTGATAAACTGAGTTCGTAATGAAGGTTGTAATGGGATTACTCTAAAGCTATATTCGGTAGACTCTTTTTAAATGAAAACGTGGCTGCTATGGAACAACTGCTTCAAATACAATTTTGCACCCTTGTTGCTCTTGCAGTATGTGGAACTCCTCTTAAACGGAACACAAGCAATTCCTTGCGTAAAACTAAACAAAAATTGAAGAAATGGGCCTGTATAGTGGGAGTGCAGGTAATGGGCATGGATTATATGCATGTTTTTTTTTTTTGCTTTGTTTTTGAAGGGTTCGGGATGCTGTTATATGCAGGTGCGAGTGATACGAGAGAAGATATGGTATTTTATGTTGTTTGGTTCCTGTTAAGAGTATACTGTAGATTAACCTATATGCGAATGCTACTTTAGCTGTCTGCGACATTTCTTCCTCAAAGCAAGAGGCGCACATAAGCATAGAGTGCAAACTGACGCCATAATTCGTACGATGGGTGACCACACTTTCCGAGAACATTGCCAAGTGCATAAGTGGGACTATTCAGCCGTGGAGGTGATCAACTGTTTGTGCTTTGGTTTATCTGAGTGGGGCCTCTCCATACTTGTGTTGTCTTCATCTGTAGTCTAGTTTTTATGCGTGCAAGTCACGAGTGTACTTAGTTGCATTATTTTTATAGCTACCCTTTATTTCTGGCATAAGGTGTGGTGTGAAGTAGTGAAGCGTACTCAAATATCGAAAAGCTCAGTTTACTTGCGCTAAAATCGCCAATCCAAGGTAGTTTTTTTTTTTAACCGTTGATATTTTGAAGTATCTGGAGTCTTGCAATAAAGCTCTGAGAGCTGAGGGGCAAAAATTTAGGTGACAAAATGGCTGGAAGATGTTTAAATAGTGTTGACATTTAGAGGTACACAATTTGTTAGGGCTTACTGTACACATGCTGCAGTATACCGTATTTACTCGCGTAATGAACCCACTCGCATAATGAACCCACCCCTAACCTTGATATGTGAAAAAAAGGAGAAAAAAAAACTTTTTAAAATCTATCTGTTCATTTTATTTTGGTATGATAATCAGTGCCGTTAATGATCGAAACAACGTTAAATCAAGCCATTATATGACAAAATAACTTATTGAAAGCCAAATATAGTTATGCAATCATGCTTAGCGAGCAGTGCAAGTGCGGAATGTGTAAATTAAAATTTGTAAGTCTCGCCTCATACGCCTAAGCGCCATCTGTCGAATGCAGGAGAAACCTCTTTGCTGATAGCGCCATGCAAAAACTGTGGCACAAAAACAAAGCAAGTGGCATCCCAAATGGCGCTCGCGCTGTGTTATGGAACACTCCGCGCGCTCGCCATCTCGGACCTATGCAATGCGCAACCGCACCCACCGCGCCGACGGTGCGTTATGCACCCGCAACATCTCATACAACGTTTGTGCGCCGCCATCCGACGCTGCGTTTTCGTTTTTGGGTTTGTTGTTGCGAGTTTAGTTGGGACAACGGCTGCACAGGGTGCGTTTGGCCGGTACACTAGGTACACGGCTGGTTACTAACAGCATGCGCTGGAGCATTGGAACCGAGTGGCTGGACGGCACTTTGGTTTCGATATATGCACTTTGATTACGGGACGAAACAAAAAGCTTCAGGCTACAAAAAAAAAAATTGTAGCACATTTCACGGGTCAAAACTAGCAAAGTTGTCAGTCAAAATTTTTGCTGTTATAACTCCCGTGACTTTTTTCTCCTGTATAATGAACCCTCCCCCTAAATTGGTGTTAGCTTTTCCAAAAAAAAAAAAAATAGGTGGGTGCATTACACAAGTGAGTACAGTAAATGGGCACAGTATATAGCTGTGGAAATAACAGACGCTGCTCAGAGTATAGGTGAACATGCTGTACATTCTACAGTAGGCCACGGCAGTCCAGAAGATGACCTTCTCTCCTCGTACCCATTTGCCGTCGTGTTAGGGCAAGGGCAGGTCGCTGGTCCGGCGCATCCAGCAGGAGACGGAGGCACGGATAGACCTGCCGCTCGAGTCCAGCAACTCGGACGTGGTCATGATCACGGGCAAGAAGGAGAACGTGGCCGCTGCCAAGGATAAGCTGCTGGAGGCCCAGCGCGAGCAGGCAGACGTCGTCGAGGTGCACCTGATGATCCCCTGCAACCTGCACAATGCCATCATTGGAGCCAAGGGGCGCCTCATCCACTCCATCATGGAGGACTGTGGTCGCGTCCAGATCACTTTCCCCCAGCAGGACTCCAAGAGCGACCGTGTCACCCTCAGCGGACCTAAGGAGGACGTCGACAAGGCTAAGAAGCAGCTGCTCAACCTGTCCAATGAAAAGGTGTGTGCTTTTGCAGCTAAAAGGGACACTGTGCTTAAAAAAAAAATTCATGCCTGTATGACTGTGGTCGTGTTCATATCACCTTCCCTGAGCAGGACTCCAAGAGCGACCGTGTGTGCATTGCAAATATGCAATTACAGTTTTTAGTGCCATGTGCAGTTTTTAGAATGCCGTACGTTTCGTGTGCCATTTTGGGAGCTACACCGTGCCTCGATTTGAGTGTGTTATAAAGTAATTAAAAATTGGCAACAAGAACTGTATGCAAGAAAACAGTAATGGATGTTCAGAACTCATTTGAACACGTCTCAAGTAGGGATGTCGGTCATGGATGTTCAACATACCATAACATTTATTAAATTGGGTTGAGAGCAACACTCACTTTTCTTTTCTTGCATGCAGTTCTTGTTTCAGATCGTTCTGACACGCTGATTTACATTGGGAAAAAAAAAGTGTAATGTTTTTTTTGAGAAACTACTCAAATACTAGATAAATAATTGTTTTTTAAAAATCTGCATGCAAATAAACTTGCCATGTTTTACCTCACTCTGTAAAGTAATAAACAAAATTTTCAAGACCCTGCAATGAGCAAATTTTGATGCATTGTTTTGGATGGTTGATGGTACAGTTGAGGCTTGGAGGACTTGCACAAACTGTATCTTTTGTATTTTGTTACAGCAATTGTCCAGTTACACAGAGGAAGTCCGTGCACAACCTAAACACCATCGTTTCTTGATTGGCAAAAATGGCTCCAACATTCGTAAGGTATGTTCGTTCTTTGGTGTTTGCAGTAGCGCGATTTTATTTTGGGATAACAAAAATGGTGGTGTGCCTGCATTGTTTACTATACCACAAAAGTACGTCTTGAGCAAATGCCTGAGCTCGTTTGAAGGGGTAACGACACTAATTTTCTTTCATGCAGATCTCCTGTACACAGAGATAGTTGCGGCCACTTTGAAAGC
The DNA here is from genome assembly GCA_013436015.1 of Rhipicephalus annulatus. Classification (NCBI taxonomy): domain Eukaryota; kingdom Metazoa; phylum Arthropoda; class Arachnida; order Ixodida; family Ixodidae; genus Rhipicephalus; species Rhipicephalus annulatus. The sequence continues at coordinate 375,663 of WOVY01003660.1, read as the reverse complement.
AGAGTAAATGCTTATACCCGTTTTTACTCGCATAATCCTCGCACATTTTTGCCAGAAAACCGATGCAAAGTTGGGGGGTGCGAGAATTACGCGGGGAAAACTTTCTACGAAAACACAGAGCGAAAAAGACAACAAAGTGGCCGCAAATCGGAATTCTTACAAAAGCACCTTACAGCAAGCTTTAAGAAGTACTAATTAGAACTTACCTCAACAATAAAAGCAGAGGTTCAACACAAGGCAAGATTTACTTGAGACACAAAAAGTGGAAGCAAATAGTCGAGAATTAGAATACCATACGCGAAGCTTGTGGTCGTTGCGGGCGTAGCGGTAGCGGTCGGCGCTCAAAAGGAGCCTTCAAAATAAGCGTAGGACGTCAGTATTGGGCTGATGGCTGTTTAACAGAATCGTCCGCAGTTCCCATCTGAAGAAATAATTTACCACCAATCCCAGTTATAGGCACACGGCAGGCCCAACGCGTCTTGGTGGCTTTCAGCTGCCGTCACCAGTAGCGAACACAAAACTCGTATGCTCCGAAGGGCCTACCGGCGGCCCTGTTGCCGTTGTTTAACGCATGATCTATCGCTTGCAACTTGAAGCAACCGTGTGGCTGCAGTATCACCCCATAACGTGCCAAGATTACCGACACAACACACAAAACACTCCGCAACGCGCACTGGCCACTTCGGCTTGGCTTGGCTTGGATTGGATCTCTGTGCAATAGTACGCTTGATGCTTAAGAGATGGCGCCAGATCGTGCGCGCTATCATTATCAATGGCTGGAACGAGCAGGCGTTTTTATTGCGGCAGTTTTGGGGGGTGCGATAATTACTCGAAGGAAAAAAATCGTATTTTTTGGGGCGATGTGGGGGTGCGAGAATTATGCGAGTGCGAGGATTACGCGAGTAAATACGGTATAGTAGACCCTCATTAAGGGGGCAGACTGGTCTTAGACATCATTTTATTTCTTCAGTGATCTTGATAAAACTGCACAGGAATATGCCGTAACAACGTCACGCTTTGCAGTTAAAATGATATACTTAACACACTACGATAGGTTTTTTTATAGACTAATTTAGTTCGTTATATTCATTTACCGGTCAATTTTACTTCGTCACAACGAGGTTCAAAATGCGAGGTTCTCAATGGAACTTTCAAGGGGAATTTCATTTACTTTGTCAAATCCAATTGTTTCGTTATATGTCGTTACGTTATAACGAAATCTGTGTGTATTGAAATTGTCGGTAACCGTTCAATGTTTGCCGGCTTACTGTGATATTGTTAAATATTGGCACAGGTGAGGGAGAAGACGGGTGCGAGGATCATCTTCCCAACAGATCGCGATGAGAACCAGGACACCATAGTCATCATTGGCAAGAAGGAGGCTGTGCTGGATGCCAAGAAGCAGCTGGAAGAAATGATCGAAAGCCTGGTCAGTCGGCGGCTTGGCTTCTGTGAAGTCGCTTTTGTGCCCGTTTGTCATGTGTGTGAGAAAGTGTAAGGTCCTTATGCCGAAGGCTTGTATTTAGATTGACAGCTCAATTGCGCGACGTTGCAACCAGTGCAGTGCATCATTGGTGGTGTTGAGAAGTTGCTAGCCACCTGTGGCACATGTAGTGCGGATGCAAATCGTGAAATTCTTGATGCACTATTGCTTGACTGGTTTATAAACTCTTGAAATGGGTGGACTTCAGAAACATGGGCCTCGACTTGATGCTCGACTGGTTTATAAATGCTGAAATGGATGAACTTCAGAAACACGGACCTCTTGTGAGATAGTAGTGACAACAGTCTATAGTCACATAAAGTAGCGTAGCAAAAGACGAATTCAAGAAAGTGAACACCACGAGTGCTTACTCGCAACTGAAAGCTTCATTGCTTCAACAGAAAATACCGTATTATGTGGAGATTTCGCAATATCATCTGAAATAATGCATATGGTCCTAACGCGTGCAGTATATACAGTGAAAGTTTGTGGGTTTTGCAGCGTGTGGCGGAGCGACGACAAACTGTGTTGCTGCGTTATCTAATGTGATGTGTTAAATGTTGGGGCTGTCGGCTACAGCTTTGGCAATTAGCCAGCACATGTTTAGACAACTCGCCCCTGCTTAATCCATTTGTGGAGGCCGCGGCCGATTTCTGCAACACGTGACTGCAAGTGCGACGCAGCAATGCAGTTGTCCGGTGGCTAATTTTTCGTCGCTTTGTAGTGCGCTGCAGATCCCGCAAGCGTTCGCCGCCGAAAGTTCTTGTTCATTAAGAGGGGAGGCTACACTTGATGGGCAATTTTTTATGTATAGATCTGAACGAAATTTTCACAGTTTGTGTATTTAAATGTTCAAATTCTAAATATTTAATTTTTTTTTCGATAGGTAAAGCGGTTACCAAGATACTCCGATCAATGTATAACCTGGGTTTTTTGTTTGGCACTTAAGGGGGGACGCGGTACTTCGGGACCGAAAATCAGCCAAAAAATCGAGTTTTCGCGGACCTTCTTTTCGCGTTCCCGACATCATTGCGCACCTATTTACAAAATTTCATAGCCGAATACCATCAACTTTTATCGTTATTCAACTTTAAAAACCGAAAACGGGCGTCCTGAACTTTAAATTGAGGGCGAATAGCGCAGGTTTCGGCTCTACGATACGCGGGAACTACGCGCTCGATCGGCGCCATTTTGGTCTTGTTTGAAAGAACGCGTTTTCAGCTGTTTTTTTTATTCAGTAAGCAACATTGAGCGTTTCCCCGGCTTGAAAAACGGGGCCTCAAAGACGAAGAGCCGCGCTCACTGCCATTGGCTAAACGGCGCACGTGACTGAAATGGCGCTTTCCGGTTGGCTGGAAGCTCGCGGCTTGCGCCTGCATACGCGACCCGACGCCATTTTGAAAGGGTTACCGCTGTGACGCCTCGAAATCGGCAGAGCACTCTGAAGCTTCTGATCGTATCGCCATGCCTGGAAACGCAAAAAAGTATCGGACCGTGCACGCATTTGGTCGCAGGAAACGCAAAGGTCGTGGGAGAAAGTCTACGAAGTCATCAGAGCCCTTGGTTGACTCCGACGAACGATGTGTCGACGCTCCGCGGCCGTTCAGCGATGGTGCGACCGAGCGCGTTGCCTCCGACGACGATGACGGTGAAGCGAACTCCGGACTACTACGAATCGACGCCAAGGTGGTGACAAACGCCGAAGTTGAAGAAAATCATGCCCGGGAGAAAGCGACGCTCGACCGGCTTTCATCGGCGCCAGCAACTGCACGGAAAATTGACTTTTTCACCGCGAGTTGTAGCGAGGCAACCGCACAGGAATCTGACCACGCTGCTCCTTATCTGCTTATGCATCTAGATATCCTAAACGCGATAATGGGTGCCTTGTGTTGCAAAGCCTGCCACGGAAAGGCTACGATCGTCAGAGGGGATCGGGACTACGGACTTGCCGTGAAAGTGCTAGTGCAGTGTGAAAGGTGCGGCGAGATCGCGAATGAATGGACTTCGCCCCGCGCGAACGGCACGAAAACGTGCAATCCGTTTGAAGTAAATCTTCTCGCTTCGAGGGCGATGGTGGCTACCGGCAACGGCCAAACGAAAATGAACGATATTTTCGCAACAATGGGCATCTCACACCGCGGTATGCACCACAAGACGTTTCAGCGGCATTTGAAGAACACGCTGGCACCCGCTGCAACGCGAGCGGCTGAGTCCGCTATGAGCGAATGTGCGGAAAAGGTTAGAACAATTTATGATGACTTGTGCTTCGGCCACCGGGGCAATATTGCCGTTAGCTACGACGGCACGTGGAAGACGCGAGGCCATTCTTCCCACATCGGCGTGGGCACAGTTATCGAATTATTTAGTGGCTACGTGTTGGACTACGTCGTTCTTTCCAACTTTTGCCTAGGCTGTGAGGTGGGCCCAAAGCCTAGTAGTGAGGGCTATCAAGAATGGAAGGCTAACCACAAATGCCAAAAAAATACGAACAGCAAAGCGGGGCAAATGGAAGTGGAGGCGGCTCTAATTCTATTTCAGAGGTCGCTTGAACGCCATGGCCTGCGCTACACAACTATGCTGTCTGATGGAGACTCTAGGACATTTCGCGCCATACAAGACGCCAAGGTGTATGGTTACATTGACGTGCAGAAGGAAGACTGTATTAATCATGTACAGAAACGGATGGGCACCGCATTGAGAAACCTGGTGCAGAAACAAAAGTGCGATGGGAAAAGAGGCCTTGGTGGGAAAGGCAGGCTCACAGGTGAGCTGATCACCAGGCTGAGCACATATTATGGCCGGGCTCTGAAATCGCATGAAGGTGATGTGGGCGAGATGCAAAAGGCTGTGATGGCCACATACCGCCACGTCACCTCCACTGATGAATGCTCGGACCACAGTCTGTGCCCAGCTGGTGAAACTTCATGGTGTCGGCACAATGCCGCAAAAGCAAAGGGTGAGCCCGACCCCAGGCATGCCTACAATCTACCGAAAGACGTGGCAGAGGCATTACTACCGGTTTATACCCGGCTTTCGGAAAGAGCCCTGCTTCAGAGGTGCGAACGCGGCAAAACGCAGAACTCCAACGAGAGCCTACATTCGGTAATCTGGAGTTTGGCCCCCAAGGAGCACCATGCGTCCCTGTTCGCTGTTGAAGCAGCTGTTGCAGAAGCAGTGCTGCGCTTCAACACGGGCAATTTGAATTCTGCAACGGCAATCTTAGTTGAAATGGACATGAATGCGACAAGTACTGGTGCCAGGAGAGCGAGAGAAAAAGACCACCGTCGTCGCAGCATTGTCTCCAACAAGAAAAGAACAGCCTCATTGGAACTCCGGAAGCTAGTGAAGAGGAGGCATGAGCACAAAATGCGTTCAGACTATGCTTCTGGTGCGTTTTGAGGTTGTCTTGTTGCATCTTCTGCAATAAAAATGTGTGCCCACGTTTTTTCTCGATTTCTCAAAACGACAATTTTCATGTGCTTCCCATTATGCCGGAGCAATATCTCTTGTTCTATCTGGGTTATCATTACGATTTCTTTTTTGTTTCGAAGATAAATGCAGGGGATGTGTCGTAAAGTAAGCTTTATTGTAATAATTTTTGGAGAAAATTCTCTAAATGGATCTTTTGTTTCAAGTGTAGATGGGGAAATTTTTCATGTCATATTCAACATCCCACAACTTTGCTTCGAAATAGCCCAGAACAATGATTTATACTTTATTGCACACTGTGAACATACCGAATTGGTTCTATAGGTTGCACATCAATATCCAAGTTACAGTTAATTAGCTAATTAGGTCTTAATTGAAAAAGTCGCAGTTCATTATATCTTTAAAACTAATTGTCACAGCAAAAAAAGAATTAGATTTTTGAAATCAGCAGTAAAATCTACATAGGCTCTCCAAATTTGACTGAGGTACTCGCAAAAATAAGAGTTTTTGGAAGGTGTAGCATCCCCCCTTAACAAGCTAGATCTGACCATGCTGGGTCTAGTCAAAATTTGTGGCAGAGTGGTTTTATTGGGAATCATTGTCGCAGCCTCTGTTAAAGCCTTCCCGAAACGCATCATCCTCGGTTCCCTTGAGCGCGTTCAAGTGCCCCATTTTGTTTAAAGCTTTTTTCAACAATGCTGGGGGAAACCACGTCCCGCGACACGGCGGTACAGTAAGTCCTAAGCTTTTGCGCATAATTGAAAAGGCCTTCAATGTCAGGTAACTTATATTAGCAAGCGTGTACTCTTCTGCTTTCTTCCGTACTGAGAGTCTCCCGTTGAACTTCACGCTGAAGTGCATGGCGGTGACATGGTTCCCGTTTTTTATGAGCTTGAATTGCACTGTATAATTATTGTAGCCCGTCCCATGGGAACAGAAAAAACGCGATGGACAGATGGGGGAACCCAAACTTCCGAAATCAACCAAGCGTGCATTGCAGCGCGGACAGGGGTAAGCGAAGAAAGTGAAGGAAACAGTTGGTGCGCCAGGCCCTTGCACACCTTTGATGCAGAAAATAGTCCATGCCATGTCGCGAGCACACATTCTCACGGTGAAAGATGCGGGGAGATAGAGCATGACCAACACTCCATCAGTTCAGACAACCTTTCTTCAGGTTGTGTGTTCTGGTGCAGTATTCTAGGGTCTGCAGTTCGGGGGAAGTCGTCAGGATAAGAGACATCGCACTCGCAGCCCATATTATGTACGACTACGCACTCCTGCTCGGTGAGGGGCATGCCCGTTCAAAGCATTCGAGTAAATATGCGAGTAAATATGTAAAAGATGCGAGTAAATATTATTTTTTTACTATGGCTGGCTAAATATTAGGGGTGAACAAATTGCACGAGTAAATATGGTGTGTATCTAAATTTGATGCTCCACAAATTCCTGCGCATGCACGGCAGATTATAGCGGACAGAATATGGGAACAGCCTCAGTCATGAGGGGAAGGCTCATTGGACAATGAGTGCTTTATGAAGAGACTTCTCAAATGACATGTGGCTACCGCCCTTCTACTGTATTAGCTTTGTTTAGGCAGTCTTGCTTATACCAAATGGAACTGTTTTCTCGAAACAGGAGAAAGTTGTGGAGGAAGAGATGCGCATCGACCCCAAGTACCACCGCCACTTCGTGGCGCGGCGTGGCGAGGAGCTGCAGCACATTGCCAACGAGTTTGGCGGGGTGCAGGTGAGCTTCCCGCGCAGCGGCGACCACAGTGAGGTGGTCACCCTCAAGGGGGCCAAGGAGTGCGTCGAGGGGGCCCGCAAGCGCATCCTCGAGATAGTTCAGGACCTGGAGGCCCGTGTCACCATTGAGTGCGTCATACCGCAGCAGCACCACCGCACTATCATGGGCGCCAAAGGCCACAAGGTCAGTACCCATCTGATCTGATCATAACTGCGAGAGCCACAGGGTTTCATATTGGTTGGAACTTGCTCCTTCAAGAGCTTGGAGTTCAGATTTAACTGGGTTGAACTGGGTTTTTCATGTGGGTGCCTAGGGAAGTCCTGAGAAATCGCAAGACATAGTAGAAAACTGAAATTCATTGTGGTCATTCCTTGATAGATATCTCAGGGGGCTACAAAGCAGTTTTTTTTAGTTTTCCCTCCAAAAATTGTTCACACAACTTTAAATTTGATGTACTTAGTAATTACCAAATTCATCAAAACCTGATTGTTTATTATAAATTAACAACACAAAGTTCCAAAAAAAAAAAAGAGCCTGTTGCAATCTTCATCTTCTTTCGGTGTGGTTCGTAATTTATTTTTAGGCGTAAAACATTGAAGTGCCGGGTCTGGCAATCGGATACACTCTGCTTCACACTCGATAGCACTGATTAGGGGCATGTACGGAGTCCGACGATCCCGGAAACACTCGGTGCCACACTCAGTGTCGCATTCTCGACTGGCGACAGCTGACAGCACAGTTCGGCTGCCGCAAGCGTCGACCGAATTGGCATTCTCAGCAAACACAGCGGAATCTTGGTGCTCGTACAAACCGCATAGTACGCCTTTGTGCACAGGAGCTCTGCACCGTCCTTGGCTTCGTTATCGGCTTTGTTACCGGCACTAGTTGAAAAACAAATAAATTGGGAAAAATGATTGAAAAGATAGTGCAAGGCAAACAGCGGCTCTGTAGATGTCGGTCACGGCGAACGGAGCAAAGAGCAACAACGGGGAGAGCGCATGCCATCGAAGGAAGCCCCCACTGCGGCCCAGCAGCAAATGGTGGGTGTGCTCTCTACCGCGAGATATGAATGCGCTGCTCTAGCCAATCAGCACTCCGTATTGCTTTCGGGAAAACGTCAATAGAGTCTCAACTGTGCCGCCGACGCCATTTGGCAAGGCTGCAAACGAGGGAGAAAGAATTCACGCTCAAACCAACACCAATGTGGCACTGGACGACCACATGGTTTGGGAATGGCACGCCTGCGAAGTTTGGTTTGATTTTTTAAAATTTTTTTGCGCATTATGACTCCGCAGCCTCGAAATTATGCATCTTTTTTTCACTTGGGGGGGGGTTGAAATACATGCTTATAATTAAAAAGTAGGTAATGCAACTTAAAATATGGTTTTAGCCGACCTTTTCGCGATTTTTCAGTCTTTAAGGGCCGTGTCCCCATTGCTATGTTGCTGGAAGCTCCTGCACTTGTAAAAAATCTGGGGTATGTTGCATTTACCGTAATTGCTTGAATCGAACGCGCACCTTTTTTCCGGTTAAGCGAGTTCATAAATCGCATGCGTGTTAGAATAGAGTACGAAAAAAAATGAATACGGTCAATCTATTGCCATCGGCATTTCTAAAATGGCCGCCTCTACGTGCGTCGGCATGGCGCGTCGGCCATTTCTGCCTATGCGTTTCCCATGTGCGGCACTTCGTACGTGTGCTGAGGAGTTCGTCATCTTGTAGTGCATTAGCATCGTCGGTGTGGAAGGGCCGACTCCAAAAACTTGAGTGCACCACGATGCCGCTTTTAAAAGAAAAGTCGTCGCGTGTGCAGATTTTATATCCGCCGGTCCCGCACGTGCGTGCGGGACCGGTGGAAATAAAAGCAGAAGATTGTCGACAGCAAAGCTTCACGCAAAGGCTTCAGTGGACCACAGCAGGGTCGGTTTCTGCAAATTAAAGAGCTGCTCGGCGAGTATGTGCTTGAGCAGCGAGCGGCACAGCGGCCCGTGACGACAGAACGGCTCCAAGTGCGGGCTATGCAATTAGCCTTAGAAAAAGGTCTAACGCGGAGCCAGTTTAAAGCGAGCAGGTGCTGGCTAACTAACTTTATGAAGAGAAAAGGCTTTTCCCTCCAAAGGGGAACGGGCATATGCGAAAAGTTTTGCGGAGGAGTACGATGAAAAGCTTCATAGTTTTCAGAGGTTCGTCCTAAACTTGCGGCACAACAACGGCTACTTGCTTGGGCAAATCGGGAATGCCGATCAGACGCCTCTTTACTTCGACATGCCTGGCACCACAACCGTCGAGAAGGGGGCGAAGCAAGATCGCCTGCTGACATCGGTCCACGGTAAAACTACAGTGACGGCAATGCTCTGTTACACGTCAGATGGGCACAAGTTTCGCCCGTACCTCATATTTAAATGGAAGACGCTCCCGAAAGGAGTCTTTTTTTTTCGAGTGATGTGATCGTGCGGGCCAGCGAGAAAAATGGGTGCGCGTTGCAATCGATGTCTTAAGTTTTTTTTTTTTTTTTTTCGTCGTGGAAATCGGGTGCGTGTTACAATTGAGGGCGCAGTAGAATCGAGTAAATACGGTAACGTAGTGCTATTCTTTGAGACCTCTTGATGCGAAAAATACTCATCTGGCTATCAGTGTTATGTTAATCACAACGGTTAATTTTGTGCCAAAGCAGCACGGATTTGTTAACAATCGGTGTGCAAAAGTGTACTTCTGGATTTCATGCATGTTTCCAGTAGCAACTTCCCTCCTCACTGTTGTAGGTACAGCGCATCAACCAGGAGTTCAATGTGCACATCAAGTTCCCCGAGCGCGACTTCCGTGAGAGGGAGACGCTTGAGAACGGAGACGTGGCGGTGAATGGCGATGTGGCCACCGAGGAAGAGCCGAGCAAGCCGCGCAAGGAGGACTTGATCTTCATCACGGGCAAGCAGGAGGACTGTGAGAAGGCGCGCGAAGCCCTGCTGGCTCTGGTGCCGGTTTCGCTAGAGGTGTGCGATCTCTGTTCTTACGCAGAATGTAGTTGGCTTTACAAAACCTTAGTTTTTTTTTTCTTGTACGTTGCTTGTTCTAGGTTTTTCTTGCTGTTTAATGCAATAAAAATGAATGTACAAATTAAAAGGAAACTGAAGGCAGAGCTAACCCTTAACACTTTTGTTATTATCGCACTCTCGGTGGGACGCTCTCGGTGGGTTTTTGCTGTCGCCGCCATGTTCCGTAACAAACCAAAATAACAAAATCCGGGGCTAAATTCCTAGACTGTCTGCGGGGCAAATTTGTTATATCAAGGATGTCTCCCGGTCTTACTTTTTTACATAGTGGTTTAAAATATAGGCTTGTGTGAATGTTCGATGCTTCGAATATACGAAGGAATAGTTATTCGCAATGAACGAATAGATGTATATTAATCCGCATGTCATTGCCTGTAAAGGTGGTTTCACTAGAGTGTAGGAGTGGTAAGCCGTGAAAGCACCTGTCAAGAGGAAATTCGCTTTGCCGCGAAGCCCTCCTTTTATGGGGGGGACATGGGACCCATTAGGGAAATATATTAGTATTAGGCCTAGAGACATTATTTTTTTCAGGGAATATTCAGCTTTGTACACTGATTGAAAATATGTAATTTTCTTCACATCAATTCTAAGAAAAGTTACTATTCTTACTTTATGAATTTGGGATGTGACTTGCATAAAAAGTAATGTATCAAAATAGCTATAATTGAACATGTATATTGCTGAATATTCAAATCGTGTAAATATGCAATTTAATGCTAGTATCTAAATTTTACTCAAAGTTATAAAGTTTTTGTGTCGCAGTCTCTTAGCTCTGAATTTTCACTGGTGATTTCTGGAAAATTTCAAAATTTTACTATGTCCTTATACATTTTGTCAAGGTTTTCTTGCACACTTCAACACCCTAGCATTCAAACAAAAAGAAAAGATCAAAAAAATGGAATCAGTATTAGCAAAACAGTGCTCATCCCAAAATTCATAAAATGCAAAAATCTGTATTTCTGCAAAAATCTGCAAAAATGCAAAAATTGTTTCTGTAAAATTGAAAAAGTGTTAAAAATGAAAATTTCATGCATGAAAGCCACAGCACTTGTATTCATAATCACCCAGAAAGCCTCTGGGGAGTAGTCTGAAGCAGGCTTTTGCTTGTGCTTCTTTGCGGCTGCCTGGAACGCCGCTGAAGATGCATGTTTCCTCTCCAAGCTAACCGCACGGCAATAGTTTTTCTCAACCACCCGCTGGTTACCTGTGCATGTTTGATTTAGCTGCAGTTCCCGCAAAATAAGCGAACTAGATTTCTTGTTTCTAAGTTGAAACGCATAACAACATCTGCCATGGCAGTCTCAACGGCAAACAATGACGCGTTCTTGTCCTTCGGTGAGAGGCTCCAAATGACCGAATGCAGGGCCTCATTCACATTCTGCGTATTCCCTCTGGTGCTTCTTGTCTGACAAGCGTTCATAAACAGGACGCAGTGCATTCCTCACAGCCTCTGGCAAATTGTACTTGCTTTTTGGGATGGGCTCATTCCTTGCCATGGCTGCGTTATGCTTGCAACAAGGCTCGGGGCCGTGTTGACAGAAGCTGTGGTTTGATTTCTCGTCAGTGGATGTGACATGATGATACGTAGCCCACACAGCCTTGTGCATCTCATCCACATTTCCAGAATGGGATTTCAAAGCCCAGCCGTAATAACTCGTCAATTTTGTGCTGTCACCCGTGAGGCGGCCTTTGCCACTGATGCGCTCGCTGCTGTCCCCTTTGTGATTCTGCACATGGTTCGAGCAGTCTTCTTTTTCAACATTTATGAAGCCGTACACCTTAGCTTCTTTGACAGCACTGTACGACAGGCTGTCGCCATCACAAAGCATGGTGGTGTACCTGAGGCCATGAAGCGAAAGCGAGCGCTGAAATAAAATCATTACTGCCTCTACTCTCATTTGGCCAGCCTTGCATGAGGTATTTTTCTGGCATGAATATTTGGCTTTCCATTCAGAGTATTCTGGGCTCTCAGGTTTTGGAGCACATTCACAGCCGAGGCAAAAGTTAGAAAGCACAACATAGTCTAGCACATAACCTGAAAAAAACTTCTATCACACAGGCTATTCCAATGCGAGAGATGTGTCCTCTTGTGTGCCAGCTTCCATCAAAAGAGACTGCAATATCTTTGGGGTTGCCGAAATCGAGGTCCTCGTAGAGGCACTGTGGCACACTTAGTCAAATGTCTGGCACAAGCTCTCATTGCTGCTAGCTGAAGCTTCATTTTCAAGTACTCTTGGTACGTTTTCGTGTGAAGGCCTCGACGTGAAACACGAATAGTGGCAAAGATGTCATTCAGAGCTGTCTGACCATTCCCAGTGCTCTGAATCCCACGTGCCGTGCGAACGTTGATTTCGAACGGGTTGCAGTTACTGCTGCCACCAGCCCGTCCCAACCTCCATTTCGAACAAACTTCTCCGCAGTTGCTGCAGTGAAGCTCCAGCTTAACGGCTACGCCGTACTCACGTGCGTCGCGTTCGATGGTCTACTGACCTCGGCACACTCGGGAAGCAGAATGTTTGTTTAGTAAACTGTTCACCATGTCGAGGTCACCCATGGTATACGTCGGGGCCGACGAACTTACGCTGTCGCGCTGACTCGCGAGAACACTCATTTTGGGATCGGTTGCCGAGACTGTAACCCGATAGAGCTATGTGTTAATATAGTGCAGACTACTTGTAAGCAACAGCTTAGTGCGGTCTTAAACTTCTGTTTACCCTTCCTTAAGGGGAGATGCTACTCGAAAAACGATTTTTTTTAATAAGAGTCTGAATTTAACACAAATTGGCATGCTAATAGTTTTTTCTCCTCTTTTCAAATATGTCATTTATTTTCATGTAGATTGCTTGGTTTTCTTTCTGCAGGTCAGATACTGCAAAATTATGGCCATTGTTATGCAACAATTCTGACCTATAAAAATTTGAGATAAAGCATGCAGATATAGCTGACTATGATCCTTTGGAACTGTAGAGTGCAAAAAACTATATTAATTTTGTGTGTAAAAAGGTGAAATACAATAATAAAATAGAAAAATTTACTATGGCTCTAGTTGCCAAGGGCTTTCAATGTTATGTAATTTTTGAAAAACATAATCAAGCAGCACTGACAATCTGAATAGATACTTGCACTCTATGGGTCTTCATCATGCTATGTGCAAAATTTCATAGAGGTATGACAATTCTAAGTATACGAACTAGCGTGTATAAGAAGCACAGAACACACAAAACTGCAAAAGGAGAAAAACGCATTTGAAAGTTTGAAACCTTTTTTTTATCACAGAGTTGTTAGAAATGCATAATCTTTGGCCATAATGTTCAACAGAACTTTGAAAAGCACTGCAAGTTACTAGAACTGTCCTGCAGCATAGGTTGTGCCCTCACGGTCCTTGCGAGCACCCTCTTCTAGCCGTGCCCTTTTCACTCCACGACGACGGTGGGCTCTTGCTTCTGCTGTCAGACGCTCGGACATTCTCTTGATGCGCCTCGCATGGCGCGAATCACTGAAAGTAACTAGATCTCTAGATGGCAGTATGTTGAGCTCTTCCAGGATTTGCTCGAAAGTAGCATGACCCTTGTTGAACCACAATATTGCCATAGCTGCGGCAGTCTCGACAACCGTTCGGGAGACAAACTTAGTCTTGGGGCAAAGTAGCCAAATTTTGCTGTTCAGGGATTCCGATGCGTTCTGGGTTTTTGCTTTGATGCATCGAGCAAGGAGCTTCTCATCCGTTAGCCGCTTATAAATGGGCAAAACAGCCAATCCCTGTGCTTTTGTCAGGAGAGGTGTGTGGCGTGGTGCAGGTTCACCAAGTGCTTCAGCGCGTTGATGTTTGCACCACGACTCTGTTCCTGCAGGGCAAAACTTGTGGCTGCCAGCATTGTCAGTAGAGCATGAGTGGAAGTACGAAGCCCATACTGCAGTGTACATATCCCGTACACTCCCCCTGTTGCTTGTTATGGCAATCTGATAGTATGTTTGGAGCTTCTGAATGGCTGGCTCTTTCATTTTCTGCCCTCGTGGTAATGCCACATGCAGCTTCTGTAGCGCGGTGCCAAGTCTCTTGGCCACATGATTAGTGCAGTCTTCTTTTTCTATATTGACAGCACCATAGTCTTTTGACTCTGCAACTGCACTATATGCTTTGCTGTCACCGTCACTCAAGAATGTCATGAAATGCAGTGGGGTGTCATAAGTCAATGTTCTCTGCCAAATGCGCATTGCAGCCTCTGTTTCCATGGCATGGGAGGAACAGTCTGCATTTTTTTCACAGACTGGGCCATGGAATGCCTGCCACACTTCCTCGTCTGGGCCCATATGCTTGTGCCTACTGCATGTCAGGCAGTAATTTGATATGACCTCGAAGTCTAAGCAGAGGCCAGTATCTAAGGAGATAACTGCGCCAGTCCCGTTGTGGCTTTTGTGGCCCCTCTTCTGCCAAGTGCCGTCGAACATAACAGCCACATCAGTTTCGCCTGCTACTTCTTTCGTCAACTCTCTGGATCGGCGCAAGTTTTCACTCACAACTGCCATGGCAGTGGTGTGCACCTTCTTTGCTATCGAAAAAAATCCTCGGTGGTGCATTGGCTTTGGGAGTCCAATAATGGAGTAAAATCTCGACAATTGCTCATGCCCAATGCCAACAGCGCGTGCAGCCACCACCGCCTTCACATTTACAGCGAAACTATCTCGGGAGCTCCCACTGTCGTACCGTTGGCTCACTCGGCTGCTGCCGTCCGCCGTAACACGCAGTGACGAATAGGAGCACGAAAGAACAGTCGCTGAGCATTCGCTGTTTTCGCAATGAAGTTCGAGTAGCGACGAAAGTCCCTTGCGCTTTTCTGCCGGCTCCCGAACGGCAAGTTTTTGAATACCGCAAGCAGGGCATGCTGCACCTGCCACAAGTGCCGTCAGCAAGAGGGTGTCGCACAAAACTGTCGTTGCACAAACCTCATCGCGCTGTCTTTCGTCTTTTTCGAAGAAGCCGAGCTTCTTTTCCGAAGCACTGACGAAAGAAAGCGCAGCGTCAATCCCTTCATCGCAGCCACTGTTGTCGCTCGCGCACTCGTCGATGCCGCCGTCAGGCCTAGCACACGTAGGCGCATACTCGTTCGTCGCCGTCGTTCGGGGCGCTTTACGCCGCCTTCCCTTGAACTTGTGCTTCGTTCGAAACTTCTGCGGTCTCACGTTGCACTTTTTCGGGCTTGTCATCGCGGAAATATGCGTAGACGCGCAGAAAAACAGACGGACCAAATGCCGATGGCCGCCACCAACACAGCTGACAATGACTTGGTAGCCAATGGCGATGACGCTTAGGGTGCCGCGCGTTTCAAACCGCTCAGACCACGTGATAAAAAGGCCTCGTTTTTTTTTTTTTGCCCACGTACGAAACTGGCGGTCGTCGGAGCTGTAAGAAGAAGGCCGGACGCAACTTTCCCAACCGATCGCGATGGCGGGCGGCACTGCGACGGGGAGTAGCGCGCAGTCAAAGATGGCCAATATCGGCGCAAATTCACGAAATTTGGAGCCACCGCGATGCCTTCATACACTTTTTTTTGCATTTAGCGGTT
Organism: Rhipicephalus annulatus; assembly: GCA_013436015.1. NCBI lineage: Eukaryota > Metazoa > Arthropoda > Arachnida > Ixodida > Ixodidae > Rhipicephalus > Rhipicephalus annulatus. The sequence goes on along the minus strand of WOVY01003660.1, from coordinate 360,391 downwards.
CGAATTTAGTTTTGAAATTTTCACAGATGAAAGAAGAAGGTTTGAAGATTACAATGCAATAAAAATCGGAAATACCACTTATTAAGTTGCTACCCAAGATAGTTTTAATGTGGTCTTCTTGGACTTCTGTTTACCCTTCCTTAAAATCCCATGTATATGCATACCGCTTATTAAGCAGATACCCAAGATAGTTATAATGTGGTCTTCTTGGACTTCTGTTTACCCTTCCTTAAAACCCCATGTATATGCATACTGCTTAACAAGCAAATACCCAAGATAGTTATAATGTGGTTGCGAGTAAACCTTTCTGAAAAACGTGTAGCGGGTGCGCTTTTCAAACGTGCTTGTTACAGATATCACATTTGCTGCCTCGTCCACTAATCTAAAAGCTTTACGACGCAAAATTCCACATTTTCTGCCAGTGCACTGACTTGCACAAGGTTGACAAGCTTTTGTCGCCATTGATCTCCTGTCTGCGAACCCAATCTGTATCATGCGCGCTGCGTTTGGGTGTGTTCTTCAGCATCCTCTTTTTGATGCCCAACCTTCATTGTTGTTCTGGACTAACTTCCGGTCTCCATGCACGCTGGCAGTAGGTGGTGGTAGCATTATCTTGAGGTTTCAGGAACACTGTGTGAAGGGCAACGTGACTGAGACATTTTTCCGTGATGTAGTTCAATAGGAATGAGAAATATTGTTTGAAGTGACCATTGTGTGTCTTAAGTGATGGGAATCTTTTAGAGCAAAAAGCAACATCACAAGAACGAACCCGCAGGACGGGTGGTTGTCTTGTTCTTTGTGATGTTGCTTTTTGCGTGGAAAAATTCCCGTCAATTGAGACGCATGTGCCCATCCTGTTGTCCTGTTCTTGTGCATGTTTTGTTCTTGTACTCAAAAACTCCCGTCAACTATTCACCATCTCGCTGAATTTTAAGCTTTGTTCAACACTCACTTAAGAGTTCGTCCCTTTGAATGAGCAGATATGAAACTGTGTACTTACTAAGTTACGCCTTTCAGTATCTTGTTTCACGGTGCATATAGTTTCCCTCAAGATGGCTCACCACCAGTGTCTCGTTGGGTGTGCACGCAGGTGGAGGTTCCGTTCAAGCTTCACCGCTTCATCATTGGCCAGAAGGGGGCCGGGGTGCGACGGCTCATGGAGGACCACGACGTGAACATCACAGTGCCCCCACAGGCCGACGAGAGCGACACCCTGGTGATCTCTGGCCTGGCCGACAACGTGGCCTCGGCCAAGGAGGCCCTGCTCGAGCGCGTCAGCCAGATCCTCGAAGAGGAAGAAGACAGGGTGAGATGCAGCTGCTTTCGTTTTAGCCCGGAGAAACTTTGAATGCCTGTAACATTAGGGCTGTATTCCAATGTGCGCAATTTTCGTTTGGGCTGGTGTTAAGTCAAATTTTTTTATAAGCTTCTTGGGACCTCCAAGGTACTGTTCCGTTGAGATAACTGCGTGCACTGTAGTGCTCGTAGTGTACTCAGAACGCAAGTAATCCTTTGTTATACAGGTGTTCAGCTGTATGCTAGGTTAGGTTGTGTGACAACCTAGAGAGTGAATGAAAAAAGGGGAATTTTTATGGGAGGAGCAATTCTCTAATACACACAATATGAATTCAATAGGCAACAAGGCCAAGGTGGGTTCTTTTGTCCGCTTTAACTCAAATTAAATTACAAAATAATTACTTCACTACATGTGCCTGCTCCAGGCTAGCCTCGGCTGCTTTTGTGCCATAAAAAAACTAATTTAATAATTACACTACAGTTTGACACTTGATGACCCCTATGCCTTCCTTGGCCTGATAGTATGTTGGATTCATTTAGTTGTGTCCAACTTAAAATGCGTTGGTTCATAGGATGGGGTAATAGAGCGCATAAGCGGACAAGATACCAAAGGAGAGAATTACACAAACGAGCACTCTTCTCTGTTTGTCAGACAAAGGCTCTCTTAATATTGTTACAGATCAGTACAAACTCCCCCAAATTTCTGTGCTTCATGTGATCTGCTGTTTTAATGGGGCCATAGTTGCAAGCTTTTTTCCCTTGGAAGTAGGCAACACCCTCCTGCAGATAGTGGTAGTTTCAAGTGTCGCACCAGGACAAATTCTTCATTTTTGTAATTTCATTCTGCAAATGAGTAGATGACAATTTTCTTTATAAAATAAGCGTTACTCGTTACTGTGAGCATCTCATTTTGAGAAATCTGCCGCAAGACAGTTCACAAAAAACGAATCATGCCCTTTATTTTTTACATCATCGAGTGTTAAAATTTCCGCTGCCACATGGCAGCTCTGTAAACCTGCCAGTTCACTTATCAGGTGGCCATGCAGTCGGAACTTACTGTTGCCGCCTTAGTGTTATTTCCATGTTTTGTTTTTTTTTTTTCTTGGCGAGTTGTAACAATGCGATTTGCCTTGCTTTGATCGTGCAGAAGGCACGCAGCTTCCACCTGGACGTTGAGGTGGATTCCAAGTACCACCCGAAGATCATTGGCTGGCGGGGCGCCGTCGTGACCAAGATTCGCAAGGACCACAATGTACAAGTGCAGTTCCCCGAGAAGGGCGAAAACATGATCACCATCATTGGCTATGAGAAGAACGCTTGTAGTGCGCGTGATGAGATCCTGCGCATTGTCAAGGAATGGGTGAGTGTGTGTGGTGGCCATATCGACTGGAGCGTGAATGTGGTCGCGTTTGTGAATAAACGGGGGGGGGGGGGGGGGAGGTGTCTTGTGGTGGTTGGTAAGAACTCTGAGAAGACTACATTGTCCTCGAGGGGAGATGGTACACGAAAGAAAATTTTCTTTTGTAGCCTAGGGCAGTGACACCTTTGGTTTTTAAAATTCTTTTTGTAGTTTTTCATGCTGACTTCAAATCTTAAGTTTCACAATAAGTTGCGAAGTTTTTGTTTTGTATTGCGACAATGTGTAGAATGTAGCCCTTTTTGGGTTCACTTTTTCAGCTGCTAAACTTCTGTATTTATGAGCTATTAATGACTTCTGCTCCTCCACATCCCCTTTGAAGTCGATATATCTGGGATCGACCGTACATCTTGCATAGTGTACCATTGCTTCGTTCACAGAAACAGTCTTGATATTCAGAAAAATGCGACTGTGCTGTTCGCCTGAAGCAGGCATTATTAGTCTCTTAGATACATACTCATTCCTTATGCAGGAGGACATGGTGACAAAGGAGATCGAGATAGATCACCGGGTGCACTCCCGGCTGATTGGGGCCAAGGGGCGCAACATCCGGCGCCTGATGGAGCAGCACAAGGTGGAGATAAAGTTTCCACGTCCCGAGGACCCCAACAAGGACCTGGTGCAGGTCACTGGTGCAGAGGAAGACGTTGAGGATGCCCTCGACTACTTGAAGCAGTTCGAGGATGAACACGTCAGTACATCCCTCTCTTAGTAGAACTTGGAGGCGGAAATGTTGTAGGCCCGTGTGCTCAGATTTGGGTGCACGTTAAAGAACCCCCGGTGGTCGAAATTTCCGGAGCCCTCCACTACGGCGCCTCTTATAATCATATTGTGGTTTTGAGGCGTTAAACCTCACATATCAATCAATCAAATCTCTTGGTAGAACTAAAGTACCTAGATTTTCTCTTTTAGCTGAGCACCGGCAGCTGCCACCTCTCGCGGCTCTCTTAAGTGCAGCCGGCGTCTGCAGCCGTTCTTTTTCTTAACTTGGAAGATTTACAAAGCCACGTACTGTCGTTAGATTTCCCGGACACTGAAAAGACCGCGAAAACGTCCGGAAAATCGGGCAGTCCATAAAAACAAATGGACGTGAAAACGCACTTTTTTTTGTAGGTATTTTTCACTGACGGAGAGGGTAACTGCCGGAGTACAAGATTCCCATTGCAATTCAGCTAATGCATCCTTTAGGTAGCTTTGAAAAGATTTGTTCATTAAAAAAAAAAAATCGACGTGGTTGGCACTATCTCATAGGTCAGCACATTGGCGCAAAGAAGTCTCCTATTTTCTTTTGCACAGCGATTCGCTTGCCCGCGATCATGTCTGCCTCAATTTTAGTCAACGTCATGTTGCCGCTGCACACAGATGACAGTGTCATCAGTGCTAGTGTTGGCTGTGTAGGAGATGGCTCTTCGTTCTCGGAGTCGTCGGAATCCTCCGCAACTTGACGAATCATTTCATCGGTCAAGTCCGCACATAGCTCGAGGTTTTAAAAAGCGTCGGTGAAGCCCTCAAAGGTTATGCCGGCTGAAATCGACACGCTGGCAGCGCACATATCGTCGAAGGCAACATCTGCAGATAACAGTTCGTCACACATGCTATCTATTTACAGCGAGACTGCCGTCTTGGCGCCGAGTGTGAAGCCTGTGTGGTGAAAACAGTTCCACACAGTCTCTTGCGTATCCGCCTTCCACGATTCCGCTAGCATGCCGACTGCAGACCTGAGGTCAACAGCGTAGCTTTTCCCATCCTGAGCCTACGAGGGGGCTTTGCGTGCTATGAAGGCGTGGGCGGAAACGAAGGAGCTATCGGTGCCATTGCTTTAAATGGTGAATCCGCTTGACGAAAAGCGCAGCACGAAACAGCTAGGAACTCAGTGGATGCTGAAGTTCGGGAAAAGTGATCACTGAAGATAACGTGCAGCAGCAGGCGATCAACCCCAGACACGACCGCAGAGCTGACAAAACAACACGTGAATGAATGCAGGGAAGTTTGGCTTGGCTAAGTTACTAATCTACGGTTGGCAACGGATTGACACGTGTGGTTTTGAAGTTACGGCTGCCGCGGTGCGGTGGTTGGCGGTGCGAGGATATGAAAACAATAGAAATGGCGGCGTCGGTAGTGACTTAGGGTCGGAGGTTAACAGTAAAAAGTGCGGGAAACCAGATGCGGAAGGCTATAAGCGTCCGGAATTTCGGACTTATTAATACATTGGCTTTACGGGGAACTTGATGGTGCCACAGATGAGTGCGGGAAATCAGGTATGTCCGGAATTTCGGGTGTTCAAGAAATCGAACGTCGACTGTATGACTAAGTACATTAGCCACGCATCTTTCAGGGGACGCGATGAGCCTTTTTCCGCCTGTCAGTGCCCCGTTGTTAGGGAGCAAGCGACTCGTTTCACCAGGTGCTGGCAAAGCATTGGAAAGAACATGGCTGCTGAAAACGAGCGTTAGCCTGTGATTCATCTATGCCGGTTCAATGGTTGCCGGTATTCGAGAAAGAGCAGGGAAAAATCTAGGGACTTCAGGTGAAACACGAGAGGCTTACAAGGTTTGGCTCGCATAAGCTTTTGGCTTGAATTAGCTTTGGCATTGTGATGATTGAGAATATGGTCCTATGCAGTTTGCAGTTGTACTTTGACAGCTACCCTAGGGCAACTGTGGTGTTCATCAGCACAGTACCCCTATGTGCTTTACATCATAATGCAAAGATCGCTGTGAAACAACTGCTTCTACCGAATACAAAACCAAAATCCGGCAGTGCTGTGCGTGAGGCTTCATCATGAGTGCGTGTTACCAATTGGTCGTGATAACTGATGCAGCAGTGTGCATCAGCAATGAGCCAGCTTGATGAACCTTATGTTCATACCGAGGCTTCTGAAGCTATGAAAGTTTATGGCTATGCGTTCAAGCTTCGCTGTTGTTGCTGCTTCTGAGTCTTTTTCAATTGTCTCCTCAGCTGGAAGACATCATGGACCAAGAGAGCTACCAACCTGCGTCCCGCCAAGGTCAGAACAGCGGCGGTGGCAGCGGGAACAACGCTCAGGGATGGACCGAGCAGTCCCCTTCGAGCGAGGGATTCGTTGTGCGCGGTGGGCCGTGGGAGCAGCGAGCGCCAGACACCACGAGTACGCAGGAGTTTCCCTCGTTCGGCGGTGGACCGCCCATCGACTCTGTACCGGCCAAGCCTGTCCCTTGGGGGCCCTCGCGCCGCTAGGCTCTGGCAGAGCCCCTTGTGCTCCATGAGCTTTCTCCCCCCCCCTGTTTGTGGCATCCCCCCCCTCTATTGGGAGTGAAACTCCTCCGCTCGACTTTCTTCCTCTCATTCTCCCTTTTCTCGTTTCCATGACACTGGCCCCTTTATCAACTCCATTCCTTTTTTTTTCCTTGCAACACTTGTTTCCATTCGCAACTGAAGGGGACATAGCAAAAACAAAAGAATTTGGGTCTTCCGTTTCCGCAATATGCTTCTGCTGTTGAAAAAAAAAAAAAAGACCTGCACACACGGTGCGCCGCGAGAGCTGCTCCGGACCAGTAGTGTGTGAAAGAACTGTCTTTTTAATGAAATTTTCGTCCTCCCCCATTTTTTTTTTTCGTTGTCAAGTCATTCCTGACCAATTACCTTTGTATCCAGGTCCTCTTTCTCTCCCTCCCTCTTTCCTTTTTCTCATCTGTTGGCTGCATTGCAGTGAGTGCCTACAATCTGCCCTTCCAAACAGCGGTCATACTGCGTGGACTGAAAGCAGTTCTGTCGTAGCTATCATGAAGTCTTTCCTCTCTTTGTTTTCGTTGTGTGCGTGTTGCAATGTAATGTAATGTGTGCCTGAACTGTGATTGTGTGCATGACAGGCTTTTTAATTTTTTTTTTCTCTCCTTCGCACTTGTGGTGAAAAGGTAGCTACTACATGGCAAAGTTTGCAGCGATGAATGAAATAGCAGGTAGCTCATATTTTGCCTGGCCTTGCCCCCCCCCCTTTCTCTCTTTTTCTCGCATTTTATAAAAATGTAGTTGCCAAGTCAGCCATTGGATAATTTGCTTTCTTAGTACGTCATTGGTTCGCAGGCCACCCTTTTGTCATATGCCGCCAGTATGTCTTTGCTGGAATTTCTGCTTAATGTAAACTGCTTCGTCACGCTAACTCATTGTTCTCGTTTCTTTTATTGTTGACTTCAACTCGGACACTATTATGCATTTTTGTGCTTTCGAGACTTTGTTTTTGGGGGGGGTGTGGTTGTTGATTAAACCTGAACGGCTGCTAAAGCTGTTCGTTTGCTGCTGCTAGGGAACTGTTACGTCTTATCACTGCAGGCAGACAACTCCTTTTGTTTGTTGCGAAAGAGTGTGCCGTTCACGTGTTGTCTACACGAACGGTTGCAAGTGCGACTGGAGCAGTCTTCTTGTGTTGCTTGTCTTAACCAATGAAGTTTTTCTTTCTTGAGAAACTGACCAACCATGTTTGTGCTTCCGGTACTGACACTTTCTTTTCCTCAAGAAATTGCATCTCTGTACAGGTGCTTTTTCAAGTCGCCGGAGAAAACAAAAGATCAATGTTTCTGGGGCACTGAGGTGTGGTGGGGGGATGGAATTGATCTTCAGTAAATGTATGCTTATCAAGAAGTACTTCTGTGCATCTGTTTTAACTGGCCTTCCCACATAGAGCCACTTTTTTGTCTTGTTACGCTGCCATCTGTACTAAAAAAATGTGCTACATCTTGCACACATCAGTTCGAATTCAACTGGTAGCACTCAAAGTTCAACTTCATGAAAAAAAAATGTGACAAAAAAAAGTTTGGTCTGAAGTATCTGTCCCTCCGCTCCTTCTGGCCCACAGTTATTTTTGTCAAATGTGTTTTTTTTTTATGCAGCTGCTGTTTAATGAATTTCACAAGGGTGTTTTTTTTTTTTTTCACTCTTAGCAGAGTGTATAACTACAGTTGGATGGTTTAAGTGTTGCTTTGTGCTGTATGCTGGAAATCCGGCGTGTACAAAAAAAGCTGCTCCCAGCAAAAGCTGTCTAAGCCTTCCACAGGTATTTGCGTACCACTAAAATCTGTAGTAGACACTTCTTGAATTGAGGCGCTTCTTTTTTTTTTTGTATGGTGTGAGTGTCCTTGGCAAACAAAGCACAAGTTGTGTACGGCAATGCTCAAGTGTTTCTGGGTGCAAATGAGAGAACCTAAACTCTGACGCTCCCTAAAAATCCTGTATTTTTTGTGCAGTCTTTGTTTTACCGCTGTACACAAGAAAAAGCCCGATAGAACTTTTTTTTTTTTCGCTATCTGCATTCTGTAAGCAGCCCTCACCTTGTCAACGTTGTTGGTTGGTACAGCAAAATTTTTTGCTTGTTCACATGAGTGTGTTCGAGTACTCGCCACTTAATTTTTTTTTTTCTTCTAGCTTCCAAGTTGTGTGCAATGTTTGCAATTCTGATCAAGTCTGTAACTAGTTGTGCTAGACATGGCACGTATTTGTTCTGCCCCCTCATTCCCACCTGTCCCATTCTTTTAAAACTCTTCGTCAAACCTTCGAATTGTAGTCGCAAGCATTTTAGCAGAAAAAAAAAAAACGAAAAGTGAGATTAAGTGCGGCTGTCCGAAAACTCTCTCGGGGGCAGTGAACTACAATGTTGCTGTGTGAATGGTGGCGAAAGCAAGAAAGTTGTCGAACGTCCCTTACGCCCCCCAGTGTGTGGTGGCTTGGGTTGAGGGTCCTAGTTGGGGGCAAGTTTCTATGCAGTCTTTTGTGCCAGTCGTTGTATATTCTAAAAGAGGTATATTGATCTATAAAAGGGGAATAAAAACATGTTACAAAAGTTGTCCATTCCTTTCCACTACTGCGATTGCAGCAGTGGTGTGCACCACATGCAGACTTCTTCACACTAAGCAACTCCGCTTGGAAAGCTTGCTTTGTAAATTGCTCCGTGCTATTCACTCCATAAGTTACTAGGTCAGATGTGAACACTCAACATGAGACAAAACCACAAATGTTGCAGTCCTAACAAATGACTAGTAGTAGATTCTTCACACTTGTTTCTGTGCAGTTAGTACTGGCTTCTATTTCAGTACTTGACACACTGGAAGCGCACTATCCCTTGCGTGCTGTTATATAGACGCCCTGCAGCAATCGTGGCCTGGCAAGCTGCAATGGCAAGTGCCGCTCCTGAACTAGGAGCTCCACTTGCATTAACCAAGCAGCTTTTCCTGCGGTTCAGCAAGTTTGATAAAATATTCTAGGAGGAATATGGTTGCAGCTGAGCTAGAGACTTCAGCTGTACAGAACGTAAACTTGTTTCTGGCTTGTGTGAGGAAAGTTCGAAACACTGGACACAACTTTCGTGAGCAGAGGAGTGCAAGTTTCTTCTCCTACTACGGTTGTGTACCTTGTCTTGTCGCCTGAAAGATACTTGTCTTGTCTCCTAGGAGATCTTGGCTCATACCCACATGGGGGATTGGCCACACTGTACCTCATAATAGATAATTTTTTACAACGCTTGCTAAAAATAATAAATAGAAATTAGATAGGAACAATAATAATGTTCCTTTGAAAAAACGTGAAAAAATTGCAGAAGAATGCGATAAACCAGAATATATAAAACAAATTTACAAGAATGAGGAAGGGGGAGAAAGAATTAGATATATCTGGCAGTACCACTATAGCAGCGTATCCTTCCGGTTGCCTGAATGAATTTATGTAGCGCTGACAGAATTGAGAGATACCTTGTGTAGGAGCGACTTCTTTTTCTACCATGAACTGTAGATGTCTCTGGGTGTAAAACTTGAGGGAGTAGCGTTGTCGAAGTTTTGCGCGAAATCTCATCTTGGTTCCCCCCCCGTTTTATCTGGGCAATCTGCGGCAGCCCACAAATCCAAATATGGCAACCCCGAAAGTGAAGCCACATGGAATTAGCGGACTTGTTTTCCTGTTGCCCACAACGGCTGGATTGATCTGCTAGCTCTGGCCAAACTGGTGCAAGCGGCTGGTTGCTATTTTTACAACTACCGACCTCGAACGAGCACGCGAACGAAACTACTTGCAAGGCGCGCGGTGGGGTCCGTGTTGTCGCAAAAGGGCCATAGACGTCGCGTCGGTCGCTTTATTTTCATTTTGTTACGCGGTTATGGCAGACGACATCTCGGAGGATATATGCGACGACTGGGAGGATATGGTCGAAAATGGCGTAAGTTTTCTTCGCCAGATCGTTGGTGTGCCTAGCTTGTATGCGTCTCAGTCGAACGCTTCCTTCGCTAGTTGCCGTGCTCGTCGTTAACGACGCGTGCCATCGAAGCGAACGCGATGCTTTCGGTACGTGAGAAAGGCAGTAGGCCTAACGTTAGGCCTATGTTTCTCCACTGAGCCGATCTCTTTTCCTTGTTTTGATTCATTTTAGCTGGGTCCCCTCCTTTTCTTTCCTCTCTGCTTGAGACTGATAAACGAATTTCATTTTGCCTGTGCGTTTGGTGCGAGCGCGTGTGCCTTGTTGTGTCTTTGCGGACTCTAACGTGCGCTGTCATGTCCAATCAGGTGCTGGAGAAGAAGTTGGAAAGGTTAAAGGTGAAAACAAACTCCGCAAACAGGTCAGTTTACTTGACGTTTCTCTTCCCCTATCGCGCTAGCACTCGATCCCGAGAACGCTTCTGTAGGACCCCTTTATTGGAACTTTAGATTGCTGATCTTATTTTTGGAAGTAACAGCTTGCATAGGCGCCTGGTTTACGTTTTCTTTTCCTTTTTCTTTTCTGGTGCTCACGGTAGACTAACCAATCTACTGAGCTCGCTTTTGCGGGGTCAGACCTGTAAATCTCACTGCAGTGTGTTTCACTGTTGCACTTGTACCTATGTCCATCCAGTTAACATGTACCTCCACCGATTTCGTTACGTCAATTCGCGGTCGTCACCAAACGTGACGTAGTGGTCGCACGGCTTCGAACTCGCAAGGCTCATGTGGCCTTCTCACGACGCCCGTGTCAGTTGCATGCTTGGATCGGCAGACAGCCCTGGTTGGCTGCGTCGTCTGTCGATCTCATTTCTTTTGTCACCCTGTCTTCACAGTAACAACGCGAATCCTCCTTCGAGTGGCGCTGGCGGTGAAGTGACGGTGATGCCGCGTGTACTGCTCGAGGACAGTGTTCGGACGCAGTACACGCCAGCCGTGAAGATTCTGAAGCGACCCCCGGACGCGAGCCGGTCTGGTGGGAGCGTGAACGGCACGGGTCCCGAGAAGTCGCCCATCCGGCAACCCGTGAAGAGCTTACAGCAGCGGGAAGCCGAGTACGCCGAGGCGAGGCTGCGGATACTGGGCTCGGCTCGCAGCGAAGACGACGGCCAGAAGGACAAGTGAGTGACGCTTTGTGTGCTCTGACGTTGTGTGGGCTGATGAGCCCTCAATAAGCTTACGCATGTGCGCTTTCTATGTTATTGTTCGTGGCCATTTTGTGACGGCCTGCCCTGCTGTCTTGCGAAGGAACAGACGCCCATCAAAGTTTCAACGAAAAATGGATTATTACATTCATGAATACTAGTACTACAGATTTCATGTTATCGAACAAGGGAACCAAGTTGGGTCGTGCTTTTACATAATTAGTACATAGCACAACGATTTGGTGTAACTGTCCGATAAATTTCCAGGTGTCGGATGAAGTGAATGTGGCGTCAAGTGGATTAATTTGTTCGAAAGAAGGTAGTACGACAATGTTAATGGCAGTCAATTACACTGAAAAATCGCTGTCGTCCCGCCTTCTTTTGCAACAATTAATCCAGTCGGTGCCACAAACACTTAAAGGCCAAACCTCATAAGCGCGAAAATGCGCGCGACAGCGACGAGCGATGCGACGTAGATAGTCTTTGCGCGATCTGTCGCTAGCGCAGGCAAACATCATTCACGCGACGGCTTCGGCGAGCGAACTCCACTGTTGCTGGCATGAGGCCGTCTACTCGCACCAAGAAAACCGCGTAGCGAGCGGTATGCAATTTAAAAATAAGATATATTGTTGTGTAATGAAACGGAAAGTGTTTATTATTGCCTTGCAGCACTTTTTTATATGCACATGCGTAATAAACATTGCATTATTTCTTGTTGCGCATACGTGACTCGGACAGGGCCACGTGCACCTATGTAGTCTTTCTCTTTTCCGATTTTTCGCTATTGGCTGCTTGAGCCCAGCACTTCCGGGCGATGAGCGACGGTTTTCAAATCTGGAGAACCGAGCGATCGCGCGAAAACGAGCACGCGACACGTCGCGCGAACGCCCTGTTTTGTCGCTCGTCACTGTCGCATGCATTTTCGCGCTTATGAGGTTTGGCCCTAACACGTTGAAATCTTGCATTATTTCTTGCATTATTTCTTGTTGCGCATACGTGACTCGGACAGGGCCACGTGCACCTATGTAGTCTTTCTCTTTTCCGGTTTTTCGCTATTGGCTGCTTGAGCCCAGCACTTCCGGGCGATGAGCGACGGTTTCCAAATCTGGAGAACCGAGCGATCGCGCGAAAACGAGCACGCGACACGTCGCGCGAACGCCCTGTTTCGTCGCTCGTCGCTGTCGCATGCATTTTCGCGCTTATGAGGTTTGGCCCTAACACGTTGAAATCTACGTCATACTTACACCAGGTCATTGCAGCATCTCCTACACATATAAAGGCATGGCCCAACTTGGTTTCCTTGTATGTGAACAAGAGACTCCTATCAGCCTCCAAATATCATGAATTTATCTTTAATGGCAACTTTGGCGAGTGTTTATTTGCAGGAAGCGGCTGAAATTTCAGAGCTTTCCACCACGGCGTGTCTCATAGTCATACGGTGGTTTTGAGACGTAAATGCCACATATCAGTCAATTATTTGCAAAAAGTGCAGACCAGACAATTTTTCGTCATACCCCTGACTACCTACTCTGTTTTGCGGACTATTTACTTGTTTATATAATTATATTTGTCTTCCCTAACTCCAGTGAGGCTTGTTGCATGGTCGGCTGTTTGCTTGGTCAGTAGACTCAGGTTGTTAATGTATCGGTATCCAACATGGCATCTTGGACGACATCAAGGCAGCATAATCACTTGTCGTGTAAACCACAGTCAAACGCCTTTATAAGGGACACCAGTGCGCCTGCATTGAAATAAGGATTGATAAGAAAGTGTATACGTGGTACCCCGCTTATATGAGACACCTTGTATATAAGACAAGAATTGCTACCCAGTGCATGTGTCTTATAAAGGGGTTCAACTGTACTTCAGTGTGACAGCATTGTCCCTGGGAAGTTTTTTTTTTTTTGGTACCCAGCATGGTGGTTGCAGTAATGTGTGTGCAAGCAGTATATTTCATATTCACATGACAAGAACAAGCTCGAAGAGTACACACTGGTTTGGCTGTGCACTGGGGCAGTGTAAATTTCCCAGAGGAATTTCGCATGCATTATTGTTAGGCTTCGTGGTTATTGAACTACGAAAAATTTCATTATAGGGGCTGCTCACAACGTTTAGTCCTTTCCAAGCTCAAAAACTGCTTGCTTTGTGTCTTGCTGCTACTTGCTATGCAGGTTGTTTCAAAATGCTGCTGACAAAAGTTGCTGTACATTAGAGAAAGTGTTATCGGTAACGTACTGTGTGCATCCTCTCCAAATGCATTGGTTCTCTCTATAAGCAGTGTGAGAGGGCACTCACCGACTTTCACAAATAGCCATTCGAATCAGCGTACGCTCTTATTTATTACAGTCCGTTAAAGTTCAGTTTGTGGAGCAGGCTTATTGTAAAGAGTCAGAAACCCGTGCAAAGGCAGAAAGGAAGAAGCAACACCTGGCACAGCACACAAACTGCTATTCAAACACAAAATGGCTGAACATAATGGTACAGAAAGCATTGGAATTGCGGCATTTCTACGAGGGTAGGTGGGTTGAGGGAACTCAGCGTTTGCATGCTGGGGCTGAAGCACTGTTTCTTGGTTGTGCCATTAGCAAGCTTTTTCTTGAAGAAGCGGCAAGCAGGCTCTTGCAGGTTCTTGTGCCTCTGCCGGGGGACAGAGTTAGAACGCAATTCGTTTTCAAAATTGCCTGGGTGCGTGTGCTCGACAGGGTCCTTTCGACAGGTGGTGGCCTTGTGAATGTTTTCCTCTTTGCTTCAACGCCAAGCACCTTCTGCCAGACCTGTTTCTTTTTTCACATTATCTGGGCGTGTGCAGTGAAAAGTCATGCAAGAACACCTAAACGTTGCTCCAATGCATGTACTTGCACTTTTTTGTCGCCAATGTTACTTAGTATGAGAAACTTGCCATGGTGACACAGTGGATTTCCCAGCTTTTACTGGAATTCCTGGCAACCTCTTCTGATGTGCTTTTTGGTCTGTGAAGTGACCCTTGCCGGAGTTTGCTTTAGCATTTCGTTGCCACATGTGAGGTTGTGTGTGGCCTTCCCAGCCACAGGGTACATTGTCTTGAATACAACAGACTATCTAGTATAACAAAAATTAAGCATTTGCATTCACTTGCACATCTCCAGACCTGTAAGAATATTGCTTTAATGTGCTTGCTACACTAGGCAATAAGCAGTAACTGTCAAACCCCCTGCCTCCTACAAAACTGCATCGCTCTTCGAGCTGTCTCAATAATAACATGTGCTTTCAACGTTTGTTAGGGTGAACGCGCGCATATAACAACTCTGCACTCCCTCGGGCCATAAAAATGTGGACCGGGCTTCCCTGACACCATCGTAAACATACGGGATCCCACGACTTTTGGAATTAAGATCGTTTTGTTCTTTCCCTCATAGATTTCCCGCATTAAAGTGCTTTATCAAGGGAATTCATTGTCTTACCACTGTACTTCAAGTAGTTGTCACTTTTTAACATCACATGCATTTAGATTGTATTTTTGTATAAATGTATTTCTGAACTGAGATTCTTTTGCTCATATATATGTATATATTGTTATTGCCTTAGTGTAACTGCGTTTCATTTCATGCCTATCAATGCCTTTTTAATCATCTTTTTTTATTTTATAATGCCGAATTTGCTATTTCTTGTACAATTTTTTTAGTTCTTACTTATTACTGTCTTATGTGCACCCCTCACACAATGTTCTAAACATAGAAACCCGTGAGGTATTCGTATATAAATAAACTGTGCAATAACGTCCTTATAGGCATACAGTTGAGTCAAAATTGGGGTTTTTGGGTCGTTCGGGATGCTAATTGTTATTTTCTTGCTTCACTGCACATGTTTTCTTTTTACAAGTTAGAGAAGCTAAATGCTTTAGACCAGTGCGCATGCTATAGTTTGTAACTATGCAAAAACACCCATCTGTTCATTGGCAGATGCCTGGCTTGCACATAAATATCAATGTTGGTCATAAATAATTGTGTGAAGTTTTTCTCCAAACATATTGCTATTAAGGAAGTCATAAAAAAATGTAAAGATTAGTCAAAAAAAATTGACTTCGTATTTATTTCAGGAAATGCTTGTTCTCGGCTAATCACACTTGTTGCCAATTTTTTAGATAAATTTTTTGAACATGCCGAGCGTAAGCATTTTAAGGTTCACGGGAACACTAATATTGTTTTCAGGTAGCGAGTAATCTATAGGGGTGTGTGATAGTGCTAGGTTTCTGCTGTGAATCAAGTAGTCCATGCTACTAGATCTACATTTCACTCTATAATTGACTATTTGACGATGAATATTCATTTTTTTTTTGTAATGTTTAAATCGTAGAGACAGAGTCTCGCCATGTTTGGCCCACCTTAGTGATTATGTGATCCTTTGGTATGACTATTTCATCAAGGAATACCATACTTGCCGGTGATTGTAGCATATTTCGTGGATGTCATGGTTACTTTGTCAGATATAATTCAAATCAATGATGATTTGCTACTTCAGCTACTTGATATATAATGCACGAAGCAGGCCCCGCCGTGGTGGTCTAGTGGCTAAGGTACTCGGGTTCAAATCCCGGCTGCGGCGGCTGCATTTCCGATGGAGGCGGAAATGTTGTAGGCCCGTGTGCTCAGATTTGGGTGCACGTTAAAGAACCCGAGGTGGTCGAAATTTCCGGAGCCCTTCATTACGGCGTCTCTCACAATCATATGGTGGTTGTGGGACGTTAAACCCCACATATCAATCAATCAATCAATGCACGTAACAGTGCACAGATGTCGACTAATGCAAGCCGGATTTTTCCTTATGGCCCGTCGCAGTGTGCTAGGGGTTATGGCGCTTCAATGCCGGCCCGAATGTCGTGGGATCGAATCCCAGCCGTGGTGTCCACGTTTTTATGGAGGCAAAATGCTTGAGGCCCGTGCGCCTATATTTAGGTGTGCATTGAAGAATGCAAGTGGTGTAAGTTTCCGGAGCCCTCTACTACATCAATTTTTATTGTCATATCGTGGTTTCAAAATGCAGAAACCTAACAATTATTTCTGCTTATTCGAAGTGGACTTAATGCAAAATAACAAAAACGCCGTCCAAGGTGAAATACACAAAACTTAAAAAGACGTTTTGGCTCCCCACACGGGAGCCTTGTTCACAGTGACCGCAAATGGCGTGTCGAAGTGGACTGTGTGCTAGTCTTAATCAAAGTTAAGAAATGTGAAAATATTCTATATTCAGAACCTGTAGTTCGCTTGTTTTATCAAATAGTTCTATTCAGTTTGGTGAGATTTCGCTGTATGTAAAACTCTGGGATATTAGCGTGTCTGACAGTTTTGTTGATTCTTTTTGTTAATGTCAGACATTTGCTATAAACGATAGATTCCTACATTAATGAGGAAAGGTTGATAAAGCTTTTAGTACACAATGTTTTGAGCACTCATTAGAGTCTCAGTGTGTTGCTTGTACAATTAGGCACAAGAAAACTGTAATTATAAGAGCTTACATGGGCCTGTATGCCATCGTTGCACGTCTATGCTGCCTTTACAGAGCTGTGTGCTAGTGTCTTAATTTTATGGTCGTGATTGTCCATTGCAGGTCATCCGGTGTAAGTGTCTTAAACCACGTGGTGACCGACCAACAGCAAGTCCCCATTCGGCAACCTCGTGGCCCCGATCAGGGATCCAATGGCTTCCAGCAGCCACGGAGGTAGCCCCGGCTTTGGACGCTGCTGCTTTAGATTCTACACCGCGTGTGACCCTTGCTCCCCACCCTCCTATCACCGACTCGCCGACATCGTGTGTGCTTCACACTAGCTAACTGCTGCTGCTGCCTGTGGACCTCCTGTGTCAAAAAGTGCGCGAACCCGGGGAAATGAAGCAAAAGAAAAAAAAGTTGACGTGGATCCACTTCTCTTCGTGTGTTTTGATATCGGTAACCTTTTCACTCTTTCGTTGTTGCTTTTCTTGAAGTGTGCCCGGCAGATTTCATGTTCTCGAGCGCAATGAAGCAGCGTAAGGTTTTAGCAAAGTGGTGCAGCCCACAAAGCAACTTGGTCTAGAAAGCGGACGCAAGCAACTTGGTGCTGTTGCTATGATAAGCTGCTTCAGGATATGGTGGTCAGACCTTCCCAACTCTTGGAGAGGCTTAATGGCAAAGAGCAGGGCACTGAAACAGTGCTGCCTTGAGGCCATTTCATCGCAGAGAGGGAATGTCCAGTTTTTGGTCGGTGCATGGGACTACAGAGGCAGTGCATTTTTGGGTGGTTGCATGCATTTTAAGCAGTCCAGTCTGTAAAGCCACCTTTGAAGAGGTCTACATGTATTAAAAAAGTGAAAGAGGATACGTTTGGGCACATGCGTGATTCACAGCAACTCCTTAGTGCTCTGTGGAAACAATATGAATAGAACGGCTTGAGCACGGCACACACTGACTGTGTGGTTCCTTTTCTCCTGGCTTCTCTCATGCACTAAGTGTTGCCCTAGTAAAGAAATGCTTCGAATTTGCTGCGTAGGGCAGTCCTTGCTGGGGCTACCCTGTGGCACCTATAGATGCTGAATGTCTTCCATGCAGCCAGCTGGGGTTTTAGTCGGTGTCCGCCATTCACAGGTGGTTCTTGGCTGTCGACATGTGCTGGTGTGGTTTCCAGCCGAGGGGCTTTGCACATGCGCATGAAGCCAGGAATATGCACCGGCCTAGCGAAAGTTCTCACGCTCATATTTTTCTAATGGATTTCCTGGCACTGAGTGTTATTTAATAAGAAAATGGGCAGTTCTTGTGTTCGTTTTTCTTTATAGTTCAGCAGGCACGGACGAATTGGCATCCATGTTGTTGTCAATGGATAAAAAAAAAAAAAAGCTTTGGAGCAAGAACTGATCACGTCTTGGGATTCTTTTGCTACCTGTCATATTCTTTTCTCATGTTTTAAATTTTTTTACCAGTGTAAACTCTGTAATGCTTCATTGTATTACTCTTGCTCGAAACTTATTATTTGGTTTGCCTTTTTTTTCCCCTCCTGGTTTATTTAGCGGATATGAAAAGCGTGTTGCACGAAACTGCATCTGTCAGTGTAATACATACCGTAAGTGCGGGCTATTTGTCGACAGTAAACCTTGTATTGAAGCAGCACATGGAGCGCTGGAAATGGAAAGAAAGCTGTGGTGTGGCACTAGATTTTTGTTTTTCGCTTATGCAGTTTGAACCGCAAAATTCTCTACGGTATAATGTTGGCATGAAAAGATACATCAGTATGCATGCCTCCACTTTATAAAATGCTCTTCATTTATTTTATGCAACATGCTTCATCCGACTAATCGTGCAACAACACGTGATGTGAACTCTGATGACTACAGTGTGCGAGTCAAAATTGGGCCGCTGTACTGTAAACTGCAGGCGGTGGAAAAGGACACATTCATGTAGGTTAGTGATGCCTAAATTTACATTATTTCATTCCGTTGCCATTGCGCATGCTTTGCACCATTCATGAGAAACAGCTTGCAAGATTGATGACAATTGTTGCATGGTAGTAACATAATACAATGTGCACAGTTTTTGAGATTGCATTGGGTTAAACTGCTACCACACCAGGAATGTTAAATTCAGTGCCACTATTTCAAAACTAGTGGCACATGTGCTTTATTAACATCATGAGCAGTATGTGTATTTCATGATGCAAATAATTTGGAATTCTTTCCTTCTGAAAAATCGGAATTCTTTCCTTCTGAAAAAAAAAAAAAAACAGTGTATGCTTCAAATGCGAAAGTTTTCTTCTCTTTCAAGCAACGTCTTTTCTCCTGGAAGCGTTGGTTCTTTCTTGTTCTTATGAACACTTGTCACACACTGTGGATAAAATGCCGACTTTTTATTTCCAGCAGTTTTTCCAAGCTGGTAGTTTGAAAAAACATTTTTAGCAAGAATGCATGTCTCGCATCATGGCGATTTTCGTGAATGAACCCCTAATGGAATCAATGTGGTTAAGATGAAATTGGCGTTTATGATATACGATGTGTCCAGCAGAATATTTGTGGCTTTGGCAACTGTTGAGAGTTTGCATAGTCTTGTGATTTTGCTGGTTCCTTCTGGTGGTTTAGCTTTTCATCTCTGTAAGAACTTGCCACCGTCACGCTTTACGCTTGTACGTGTGCAAATTCATGTTGCCTCACCGGGCAGTTGTTAAGAAAGGTATTTACGTGACAGTGAAGGACTGACTGCAGTATTTACAAAGCATGCACATTAGAAGCTGTTAGCTCTGGCAGTATGCTGGCTGTGTGAAAATCACATGTTTCAACAAAATATAGAAATGTTGGAAATGAAATTATGGACCTAAACAAATTTGAAAATAATGAATTCACATTTTGCATCTCGTATGGCTTTCTTAATTACCATGGAGCCGCTTCAAAAATGTTGATCGGTTCTTTTTGACTAGGTCAGTGTTCGTAGCAAAAGAAAAAAAGAAAGTTATTTTTTTATGTGCATGTGTTAACGATAATTCGAGCCTTTGTTTAAAACCTTGCATATGGATGAATTTACTCGGGGATTGGGGAACCTACAGATTGTACAACATACTACACAGAAAATATATATATTATACACATACTATATATAATATACATATATCTATGTTTACATGTATATGTACATATATACAAATATGAATATTGTTCTGAGCTGCCTGCCCTTGCATTGCGTAAAGTATATGTATGTGTACATATCCATAGGTGAGTGTACATACTGTATCGGTTATTCTGAGCGGTGGCGTGCGAAGGATAGTCCACCGTATGCATCACGTGTTTGCATTTCTTTGTGAGTGTACCTGCTGCACATAGTTGACCCAGTCTCCGCAACCTTTTAGAAAGTTTTCTTTGTGGACATTGTATTTTATATAATTACTCTCCTCGTTTTTTTTTTGTTCCTCAGATGAACAAGAAAGAAAAGCTTTGTTGTGGTAGGAAATTCTACTTACAAAAAAGCATGTGTGAGTGCGAGACAGTTTTTTTTTTTTCCAAGGTTTCATTTTTATAGCTACCGCTTTGGTAAAAGTTGCGTTGTTAGCATATACTGCAGCGACCGAGCCGCTGCCAGCGTAGAACCTCCGAGCCATTGA
Source organism: Rhipicephalus annulatus (assembly GCA_013436015.1). Lineage (NCBI taxonomy): Eukaryota > Metazoa > Arthropoda > Arachnida > Ixodida > Ixodidae > Rhipicephalus > Rhipicephalus annulatus. The sequence goes on along the minus strand of WOVY01003660.1, from coordinate 340,233 downwards.
ATGAACTGCGTAGCCAAACGGTCACAAAATTGGTGCGAGCAGATTGGGGGCCTTGCATACACTAAAGAATGAGCTTGAAGTGTTCAGATTCCAGTGCCATTCTTGTTTTGTGCACTGCAATATTGTTTTTAATCGATGAAAGGTGAAGTTTTGCTTGATGAACAGTGTGCAGGGTCCCGTTAATGTGCTATTGTGTTAAGTCAACTTCTCGCTCGGCTCTGCATTGTTGTTGCATCACGATTGGAGAGGAATGGCTGCTGTAAGTTTACAAAAACTTCTTCTCTTCTATTACATATTGTGTTGTGTACATTGAGAAGATCAAAGAGCTGTTTATGTGCAAGGTGTTTGTTATGGAGGATGTGCACTTGTGTGACATTTGTATAAAGGCCTTTTTTGCTCACATTCACGCGTTTTTTGTCCTTGGTTTGAAATAATTTTTTTTTTCATGTGCTTTTGTACATCGTCGGATTTCTCTACACTACATCATAATAAGCATGACTCTTCTATTAGTGACCAAAATATTCGCGTAGCAACTCGATCTCTGGAGCTCTGCTCTCACCTTGCTTTGCCGGACAATGCCACCGTCACCCTGATTTCTAAATCTTGTGTGAACCCGCTGCGGTAGTTATGCGAAGGTTTGGGGGGATTGAATCCCAGCAGTGGTGGCCACGTTTTCTATAGAGGCGAAAATGCCCGAGGCATGCGTATTTGAGTTTTGGGGCACGTTGAAGAACCCCGGGTAGTCAAAATTTCGGGAACCTTCCACCACTATAAACGCCCCTTATAATTGTATCACGGTTTTCGTACATAAACCTCGACGATCTTCTTTGATGCTATTGCGTTAAAATACCCGTTATCAACTCCATTTTTTGGGGGCCGACTTTTGGTTTATGAGACAGATTTCCTTCAACAGCACTCCCAGTGTCATCCAGGTATGACTAGTCGAAATGGATTATTTGGAAAACGTTGGTGCAGTTCAGCATAGTGACCTGCAGCTGCAAGAATAGTGTTGCAATCGGTAAACACTGATAGCATTGTGAATTGCTATGTTATTTCAAAGGGGCCCTCCAACATTATTCAAGCCCCGTTTTTTCACTCATGCGTTGCGTAGAGTGAAGGGTAGAAAGAATGAAGCAGCAAGAACGACAGCCATAGAGGCATGAAGTCATTCAGCCTAGAAAATTTAATGTACACCTGAGCTTTGCTTTCAAGAGAAGAATGTGGTGGCCTATTCGGACCCCGTGCATATCGCCTTCTCAATTGCTAGCCTAACTTTGGTTCTCGGTGCATGCGTCAACTTTGCCGTAAGAAAACGGACAACTGTGGACATAACATTGGCTGCTTGAAACTATCCTACAACGTCTACTGCAAGTACAGTCAAGTGCCTACTTAACCATAAGTGTTCCTTTTGTGACTTGGCAAAGGGCTTGCTATGCGTCCGTAAGGCTACATGCGAACATATGTGTGTGTGTTTTCACATGCTTCAATGCCTTGTGCAATTCTACGCTTGTGCCGCGCAATGTTACGTTTGTTATGGAGACTCCTACCGCTACATGAGATTCGCGCAGTTTTCTGAATCAGTTTAGAGCAATAGCATGGGTCTTTCGTATAATTCCTGCCTGCCAGGCAGGCGTCCTAAATTCGATTCTCACCCTGGCTGCTACTATTAGCTATTTTATTTGCTTATTTATAGATTTTTTCAGTAATGAACAACACGAGTTCTTGCTCATAACCATCGACACTGGAATTTCTGCGAAATAAGTTCTTGGAGCTCTTTGATGCTATTGCGTTAAAATGCCTGTTATCAATTCCATTTTTTGGGGGTCACAACTCACATAACCACATTTCACTCGCCACTGGCAGTGCAAAGTGCAGTCAATGGAATGAGTTGAAAGCTACGGCAAATGGGAAGCTCGCACACCATTGTTGCTTGTCCTGTCCACCTGCATTGTTGATGGTGTTGTCATAGCAACAAATGCAGGGCTCGGCACCTCACTTGAACTGCCCCGAAGCGAGACTGTGCCAGCTGTTCCTTTAAATGACATTCCATGTGGCTCAATATTCTCATTCTGAAAAGTAAACTTGTAATGACAAGGGGTTGCCCCTTCTGGTCTAGCATACTGGGACTGTGAAGAGTTGTTTTGAGACTTGTTTGGTAAGCGACCCGAAGCGCTACAAGGGTGCAGCGACATCAATGTTTAAGGAAGGGGGTTACTTGCACTGCTTCAACGACAATCTAGATAGAGTGTACCGCACAAGCAGAACAAGAAAGTATGCAAATGTATAGAACAGAAGAGAAGCCTTTCGTACGAATGTCCATTTCTGCATGCAGCAGTTCTAGCAAGGGCCATCACGTGCTGATACAGTCTGCTGTCATGTAGTTACTTGATTGCGGGATTGAAATCGAAATACTAAACAATTTTATAGTGGTGCTTAGACCTACTTGAGAAGTAAAAACAGCGCAAAAATATAGACAAGGACAAAGGACGAGACGACACCGCGCTGATTTGTCCTTGTCTATATATACTGACCTATATATACTGATCTATAAATATATTGATATATAGATACTGATCTGTCCTTGTCTATATTTTTATGCTGTTTTTAATTCCCAAGTATGAACCACCAACTAGTCCAACTTTTGCTACTATCGCAGCTTAGACCTATGCTAAAATTATCTCCAGCCATCGGTCTTCGCGAGCTGCACAAATGAAAAATAGATGTTTCAAAAGTCTTGGAACGCCTTTATCACTACCGAGGGGAAGGCAGAAAATTTTTTTAATGGGGATGCTTGGGCGCATTCGTTCTTAAGCAGCACCACCAAGGAATATGATGCTGCCACTTGGATACCAGTTGTTACACTTTTTCAGCTAAGCCTGCGTGAGGGTACTGACCAGTCAATTTCAAATGGTCCGATGTTGAAAAATTTAAAGGTCGGAATAATGAGTTGTAGCCTATTAAAGTATGTCCCAGCACCAGCTTAGACTTTGATGTGGATTGAATAACGGAATCATAATTGTCAGGAGTGACATTAATTTTTTTTACATTGGCTCTGTACTTGCGAAATCACGTGTTACATGTCCGGCAGAACATGGGGCATGCATTAAGCCTCAACTTGGAGATGCTATGTACAAAATTGTGTATACCACTCGATTTTTGCGAATTGTATCTGCTATTGGCTAAGAAAGAGCAGGGTACACAAGCTTTCGATGTATTGAACCTCACCCAAAATGAGTTTGTTATTGACAAACTTCATTTCGCAGTCTTCTGTTGAATACGATCACTTCGCTGAATGCACCACGATTCATTCATCACGAGCCACGGTGAAAATATAATTTTCGCAACCTCTAAATGGACGCAACTGAAAATGAAGCTGCAGTCTATTTCTAGCCTGAGATTACATTTATGGAAAACAGCACTAATAACTTCATGAAGGATATTTAATTAGTTTAATTATGGTTAATTATTACAAAACATTTAGTTATGACATTGTTTTTGTTGCAATCAAATATTGAGTGCCTTGAATTAACACATCATTTCGACGCATTTACCGACAGTTACTCATTGGAGGTGTCCAAAAGGGTTCGTCTACAGCGCAATTTCACGTGTCTACTCATTGTCAAGAATAAAACCACACTTTCATTTTTGGCATTTATTGGCGGAAGTGCCTTCAAGTCATCAACAGAGGAGGAAAATGTTTGTACATGTGCTCAAGAGGTGTTTGCACCTCTTGCTTGGGAGGTATTGAATCGAGTCCAACAATCCAAGGCTGTAGCTGTTTCTCTGACACACACACACACAAAGAAAACAAAAAAAAAAAACATGCAGCACTGCAAGTTGAGTGCATGCTGGGTACATTGAAGCTGATGCTTCAAAAATTTCACGCAGAATGTGAAAAAAATTTTCACCAGAGGTCAACATAAGGGATGTCTGTAACAATGTGTGTGCTAATGGATGATTGGGTGGTTACTGAGTCGTGGAAAGAAAACGAAACTGTGTTCGAAGTTTGTTCATTGTGCTTTAGCAAAAGCTGGTCACTTTTTTTGTTTGAAACCTCATTGTGGCCTGTGTGCTATGGTTTCTAAACTGTACTGAAATTTCTTTTTTTAAATAGGCACATAATTGTGAATATGGTTAGATGTATGGAGAGTTACTCGACTCTACTGCCAGGTAAGTAATGTATCGCAAGCTGCAGGTACATTACTGGTCTAGCAAACAGCCAACAGGGTGAACGGCTGACTTCGGGTCTTGAATGCATCAAAGAAGAACTTCACTGAGCAGAAATATAGAAGGAATCAATCGGGTGATCAAAAATAAAACAGTGAGTGAAAGATACATTTGTGAAAAGCGAAGAGTGCAGCCACTGTGAAAATTTCATTTAACTGCTTATATTGACCTTCAAAAAAGAATGACAGTATTATCATAACAAGCGATAGCATCCGCCACTGCAATGCAATGTAGCATCCACAGCACACTGTTCGCTTTAAAATCATTTGTAATGCCTCACGTCCTTGTATAAAACCTCCAATTTACGTGAGATTTTGGAGCACTTTGCTTGATGCAAACAGCATTCTACTTTATACTGCAATATGTGCATGAGACATTGAAGCTCTCATGCCCATTGAATGTCACATCGCAACAACTGGCTTGACTGAATGCGCACAACATGCATGCTTACGCACATTACATGTCGATACGCCACTGATTATCGTGCTAATCTGTTAGCGCGACAGTCGTTCTGGACGGTGGTCAGCAATATGAACTGTAACGCAAAAAAGGCCACGCATATCTAACCTCTAGCTTACAGAAAAAGTCATTAGTGCTTCACACCGTTTTCTTAATATCCTTGCTTTCAGGGATATCAGCATCTGTGATGGTCAACTTCCTACAGGCATTGTCGTATGCTTATAGACTGTACAGGTGCTTTTGTGGGCAATCAATTAGTCAATCAATGCATGCTGAACAAAGGAAGCCTTAAGTGACGGAGCCAATGTACACATACCTCGATACGCTAAGGTGAGGTGTGTGCGTGTTTTCAGGTGGCTCCATGTATGGTAAATGTGCTGCACATTAAAAGCGTATGCAAGCACGGGCTGGTGTGCTTTGCGATGGAAGTGTTCTGTCCATGCACCTCCTGTTGAATCTGTCCTTGTAACAGAGAACAGGTCTGGAACTAGTGCCCACGGAATATCTATCACCAAACTTCCATGTAATTTTTTAAGAAATATTGTTACTGTTACAGCGTGTGTGAGCATGACTAATTTTTTCATTGTTTTATTTTAATGAAGTATTCAACAAGGAAATTCAAATAAGTAATTTTTTTTGCGAGTTAACGTTTTGCACCTTACAAAATGAGCACACTAATCGACAGGAACATCGATGACACCCTTCCAGGTGTGTGCAAGTTGCAAATTACGAAACAAACACACAGTCAAACAAAAAAACGAAATTTCGCAACTATTGCAAGTTACACATCCTACAATAGCTCATCGCTGTAACACCTGACAAATACAATGCAAGATTTGACCACGTGCTAAAACTTGTAGTTTAAAAAGTCCTTTGTTGGCAGGGACAAGGTCGATTTCACTGTGTAATTTGTTCTTTTGCCCCTAGAATAGGGATTTGAAAAATTAGTGATGAGTGTGAATGAAATGATAGAAATAAGTTGAGAAAGTGTGTAGATATACAAAGTTTCGTCATACGACGCGTATCATGTGCATTCTGAAAAAGCACGAGCGACACACTGCGCATTACAAAAACTGCAAACTCCGAAAAGCTTACATTTGTCCCTTAGCAACGTTTATAATGCTGGTCTGTAGTGTCAGCGATTCCATTTAAATCGTTTACCCCCTCCATTTCTATTACTCCTGCCTGAGCTTCGGTGATAGCTCTCTTTGTAGCCGTAGCGCAAAGCTCACTACTTTACAATAATTTTGAAAAATTGCAATTTAGAACTGTTTGAGTGAAGCCAGTAGAGGTTCAGACGATTGAGCACAAGCACATCCATAATAAGGTAGTGGCCGAATGACTATTTTCACAGCTCAATGGTTACTAAAGATGCAGAACATCTGTCCATCTGTCGTAAAGAAACCTGTTTTTCAAGCCTGCCGATTTAACGAATTTCGATGTAACGATAGTCTCGATTCAGCGAAACTTCGCGGGCCGAGTAGACGGCGCTGTAGCTGATAAAAAATTTCGTCGCGGAACTCTCGCTTTCCTTAATGTTCCTATCTAATAAGCCCTTTCTATATAACGAAAGTTTCGATTTAGCGAAACATGTATAATTTATCGCCTTGCTGTCTCAAGAATTCGACTCGCTCTTAGATAACGAGGGTACTGCATGCTAGCATGGGAGCAACGTTACACCTTTCAAGGAGTGCAAAAGAATATGAACCGACACAAATCAATAAATAAATGAAAAGTGAACTCCAAGATATCGCACAGACATGGTGGTGGGTGGATATATGTATAGGTTCAAAGGAGGGTGTCGAGGTGCGTACGGTTGATCCGCACCGGGGCAGCGCCTGTAGCGTATTCGGGGCGAGGAAGAAGTGCATTGTTCACTGCTTCGATGGTTCGACCGGTCCCGCAGGACGCGGTGGTGTATTGCCAAACTGGAAGATGCGCGCGCTGGGGCGTCGATGTTCTTCGTCTCACTGAAGGGGATGCGCGGCTGGGCGCCCCGGGCTCTCACTTGGGAGCCGTCAGGATTGTAACGAACTCTGCGAACGGAGAGGGAGACAAAAAGACACAGATGGCAGATCTTTATGGTTGAGAGAAGTTGCTGAGAGAGACAGGGTTGAGGAAAGAAAAAAGACGTAACTTCTGCAGCCACAGTTGAGCAACTAGGGCTGCAGTAGCTGTGTCTTTTCCTTTCCTTAACTTCTCTTTCTCTCTCAGCGACTTCCCTCAACTGTGAACTTAATTGCTGCGATGGAAGAATTCAGCAATGAGGACCGCCGTGTTACGTTCGCTTTTCTGTAGGCGCAATCACGAAGATAGGCACATGAGGACTGCGACTATATTATTGACAGCGCAGTGGGGCTATAAAAAAATGAAGTATTGAAGTATACTGAGGATAAAAACGTCATAGCTCCACCCAGTAGGCGAAGCCGCTGAAAGCGATAGCAATGCACCTAACATGTAGAAAGGTTTTCAACTTTATCTGCCTTATGTATTGAAATGAGCATTCACTGACTAGTTAAATTTATGTTGAGGCGGGGGTAGGGACTGACCTCTACCCCCGCCGCGCGAGGATGGCGCGACCCCGCGCACAATTTCCGTCGATTCCACAGCGTAGCTTGGGCGGAACGCGATACTACTTCATCACGCTTGCCCTTTTACGGAACATCACGGCGACGGCAAATGTTTTACCGCAGTGTCCTCATGATAGTTATCACAATGAAACAAGGGAGCTTATGGAAGATACGTAATATCGTCAGCGTACCGTCGTAGTTAACGAGTCCGTCTCCGTCGAGGTCCGCTTCTCGGATCATGTCCTCGACCTCCTCGTCGGTGAGCTTTTCGCCCAGGTTGGTCATCACGTGCCGCAGCTCGGAGGCCGAGATGAAGCCGTCGCCGTTCTTGTCGAACACGCGGAACGCCTCGCGCAGCTCCTCCTCGCTGTCCGTCTCCTTCATCTTCTTGGACATCATGAACAGGAACTCGTTGAACTCGATCGTCCCGTTCCCTGCGACGTCATCGTTTACGTCAGTGAACATCTTCGGCCGTTCCGTTTTGATAAAACGGTAAATATGTAAACAAGGAAGACTAGGAACGTCAGTCGCAGCGGGGTAAGTGGTGTCTTCCACTTCCGCCCCCCTCTCCCCCCTTTCAGAGCTAGTTTCCTTCCTCGCGTTGTCTGGGGCGAGGTGTCGCCTCTCGGGCCACACACCTTAACAGCCCTAATTTGGGCTGCATTTTGTTCCAGAAAGCAGTATAAGGCTGGAATGAAAAGCATCCAAAATTTTGTCATAAAAAGAGAATGTCAGATTTATTTTCTTTACCTTACTTTATCAGCATCGGCAAGATCTGTCTAGACAAAAATTCTGCCGGTGCAAAACCAAGCTGCATCGCGGATTGGGAGAGGTGGGGGAGGGGGGGGATGTGGCTTGGGTCGAGGGCATGTGTTGGTCACGCCTCCATATGATCGTATACCGTCACCTTGAGTTTTTGCTGCAAGAACATGTCACATCAGCGATATTTGCAACATTAACTGGACTGCTTTGGTGCACGTGCGTGCAGGGCAGACGCGCGGAGAAGCGTCAGTCGCCAGCGAATGTGTGTGCATCTCGTCTTCAAGAATCTGGAGCGGCGCCAGTTTGAGAGCACGCAAATAACAAAAGCCGGGGCAGAGACACTGAGAGAACCCTTGTACGCTCGTCGTGTTCCAGCGCGAATTCTCTGTTCCTCGCGAGCATTGGCTCTACTCCTGATTTTTCAAGATGAACAGCCGTCGAGTCTTCATCATTAGCATACGGTGTTGTTTCTCGTGCCGCTGGACTGTATACGCGTTTAGCTTTAGCTTAGCTCCGCCAACCTCACAACCCATCATGGATTGCCGCGGGACCGGTTAATTTTTCGGTGTTTTTAACTATCATAAGAACGCAATAACTCGGCCGGCACGAGCTCTCCCTGTCCTCCTCCTCATATTCTGCTTCCCTCTCAGAATACGTGCTCCGATTTGTCCGGCGTGGGATGCAATATCTCGGATGGCCGAAAGAACGAGTTTAAAGGGACGCTAGAGGAAAACAATGATTTGGTTTGGATTGACAAACTGCACTCTGAGAATTTTAATGCCACGTGTTTCGTAATCACAAGTTCATTAATAGTGGGGGGAAAATTAAGGTTGAAGTTTCAAGTTTAAATTTCGCGCCAAAATTTCCGCCTATTAGGTCGAAAACTTCAAAACGCATTTTTTTTTTTCGCGACATTGGCTCGTAGAAAGTTTTCCGAAACCTTGTTTGCTATAGGTCAATGACACCTACAGATGGTGTACTTCATTTTTATCGATCGGAAGCTACGTGTGACCCAGCCGACGCCTTCAATAATTGATGACGTCACAGCGTTTGGTGCGGGAATCTCGAGGTGGCGTCTCCACCCGCATTTTCTTTTCGTGCGTTTTCTCACTCACCGAACGTCGAGCCGCGGTAAGAGTGGTGTATGGCTATTGTGAAACTGTACTTTACCAATACGCGAAAAACCGTTTTGCTCTTTAGTGTCCCTTTAAAGAGAGAAAAAAGAATGGTGGCAAGGCGGAAAAAAAAAGTAGGCAGAGTGACAAAGATAGAAAATGACACACCCAAAAAAAGAGAGCCAGACAGAAGGAGAGAAAAAGAGAAATTAAGAAATGACCCCACCTCCCTGAAGGGAATCGCGAGGAAATGCGAATGTAGTTCTTGCACCGAAAGAGGGTACCGTTGTCTTCAAACATTCGCCTTCTCTGACGTTTGCCATCGGCTTGAGAGGCGCCCAGCCAGAGAACGGTCGAGAGTGAGGTGTGAGCGAACGGGAGAGTCCTAGCCCGACTAAGAATTTAAAAGGAAGCGAGAAATAGAGATATAAAGAAATGGAAGAAAGAAAGACAGAAAGAGCGAAAAAAACAAGAATTAGGGAAATAAATTGCAATAAATGCGGACAAGAAAAAGGCAAAGTAGAAATATAGAAAAAAAATGAAGAGAATTAGGGAAGGCCGCCCAGTTCAGCTGTTCTTTCAGGCGTGGCGCCACATGTACAAAGCAGTCTTAGTTTCTTTTTTCTTTATCACTTTATGAGATGCAAAAAGTGAGATTTCGCAGGTACTTTTGCGTTTACGCAGAGGAACACCGTTCCCAGGGCCAAGAAGGCTTGACAAAAAAATCATATTTATATTCACTTGAAACACAGGCTCACCGTCTGTATCTACGAGTGTGACCATGTTCCGCAGTTCTGTCTCGGTCGGTCTCTGTCCCAGAGAACGCATGACGATTCCCAGCTCTGACGACGTAATGCGGCCGTCAGAGTCCTTGTCGAACAGCATGAAGGCCTCCTTGAATTCTGCGAGGTCACACAGACAGGAACGTTTTCAGGTGATCGCCCAAGCGACAAACCAAGCGCGACGAAAGTTTGCTGTAGTTCTGCAGTGTGAATGAGCAAGCGACTGCAATCGGCTTTGACATTTGGTAATTGTAATGCCACTTGTTTGCCTGTACAATAGCCGTAACTAATCGTCGTTGTTATCACTACCAAGACATCTATAACGAACACTACTATACTACTTGCTACTACTATTGATTTTGCTGCTACTACTTCTACTGCGTGCGCCCGAGGGGGGCACGGGGGCACCCCCTAGTCACCTAAAAGGGGGCGCGAAGTCTGCTGCACACAATGACTTAATAGGGAGGGGCGACGCTGCGAAAAATGATTCCCCCCCCCCCCACTCTCCCGGGGAAGGGGACTCTGGGCACGCCTATCACCACTACTGCTGCTGCTGCCGCTGCTGCTATACCACCAGCTACGCAGCAACAACGGCACCAACTGGCCTTACATTTCTTACACAATCACTACACAGCGCCGAGCATGCGGCTCGCAGGGCACGATAAATGCGGAGGCACAACTCCGAGCTCATTCTCGTTTAAGACCCGTGCGATCCTTTGTCCCGTGCAAACGGTGCCGCGAGATGACAGCTCCCGGCCGGCTCGGACGGCGGGCAAATATCGAGGCCTGCACAGCGCCGTTGTCAACCTCTCAAGCGTCGGCGGCGCGTAATGCAGCTAGCTCCTCGTGCGAGCTAAATCGGTCTTGCGTGCGACAGTGCTCGTTCGCTCGCTCGCTCCAGTTTCGTGCGCGCTGACCGCCGCGACGCTTCCGAGCACGCCTACGCTCTTTGAAACCGGTGGCGCGTAGACATGACATTCGTGTTCGGTGCACCCACGCGCACGGCGGGCCGTGATTCTTTTAGACGTTCATAAAGAACCCTCAAGCTAGATCTTATAGGCATAGATAGCCTCGGAAAGGTCAACGGGCACGCAGGTGGCGCCGCCTATGAGAGCTATAGAGAACTTGGTCCGAGTTTTGATTGCGTAACGTGGACGCCTCGCTGAAACTGGACGGTGTACGGTTGCGGTGTACAGGTCCCGCAAATTAAGAACTATTATAATTATTGGGCGATTTACATTTTTTCAACTTCTGTTTCTTTCAAGAATTGCACTGTAGTGCCTGCGCTGGAGTGTTATAGATTTTATGATGACCATAGCACCACTTTTTTTTTCATATTGTTGCGACCGGGGTTTCCAGACACCGGAGGTCCGGGATGAAGTTGTCGAGGCAGGAGGAAGAGAGACTTGAAGAGGGTTTATTTACAATATATACATTGCGAACTCCCTACACGGTGAGCCCTCAAACGTGGCAGGCCTCTACATGACTCCTAACATAGCGCTCCATGGTGCTTGGTTCTACATGGTTCTGCTCGGTTCTGCTCTGTTCTGCCTGGTTCTCTTCTCGAAAAAAAGCACACCGAATGAGCCGTGGGGGCTCATTATAAAGGGTCTGTCCTCCCCAGATCCCTAGATCGGGGACCGCGTACAGAGGGCACCGTCCAACCACGGATCACACATTACCCGCGAGGGTGACGAGCACGCACGGTCCACGTGAACGTTCAAAATTGAAGCGTGGTCACTGCACGGCCATGTGGCACGAACGTGGCTCCTCCTCGTCAAGGGGTGTCGCTGGGCGAGGGGTCTGAAGTTGATGACTGCATCCATCGAAAGGGCCGCCGTAAACAAGCTTCAAATGGTCGCCGAACGACTCGTTCAATTAGCGGGACGATTTCCGGCCGCCGCCGCCGCCGTCATCTTCCAAAGAAGAAGCTGCACTTGTGGTCTCCCGAACTGCTCACGGTGTCGTGGCGGCAAGACGCCGCACCCTCCGGCCAGGGGGGAACAATACATGGCGGACACAGGCCGCCAACCCGTTTGGCGACTAAAAAGGAACATCAAAAGGAACGCCGATCCATTGTCAGACCTGGCGCCGGTCCTAACAGTAGGCAGCCGGTCGTTCGGTTACTTGTTTGGAGATTAAAGGAGCGCCGCTCCCTCGTCAGCTCGGGCGCCGGTCACAACAGCTCGTCCGCCGGCGGGAGAAGCGACCTGAGGGTGACCAGCTGCACAGGTTGCCCGAAGTGTCGCTGTGTAGTGCTGGCTTCCAGGCCACTGCTGATGACGCTCAGCCAAGGACTCTTTCCCTCTCGTTCCTTGTGGCTCCCCTCTGGGAAAAGCATTCATACACACCACCACAGGCACGGGAGAGCACCCTGCCCGCACTGAGACACGTCGAGTCCGACAAATTATCCAAAAGCAACCTTACTTAAGCAGTATTACCAAACACAAAGCAGCAATCGGGACGTTTCTCTGAGGTTTCACCAAAACTCCTAATCCCGATCCGATAATAATCTTCCCATCAAACTGCTTTCAAGAAAACTAACTGTCAAGTGATGCGCTCACCGTGGCATACCCGAGTGCCTGCGTGAGTAATCCGCCGTAACCCACCAGGTATCATACTCATAAAATAAAGCATTTTACTTCACGCTATCTTTTAGTTCCCGAAATTTAGTGCCGCCAAAGCCAGTCGTCAATTCCTTTTGAGAAGACGAAAGCATAACTGCCGTGCTGTACCTGCATCAGGAACATCTTTATTATACATCCGCAAACGCACATCACAGTGCTCCTGCCTGGATGAGATACCACCTAACCGTTCCCTTGCTGTTGCCACTTTCACAAAGCATACATATAAACTCACGAGCTAGCTTTTCTTACACACCGGACACATGCGAACAAAACATTAAATGAACAACAAAAAAAGTTTCGCATGAATCCTGAAAACCTCGCAAGAATATCCTTGCGTCCGTGCGCTCACTCAAAATTCGTCTCTAACGTCGGTCCTACTTGACAAACGCCCCTAACGTGTCGTTATACGGCCGCAAAACGGTTACCTTTAAAACCAATACATACAAAGCTTAAAAAATAAACAGCATGGTACCTGCTACGTAAACGCTATCTAGTAGCAGAAGTACAGAACACATTCCAAAAGGAAAACTGACCTAAACAGTCAAAACAGATATTCAAAACTAAAAAATACAAATCCGCGGGAGAGCCTTCCGAAACGCTTACCGCTGTCACTTAATTTTGAGACGAACGCGCGGCGTCGCGTCCTGTGGGTCTTTCTAGGCGAACGGGAATTGGAACAATGGCAAAACCCATTCGCTTCGCCTCCGACCCCCGCAAAGCTCTGCGCTGACAACCTGCGTTCTTACTCTCGCTGAGTACCTCGCACTCCCGCAGTCCATCAAACATGCCGTCGACAGAGCGACGAAAGGGTCTGCCTTTCTACCCAACGTGCTTTTTTTTTTTTCGTTTTGTCCGGCGGCTCGGACGCATACAAACCAACTCCGGTGCCGATGACAAACGCCTAATTCTGTACGCTCTAATGCGTGTCACTATCCTTCCAATAGATCTATACAACGCATATAGGCTACCAAAATGATAGAGCGCTAACGAAAACAAAGTACAAACGAGTTATTTACAAAATCACAAAAACAAACAAAATGTTCCTTTCAACAGTCCCGAGTCGACGTTTTCTGAGAGGCTAACAGCTGTTCGCAACAACTCTGAGTCGAACTCGTGGTGGTCGCGCCCGGAACGATTTTCTCGAGAAGCGGGGTCTACAACACGCGTCAATCGCCCTGCTACCGAACCCCGCGACGTTCCTCGAAGCCGACTTGCTGTCGCTTCCTGCCCCTCGAAAACCACCGACTCTTTTGCCCCGCACCCCGTCCAATGCACCGCGAGAACAACGGAAGGGTCTCTTGCCCTTCGGCCACTTACGCACACAATGCGCTTCTCTTTTCTTTGTTCTCTGGCCGCTCGGACGCTTGCGATACGGCAACTTTCTTGAAATTTCGCTCCGCCATTTGAATACATTCCTCAAACGCGTCGCGATTTTTGCCTGCCTGTTTTTACGGCGCTTTCTCCGTTTTGCACGTCTCTTGGTGCCGTCTACGGAGCCTTTCGCCCATCTCTGATGCTCACCAGCACCCACATGCTCATCTGATTTTTCGCGCGGACTGTCTGGATAATTGCCTAGCAATCTATCCTTCAAACACTGCCGCGTACGATGCGCTTTTCTTTTCCGGCGGTTCGGACGCATACGATACAGACCCGTCAGAGATGACAACGGCACTTTTCTCGCGATTTTACCACGCCGTTTGAAACCCTTACTCAAACGCGTTGTGCTCATCTCGAGCTTTGCCTTTTTGTTGCCCTTCGGACGCTTTCTCCCCTGTGCACGCTTCTTTGTGCGGACCTGGGAGCCTTTCGTCCTACTCTGACGTTCTTCATCACCGATATGCTCCTCCGCCATCTCGCGCGCCCAGTCCTGATGATTGCTTATCAGTTCATCGCTAGACCGCGGCCGCGTAGATTGCGCTTTTCTTTTCCTCACTCTCCGGCCGCTTAGACGCATGCGAGTCGAGCCAGTCAGAGAAGACAACGGGCCTTTTCTCGCAAATCCGCCACGCCGTTCGAAGGTCCTCGTCAAACGCGCCGTGCTGATCGCGAGCCTTGCCGCGCTTCTGTTTTTCGGACGCTTTCTCCGTTTGGCACATTCCTTGGTGCCAAACCTGGAGCCTTTCGTCCGCCTCTGATGCTCATCAACATGGTCTACAGGGCTGCAAGGTTCGATGGAACACTCTGTTAATCTTAACTCCGTTTCCACCACCACGGAACCCTCACACCCTGCTGCGACCGCGAGCTCTTTTCCCTCAGAATGGGTTAAAACCTGTTCCATTCCCTTACAGGCACTAGCCTTTTCTTCGGCCTCAAACGGCACCGCCGCTATATCTACAGATATCAGACATGTAGCCTCCGCTTCAGTTGTAAACGGCACCGCCGTTACATCGCACCGTTCGTGCGCTACATCTACAACTTTCTGACCTGTAGCCTTCTCTTCAACCTTAAACGGCACCGCCGCTACCTTGCACCGCTCGTGCGCTACATCTACGGATTGACCACTCTGCTGCAATGCCACCCCTCTACGCCGAATCCTATCTATCTCTTCGTCTAATTCCTGCATCCTTTTCATATGTTCTTCATGCCTGCGCTCAGCTTCCAATTCCTCCTGGCGCCATCTTTCCTTTCTTTGCGCCCTTTGTACTTCCTCCTCCTGGTCCAATAAGTACATATTCCCGAAGTGCTCGATTTCCTCATTGTCACTATTGCTTTCGAGAATCACTTCGCGGAGTTTAGAAGCAGGCATATCATCATTAAAATCTAGCTCCAGATCCCAACACAGGTTCAGCAGGTTCTCTCTCGTCAATCTCGTAAGATCCATGGCGACTACTTTGCTTTGGCTCAGCTGTGACAAAACACAAACCCACCAGCGTTTCAATTCTGGGTCTAGAGAAATTGAAGCCTGGCAAATCTCACAGCGGAGACCACAAGCTTAAGCACCCAAGTAGCACTACGTGGCCAACATCCCTCTCTACTTGTTTCCTGTTAATTTTCACTCCTGCTTTTTACAACATCCTAAAATTTAACCCGCAACGTACCCTTAGAAATTTTGAAACATTACCACTTGTTCCTATTGAATCATCTAAGCTTTCCTGCTTTAGCGTACTTGCTCAGATAATCATCCAGTGCTGCCTTGTGCTGAGATAACAACCACAGTGGCCAGGCAGTTGTTGGTTATATCTATCTTTTAACGAATCTAGGCTAAAAGACTCGATATATCTCAAGCACAAAGCCAGGCACTCACCCCATTACGTGCGGTGGTGGTACGCTGCTTCGATCCCGCCGAGTTCCAGGGCTTTCGGCTGGCCTCCGGTACATGTCGCTCTCCGTCGCAGACTCGTATCCCACCGCTGCCACCAGTTGTTGCGACCGGGGTTTCCAGACACCGGAGGTCCGGGATGAAGTTGTCGAGGCAGGAGGAAGAGAGACTTGAAGAGGGTTTATTTACAATATATACATTGCGAACTCCCTACACGGTGAGCCCTCAAACGTGGCAGGCCTCTACATGACTCCTAACATAGCGCTCCATGGTGCTTGGTTCTACATGGTTCTGCTCGGTTCTGCTCTGTTCTGCCTGGTTCTCTTCTCGAAAAAAAGCACACCGAATGAGCCGTGGGGGCTCATTATAAAGGGTCTGTCCTCCCCAGATCCCTAGATCGGGGACCGCGTACAGAGGGCACCGTCCAACCACGGATCACACATTACCCGCGAGGGTGACGAGCACGCACGGTCCACGTGAACGTTCAAAATTGAAGCGTGGTCACTGCACGGCCATGTGGCACGAACGTGGCTCCTCCTCGTCAAGGGGTGTCGCTGGGCGAGGGGTCTGAAGTTGATGACTGCATCCATCGAAAGGGCCGCCGTAAACAAGCTTCAAATGGTCGCCGAACGACTCGTTCAATTAGCGGGACGATTTCCGGCCGCCGCCGCCGCCGTCATCTTCCAAAGAAGAAGCTGCACTTGTGGTCTCCCGAACTGCTCACGGTGTCGTGGCGGCAAGACGCCGCACCCTCCGGCCAGGGGGGAACAATACATGGCGGACACAGGCCGCCAACCCGTTTGGCGACTAAAAAGGAACATCAAAAGGAACGCCGATCCATTGTCAGACCTGGCGCCGGTCCTAACAGTAGGCAGCCGGTCGTTCGGTTACTTGTTTGGAGATTAAAGGAGCGCCGCTCCCTCGTCAGCTCGGGCGCCGGTCACAACAATATCCTGTACAGAGAGCGCCAGCTTTTTCCTCAATATACAGACAGGTTCTAGCATAGTATAATGTGGGTCTATATAGCCCAATCTTAAGAATTATTCTGACACAATATACCGGCTGGTTCTAATCGTTGTATCAAATTATGTGCCTGTGCCAATATTACAAAAATGGGGGCTAGAGAACCATTTTCAAAACAGGAACGAGCGCCATAGAGCAGCGCTCTACAAAAAAAAAAATCTAGCCAGTTCTAAGCCGTGAAATTTTCCAGACAACGAAGCTGTTGTTCCTTTCATCAGGAATTACGTTTTTCTCCCAAGTTTCAGCAGATTTCACCAAGAATTTTTAGTCATTTTTTTTTCTTGTTCGGGTTAAGCCATGTGGACCTCGCGCGACAATTCACGGCCGCGCTGAAGCGCTGCACGGTAGCGTTCCAGGGTGGCCGTAGCCCATTTCACCGAGCCGCTCGCCGTAAAGTCATATCAAGGCGAAAGCTTTCGATAGCTAAATTCTTGGAAACATTTCGTCACGCACACACTAGGCAAAAAAAAATTGCCCGCAGCTTCCCTCGGGGGAACACTGAGGAGGATGCGGAGCATATAATTGGTTAACGGGGTGTTAAAGTGCGACTTACTTGGGTCGATGGCTAAATTGGTTAACGTGGTTGTGAAATGGGGTGTTAAATTGCGACTTACTTGGGTCGATGGCTAAATTGGTTAACATGGTTGTAGGAGGGGGTGTTAAATGAGTGAACACGTACACACGTATGCGAAAGGGCGGCGCTGGTCGAAGGGACGTCGATCATTGTGTTTGTGGATTCGTTGGAATTCATTTCACCGCGACCTTGGACGTCGACGCGCCGTACAAACCAACCGACGAGCGGCAACTGAGCGAGCGAGCGCCGACCTTGAGTATATATACAGCGCGACGGCTCATGCACTGTAAGCTGTCGAATGTTCGAGAAGGGGGAGAAGCGCAACGGCGCATGCGCGCGCGTCAGCTGCCGATGTTCGCGAAGCGCGACGGCGCATGCGCGCGCGTCAGCTGCCGATGTTCTCGAAGCGTGACGGCGCATGCGCGCTACATTATACAGCTAGCGAATGTTCGTGAAGAGGAGAAGCGCACGCGGTGTGTAGAGGAGGAAGGGTGCACAGATGGTGGAGGAGTGAAGCGCGCGCGGTGTGTAGAGGAGGAAGGGATGCACAGATGGTGGAAGAAGGAGGAGGAAGCTTGCGGACGGCGCCGCACTACAAGCCTCGAGTATTAGATGCTCCGCATCTAAAAAAAAAAAACAAGGCGAGAAGACCAACGGGCCTTCTCACCTTTCGTTTTTTTCATTGTGTGCGCGCCGAAAGGTTTCCAAGAATGTCCTCAAACCAACAAGCCCAACTTTCCATACTGTTACATTATCCTTTAATAGCTCATGTTCCAGGGTCCTTCCCTGCCCTGGAACGGTGCCAGCTGTAGCCTCTCCCCCTCGCACACTCTCAGAAATCGCGTGATGGCACAGTGCGTCTCTCCCGTAGCCCGGTCACAACGCGCCCCCTCGTGGAAGAAAGGAGACGCGCGAATCGCGTTCTATTCTGACCCACCCCGTCTCAATGCGCGCAGGTTTCCGCCGAACACACTTTGGAATTTACGAAGTGTTCTTCATTCTTAATATCGCGGCTTCGCTGGACTTCAAGCAACGTAGCAAGCGCTGCTAATGGGCGTGGCGTGCCCGCGTTACGCCAGCGAACGACGAAAAATCAACTTAGAAGAGCTTCACTGTTAAAATGAAATTGTTAGCCTTTTCATGTATAATTATTTTTTTGAGTATCAGAAGAATAATATGTGGGGTTTAACGTCCCGAAACCATGACATGATTGTGAGGGACGCCGTAGTGGAGGGCTTCGCAAATTTCGACCATCCAGTGTTCTTTTACGGGCACTAATACGGCACAGCACATGGGGCTCTACCATTTCACTTCCGTCGAAATGCGACCGCCGCGGGTGGGGTCGCACCCGCGACCTTGGGTCGGCAGCCGAGCGCCGAAACTGCTGCACCACCGCGGCGGACAGTACCGGAGAAATGTTGACGTGTACAACACTGGAGCGAATAAGAAACGAATATATGAAATGACAAAGCCGAAGAGCTGTTGGAATCGGTCTTCTAATTCTTGTTTGTCTATTGCGTTTTCGGTGGCCCGTATGCGCCATGGCTTGCTTGTTCCTTACATATACTTCATGCTACTGTTATGCGTGTGCTAAGCTTTAATGTCGCGTCCTTAACTGCAGAAAGAGAGAGGGGGGAGGATGGAAAGATGGATAAATTAGGTAGCACTTTTGGGAATTCGGCAACGCGTCAGCGCACAAGTTTTGTTTTTACGTTAGTGATACTTTTGGACTTACAATCTCACCAGGCGCTACAAATGCGACTCATATACAATTTCAGGCGGAATAGGGAGTCGACTGTCTGCCCAATTTACTGTTTCTCAGCGCTGTCCATTAGGCAAAGTGAAGACGTTTCGGTTACCTCGCATCAAACTTGTCTGCTTCCGTAATCCGATGAGACGTCCCGCCCTGACGCTTCTTCCTATCGTTTCGGGGAGTTTTGAAAGAGTGGCTTTCTGGTTGAAGTATTCCTCGTTGATCAATAAAAGAAGCCAAACGGAACGGACGGGCCTAACATCCAGGCTAACGCCGAGACTCCACGAGAACCCGAACCTTCGCCTGTAAATCTAGCTTTGCCTTCGACAGCAAAGCACTGCAAGAAAAACGCCAACGTCGAGTGTTGTCGAACAATCTGACAGTGCCCGCTTTAATCGAATTTAGCTTCTATCGCATCGAAAGATGTCACATCGCATGACATAGATTGATGACGTAAAGTGAAGTGGGCAGAGAGAGAAGGGAGTGTGTGTAGGTAAGAAAGAGGGCGAGGAAGATGGGGGAAACTTGAATTCGTTCCAAGCAAAAGCGGCAAGCCCCAGCATGCACCCGTGCCGGAGGAGTTCTAAGCCAGAAAGATCTCCTCGAGAGATTGCAGCGAGCTTGATGTGGAAGGAGGAAGTTAGCTCTTTTTTCAAAAGAAAAAAAAACAGGGCTCGTAAAAAACACGTATAAACGGAGCCGCGGCAATAAACGTGACGCTGCTTTTACGTCACGCTGGCAGTCGGCCTCTGAAGGGTTGGTGTTGGGACGTGAATTAAAGGAGCAAACCAAAATATGATGAGATAGAGCAAAGAGTGATTAGCCGCATGCGTCGGTGCAGCAATTACATTTTGAGCAACCACTACGTCATAGAGGAGCTGCGCGACGATTCAAGGAAGTGCGAATAGCAAGAAGGCGAAGATGCGGAGAAGCGAAACGCAGATCTGATGACGAGTGATGTGACGTGCGGAAAATGGCGCCGGTCGCTGCTACAATGAACTCTCTTCACAGCGCGCTGGTCGCGTACGAATGGGAATGTTGAGGAACGAGTGAAGGCTATCGTGCCGTGCAACATCCGAGACTGATTTACACGTCTGTAAAAGCGGTCTCGGAGCAGGTCCGAAGATGTGAACGTTGAACTTGTTGCTTTTTTAAAAATGTGTTTCGTCACGTGCACGGGGTGAGGTGTGTTCTAAAGGCGGGCGTGCGTATAGACTCGAAGCCCGTGCCAGGTCCCCGCGAACAGGTCGTTACCAAGTTGATTTGATTGATTGATTTGTGGGGTTCAACGTCCCAAAACCACCATTTGATCATGAGAGACGCCGTAGTGGAGGGCTCCGGAAATTTTGACCACCTGGGGTTCTTTAACGTGCACCCAAATCAGGTCGTTACCAAGTTCTCAATGACGGTATGTTGTCTGACTAGGGGATCGTTTGTGTGCAATCAATTCTGAATGCGTTTGCATTACGAGGGACAATCCGAGAAAAAAAAATGCAGTCTTCTGTGAATCCAAACATGTTTACTCGTTTATTATTAGCGTTCCTGATGGCCAATCTCAACCAACTACTGGTTGACCTTCACATAAATACAGCGCAAAAAAAAAAACCGGAGACAGACAGCTGTACTGATTTACAACAAGATTTATTTGCTGGAACTACGCGATATATACTTGTGCAGTATCTGACAAATATATGAGGAAAGACAAAATAAAAAAACATAAAAAACCTAAGACCACGCAATCATAGTGAAAGGCGCGTCCATGTTTTGTCGTTCCTCTTACATTTGTGAGATACTGCTCAAGTATATGATGCGCGGTTCCAGCAAATAAATCTTGTTGGAAGGCTGTGCCATCTGTCTGTCTACTTCTGTTTCTCGTACTCCGTTTTTGGCGCTGTTTTTATGTGAATAATGTCGTACCAACTCGCCCATGCAACCATTTTAGCTACTGGTGTAACGTTGGCGATTTTTCAACTTTCGGCCATCAACGTAACCGAATATCATTAGAGAC
Organism: Rhipicephalus annulatus; assembly: GCA_013436015.1. NCBI lineage: Eukaryota > Metazoa > Arthropoda > Arachnida > Ixodida > Ixodidae > Rhipicephalus > Rhipicephalus annulatus. The sequence goes on along the minus strand of WOVY01003660.1, from coordinate 319,074 downwards.
AATGAAAGCTAATGCTAACGCGTTTGTGTCGCATTACGGTGTCAGTAATTACGGGACTGTGAAACGAGACACGTGTTTCGCATTCTTGTGTGACAAGCAGGACGCTTTGAGTGAACGCCCTGCTTTGTCGCGCTGGTGACCCGCCGTGGTAATTAGCAGGCAGTGTGTTGCGTTGCTAAGCTCGAGGTCGAACGTTCGATTCCCGGCCGTGGCGGCAACTTATTCCCGTGCCTCTCACTATGGTGTGCCTCGTAATCCCACGCTGATCTTGGTGGGTAAGACCGCGACCTCCTAGGTTTCCCTTGCCTGTAGGATTATCAGCGGTCACTTGGAAAGTTCCAAGCGTCGGAACTGCGGTGGTGGCGACACTTAAGTAGGATTGTCTTCAAATACGTTTTTACGTCTTTGGAGCTTATATGCAACAAAAATAACGTTAACAAGTTTTAAAAAGGCGTAAACGTAATTATAATTATTAATAATTAACCATACGTAAGTGAAGCCACCATAGATGACGGGCGTTTCACGCTCATTTAGCAGGCAACCCCTTCAATGCAAGGCATAGCCTTTGAAATTAAGAAACGCCAAAGTTGCTGATCTCAAAGGCAAAGTACAAAGACCCTTAATTATAGGTGGCGCCGCCATAGATGACGGGCGTTTCGCGCTCATCCGGCAGGCAAGAAAAACATAGGAGGCTATGGTACAACACCAGCTTTCCACGTGACTTCTTCCGTCGTCCCATTAAGTCACGGAGAGGAAGACGTTGCTGTTAGAACGCACCACTATAGTTGTCGTCACTGTCACGAAGGCCCCTGTGGCCACCAGGCACGGAGGAAGGAGAAAAAAAAAAACAAAAACAACCAGGAATGAAGCGTCATGTGACAGTCTTGAAGCCTATAGTGACCAAAATCCGCAAAGAAGAAAAAAAAAGTCCCGGTCATGTGACCAGCAAGCGCTTTTATTGGTCAGCTCGCTTTGGTTGAGACTGTTGCTTGGGCCTCACTCTGTCCAGCAGTCGCCACGCACTGGTCGAAAGGGGCGGCGTCAAAGGAGGTTGGCCTGTCGAGGCTATCGCAATCACGTGCTACTCACGTTCGCTTTTCGTGCTAGTCACGTTCTAGATTCTTCCTTCCTAAATGTCTCTAGTAGCCCGAACATGTTACTCTTCGTTCTGCAGTGAACTAAACGGCCATCGTTTCACCGCTATTCCGCCTTTGCGAATTCGGGGGTCTTGTTCACAGAACCTCTCTTTCCTAAGTGCTATCAGTGGCCGACCTGCTTCACTAAAACATGCTCAACCAAGAGACGGGCTTAAATTTTCGCTAACGAGCATTGTTAGCGTAAGATTTTTTTCGAGGCTTTAGATGCTTCTCACGTATTTGTATCATTTGCAAGTTTTCTTGTCATATTCATTTGAGTCTTCGTCTAGCCCGGTAAATAGAAGTCAACTGCGCGAAACCTGAAAAAAAAAGAAAAATCTGGAGGTGGTTCCAACTTTTGACTTAGGCAAAGCCGCTTTTAGCCCCACTGTGGTGGTCTAGTGGCTAAGGTACTCGGCTGCTGACCCGCAGGTCGCGGGATCAAGTCCCGGTTGCGGCGGCTGCATTTCCGATGGAAGCGGAAATGTCGTAGGCCCACGTGCTCAGATTTGGGTGCACGTTAAAGGACCCCAGGTGGTCCAAATTTCCGGAGCCCTCCACTACGGCTTCTCTCATAATTATATGGTGGTTTTGGGACGTTAAACCCCACATATCAATCAAAGCCCCCTTTTTTTTCTTTCAATGCCCGTGCAAACGCGCCCTTCTCAACGGTAGTGATCGTGATGCGACGCTACATGATGGGCAGCTCTGCTTGCGCCACACGTGCTTCCGAGCGCTTTCTCCCGGAGATGCGATAGACATGTTTCCCAATCCAATATCATACGTCTGTCAGACTTGTTCCTTCCATGGCTCCTTTTTTGTGGCTCGAAGCAATGCCGCCGTCGTGTCACAGCACAGCGCATGCAATAGCGTTGCAGTGGCGCTTCCCCATTCGCTGTCCACATAGTGCCACGAATGGCGACACGCTCAGATCTCAAAACACCGTATCTTCTACAGAGCCAGCGTGACCTGTTAATATTGTGAACACGAGGAATGCAAGATGCCGTTCTATGGATCTGTACACAACTGAACAAAACATTACTTAATATGACTTCCGTCAAGCGCTGCTCGAGCTGTTCTCTCCCCCATGATCGCAAAGCACACGCGAAGGCTAGGCGATGGGTGAGAGCAGAAAAAGCTGGATGAGAGGGTGCTGAACGGTTGGATCGAGTGCAACTGCCTGGCATTGATAAAATAGAGGAGGCGTGGACTTGGGTATAGTGGCATTCGCACCTCGCCCTTCGTGCGCACTGGTGTATCCCTCGAGTTAAGCTTGTGTTTAGTCATGCCGCCGAAGCGAATCGCAAAGGTCGCGTAGAGAGAAGCACGTGGTTCGGATCTGTCTCGCCAGGCGTCGCAACACGATCACGCGTCAGCGGCGAGGCGGTTATCGAGCGGGCTACCGGTCTAACACACACACACACACACACACACACACACACACACACACACACACACACACACACACACACACACACACACCACACACACACACACACACACACACACGCACGCACACACACACACGCACACACGCACACGCACACACACAACGTCTGCTGTTTCACTGGACTCGTTCAATTACTTTCATTAAGTATCATCTCCATTACTTGGCCCTCACCTCGGAAAAACTTATGCTTCGATATCACATGTATCCAGTATAACTCTTAACTTGAACTCCAACAATCGATTACGTAGCAGTTCTATTTTTCGAAACAGTTTTTCTGGATGTTAGGAAAACCGAATGGAAGCTTTCGACCGGAAGTTCTAGGAAGAGAAACAAGAATGTTAATCGGTGGTCGTGCCACTAGGCGTGATAGAAACTTTGTTTTCCACCAGTTGACGGTGGCTGCGGCGTCGTCATAGGCAGCTCGCCGGCAGACGGACGGATGGATGGACCCTCCGCCCCATGCACTCATCATCATTTACTCTGTAGATATGCTGTATTTTTTTTTGGCTTCCTTCAACAATGAATTACGGAGCCAGCTGGGCCGTTTTAGATTAATGTACCGAGTGGTCAAACAAGGCAACCGAGAGAGAGAGAGAGAAGGGAGGGGGACATACTAGAGGAGATAAGCAAAGTTAAGCAGACAAATCGAGCGACTTTTCCGCGTCCCCATCTCTCCACCCGGTTGAATGATTCAAAGTGATGACCTCGCTTTGGTTATGTGGGTCGCGACGTTCTGGCTGTAGGCGCGTTCATGTATCTTTAGTATCTCGTTCGCTTTATCGCTCGCTCTGCCGACGTTGTGTACGAGCAAAGCGTTGCAGCAGCCATGTGGCGGCCTCATCCATAATACACGCCCGTTCTTGGAAGGCGGAGCAGCGAATACCCCTCTTATTGCTTCGTGAACCCGCAAAAAAAAAAGAGAAAAGCTTTGTGCTCTCTTTTTCTCTCTCTCTCTCTCTAACACACACTGGCACACACACACGCGCGTGCGTGTCATTTTTGAAAACAACGCATCAACTTCCTCTGGGATTGAGACGTCAGCCTGCGGAACAAACTGCGGCAGCGCGCTCTGAGTCTTCGTTCGACACGAAAACAAGCTCCTAAATCCTGTTTCTTCCGACAAAAAAAAAAGAAAATATGGGATTTTTACGCTGTGTTTCATCTGCAGTGGGCACAGCTTTTACGAGAATTCGTGAACTGGCTGCACTCGGGAAAGACTTCCGCCCTATATGTCTACAGCGATAACTTTCTCGATGTAAAATTTATGCCCCAGTTGCTACGCAATTGCATGCTCCATTTCCAATTCGCGCTAAGCGCTCTCAACGCTCGAAGTTTCACTTATTTTTATTTTCTTGGTTTGATGGCCGAGCGAATCAAGCCGAAAGACGAAGAGGTGAAAAATTATGGACCATCATTTCGAAGGGGACCCTGATGATCGATGCGAAGCAGCAGCGGTGGCACGGCGTTGACCCGGTTGAAACAGGAGTCGATGCGCGTGCTCGAAGAATGGTTTGAAGCGAAACTCAGTGTAGCATTTACTTTGCGTTTGTTTGAAACGCAAAGACACGGGAGGCGGGTTGGGTTTCGTGTAAGTTTCATCGCCGATAAACGAACCGAAAGAGTGTTTCCACTCGACACGCAGTCGAGCATTGCGGGCGGTGGAGAGTGTGAAGCGAGCGAGTTGCGAGCGGATGGAGTAGCCGGTAGCTGCGGGCGCTAGGCGACCATGCTGTGGGTGAGGGAGAGAGCGGCGTCAGCGCACACCTGCGAGGAGAGCGTGACGTCATCGCACAGCTGTGGCGTGGCCTACTTGATACCGCTCCAACACCTGCGGCGAGAGGAACGCGTTGTGGTGCTTTCGTACGGACGCACGTACGTAAGGTGGTACACATGTGAGTCGAAGAGCTGCTTTGCACCTAAAAATAAAGTGCTTCTGAATACAGTTCAAACGTTGTGTGTCGTTGCGCTATGCCTGTGAAAACAGCCTTCGTGTACAGTTTTGCTGTCGTCATCGTCTTGAAGTGAGGCGTACGCGTTGCAGTGTATTTGTTAGCGCGAAATGTGGCCACTTTGGCTGGTTAGTGAAACATGAGATGCTACATTAATAAACGTGTCACGCAGTACTGATTCTTTTTTTTTCTGGAGTACTTCAACGCATATCTTTTTGGTTGTCAGATAAGCGATGACCAACATTTCTTCTGTTTTCCGAAAATATTCCCCCCACTAATTAAGAAAAATTTTATGACAGCCGTTTCTCCCTGAATATGAGTCATTTACGCGGTAACCTTTGCATTGTGCTCTGTCAGAAAGACACCTCCCAACTTGGATCTTCATAACTAACTCTGTGATCAGGTATAAAGTGACTAGTACAAAGATCTTTGCAAAGTGCCTCACTCACTCACTCAGCGATAGGGACAAGTTCTCAAGCACAAGAAAACTCGTGATTTACCTGCGACTTGCTCCTCTGTCAGGCCGTATTCCGTCTGCAAAGACAAAATAATGCAGAAAACAGCGATTAGTTGCGCGCATAAGCCGAAGCATTCACAACTATGATGTGACGTATTACATGCCTCTGAGTGTTTAAAAGGGGTGGTGGAAAGTTTCATAATCGCGCTGCCTTAGAATTAAATGAGATGGCAGGCTAACTTTTGACCACCCCTGTACCTTACTTTGAAATGTTGTAGACCTTCTTTGTACCTTTCCAAAGACCTTTCCTTGGCACGCCTTTGCAACAGATGAAGGACATTCATGCTTGTATTTCACCATTTTTTCTTCTTTCTAGCTTTTTTTGTATGTGTGTGTACCTAGAAAAAGCTTTGAATCGAGGCTGGTTGAGGTGATGTGATGTCGGTAATGTAACCAGGCAGGGGCCATGCTAATCTTCTCTGTATCGTTCCAATTTTAGTATATGTACTTTGGGAGTACAACCAGACAGGACGTGCCTTTTGTGAGGTACGTGTTTAGAGTTACTTGAAATTTTCACTTAAAGAACATGTCTGTTTTAAGCGCGCGAGAAAACACCAGTGCACAGTCCTTTTGAACAACTTGCGCTAACAGAAGTTATATGACTATATATCTTCTGGGTATATTGCTGCCCATGACGATATTGCTACCATGATGTTGGGATGACCGGCTCTAATGTAGCCTACCTTCACTGTATTTTTTTTCATATATAGATGAAGCATATACGTATTATCGTAGAGCTGTTTATGGGTGCTACCGTGCTGCGGAAACAAATTAAATGAATTCGATTCGAAGTCGACCACATAGCACTTTTCTAAAGATGTGATAGACTCGCTGCTACATTCAATCGTGACTCATCTCAGCAGTAGCATTTTTTTCACGGAAGGATTGAAATGGAGCATGCCATGACTATAGGAACCGTAGATGAGTCTTTTCGTCCGGTTTTACTGCGGGGCGATAATACATACTCGTAACTTCGTTTGACAGTGACGCCTGTACGATGCGCCCTTATCACTGCCATGTCCTCAACGGCGACATTGTGTCGTCACTTTCAAGGCGAACTCCTCATCGCTCGATTCACTGGTGGTGCTAAATAAAAAATATATAGTATATTTACTTTAAGTGAATTCATAGTCTACATTAGCAGACTACGAATTCACTTTGAATAACTTTGATACGACGTAATCAGCTTCTTTTATTCACTTCAGTATCACGTTACCTTCTGTACCGTTTGTGTAGATGCCAGTGAATTATCCAGTCATGTGACATACAAGACTTTTGCCTTAAAAAAATGGTACGTGCGTCAACTTCAGCAGTTTGGTGTTGGAAAAAGTTGGCTATGCTCTCTTAATACAACCTAATGAATAACTACACGAGTGATGTTGTACATTTGCCTCAAAGAAACTAGAGAGAAAATACTTATTTGAAAAGTTGCCAGTTAGTGAAGGTGGGAAGATCACTCATCTCAGGAAACCTCTGCCCTCTTCACAACGTTTGAAACATCTTAAACAACTTGAAATTTCAGTTTACCTTACAATACATGTCGTATTGCTATTGAATTACTCGAGTAGGTCGGTCTGTCCCATTACGTAAGGATTAATAGCGATGGGACAGGGAAAGTTCAGGTCAGTGGAAAGGGCGACTTTTTCATTCCCTCTTATTCGTGCATGCAACAAGGAGATGACTGCAGCGTTTCTTGGACTACAGCGGCAGACTCTACAAGACCTCGTCCCTGGCTGCTGCGTTTGCGTCGGTCGACCATGGCTCAAAACCCCTTCGGCCATGGCGGCGACGGCGGCTGCGGTAGGTTGCTAAACACGGAACGCGTCCCCTTCCACCTACGTCTCTCTCTCTTCATTCATTTTGTTGTTCTCTTTCGTTCTTTCTATTTACCCACGTGGCACCATCTTCGCACCTATCTACTCCCCCCCCCCCCCTTCCTCCTCGTTTTGGAGCCTGTGGATCTCTTGTTTCTAGCTTGAGGTTTTGCTTTTCGTTTTCTTTTTAGGTGGTTTCTGGTTGTTTATTCCTGGCAAGTTTTTATCTCAGCTCTCGTTTCAGAAATGTGGCGGCATGGTGGGGTCTCCAGCTCTGTCTGCATTCTCCGGCTCCTCATCGTTTCTCAGCACTTTGTTTTGTTACCTGTTTTGTTGTCTTTATCTTCCACTTTCCATAGTTTACACCCCTCTCTCTCACCCTCTCCACCTTTTACCGCAGCATTTCGTATTTTTTTCTCTGTTTTCGTTTTTTTTTTCCCTTTGAAGCTGAGTCTTCAACGCCGCAGATTTCCTTCTGTTTTGCCTCCTTGCGCTGCTCATTGCGAGCTTTATCATTCCCGTATTTATTATTCTTTTACCCTGCACTATTTATCCCAAATGCTGTCATGGTAGTCACTGCTGCTTACTTTAATAATGAGTAAACTTTCCTCCGTTCCTCTCCTATTTCTTTTATCATCTCCCTTTCCCCTTTAAAGTTATCTCTCTATTTCTCTTTCTAGGCCAGTCTTTCTTTCTTTCTTTCTTTCTTTCTTTCTTTCTTTGTTTCTTTCTTTCTTTCTTTCTTTCTTTCTTCCTTTCTTTCTTTCTTTCTTTCTTCCTTTCTTTTTTTCTTTCTTTTTTCTTTCTTTCTCTCTTTCTTTCTTTCTCTCTCTCTCTCTTTCATTCTTTCTTTCTTTCTGTATCTGGATCTGGATCGTTTCTGGATCTGTTTCTGTATCTGGATCGCATGCTTTGCGGCATCCCTCTAGCGACTCCGAGAAGTCCTTAGTTTTGCTCTTCACTTTCGGGTTGTCTTCTTTATCCATCACCAGCGCGGGGTCCTCACCCGAGAAGCCGCCTCGTCCCCTTCCTCGCTTTGTCTTCAATTCGTTCTATTTGTCCTCGCCCTTTTCCCCCATCCTCCTCACACGCCTTCGCGGCGCTTAAACTCGAGTCGTCGCGCGCGAGCCAGGGTTGTCGACGGCGCGCCACCTCCTTCTGGTGAGCCGCTGCGATAAGGTCACCGGCACGTACACGAGCGCCGCGGCGAAGATGGCGGTGTGAAAAGTGAAAACACCGGCGGCGCCATTCACGGGAGTGCTGGTATGGAGCCATCACGTCGGGCAGCCAACTTTCCGTCAATTGATAATCTTAGCCTCTCTCAAGAAGTTTCATAGGTGACGGTGCTCAAACCCGTCCGCGTCTGTCTCATTTCGATGGAGGCGAAATGGTCCGTGCACTGTTCTCGCTAAAGATTCCCACGAGGAGCGCAGCTAGGAATTCTCTCCGGAGAGGTGGGGGGCGAACGACCGTACTGTATGTATTTCCGTGCGCGTGTTGTGTCTACATACGCTTGTAAAATTCGGAAATTTTGTGATGGGGCGAGAGTAGTAAGACCCCCCCCCCCCACCCATCCTTTTCCGTGGATATGCCAGTGAACACGAAGTGGTATAAAGTACACGGAGGCCTCCATTAGGACGGCCCCCATATCCCGAGTCGCTTTGGGACGTTGCACACCATAAATCCAGCAACCAACAAGACTCGTGATCCTGAAATTGGCGCCCTCTAGGTTAAGTCAAGGATAGCGTGTAGGGTCAAATAGGGAATAGCTTCACAAGGGAGTTTCCAATAAGTCTAGCCCACGCACCCTTGTTCGAATGGCTTGTCAGCCACTTCACACACAACCATGTTCTGTGCAGTCAGACTGAATATACTTACAAACTACAGGGAAAGTAAACATTTTTTCAGAGCCAGTGGTATCTAAACTCTCGACGCTGACTGTACGTTGATTCACTCTTGATTCAGTCGCCATGCACTTCAAAGAAAGAAAGAATCAAAAAGAGAGAGGCATGTTTGTGCCCGCCCCATTCGTTAATTGCCAGCGTTTCGTCTTTCCTTTCTTCGCGACATGCAACCCACATGGCGTGACTGGCATTTGGAACGTGGCGAATCGGGAGAAGGTAAAAACAGAAACGGTGTCGGCAGATGGGCGGTGCTCTTCGTGACACCGCGCGCACCAGTCGATTGAACCGCTGCCACGAGCGTAACCTGCTTCATAGGCAGAACTGGAGTGGTATGCACTCACAGGTATGTTCCACAGCGACAGGTCGATAAGATGATGACGCACGTATACGAGAAATCATTAACGGCTTACTAAAATAAAGCACTCACTCGGCTTATGCTTGATGACTGGTTATTCAAGAACTATCGGTAGAGTTGGTCGTTGCGGACGCATTTCGATCGAGACGATATGCTATAGAAGGACGCCCGTACTTGGATTTGCGTTTAAAGACCACGAGGTATGCGATGTGGGCTTTCCGCTAATACGTCTTCGGTAAGTTTTTCCTTGGCGCAAATGAAAGGCGGGACAAGCGTAGGCAAACATGGCGTGACCTACTGTGCGTCTGTGTGGGCATATATTTTTCACGTCTGCTGCGAGGAAACTCTTTGTAAATGCGTTACAGAACTTCGGGGGGTCGCGATTTCCGGAGCTCTACACCACTGTGGTCTTCGTTAATCGTATCGTGGTTGTGGGCCGTAAAACCCCGAGATGGGTTATTGTCATGAACTGTCGTTAATTCACCCCATCAGACGTTCCTCACCATGGAAGAGAATGTGCAGGTGAAACGTTGAGTATCTAGAATTTCGCGCCGGATATGCGAAGACGCCGGAATATAGGTGTTACCAATATATGAGTGTGAATCGTTTGCCCTTAAGGTATGAAGAGGAGCAAAGATTAATCACAGCCATCTGTTACATAATGTTGGATATCTAAGATAAGAAAGAAGAGAACGCACTGTGGGCACGAGAGGAGGGCTCTCTTGTTGTGTGCCGAACTTCTCGCTTGTCTGAGTCATTAAACCTCTGTTTTTGCTCCGCTCTACCGGCGAAAACACCTTTCTTCCACACCTCCCCTTCCTTTATTTCGGGTTCAAAAAACGATAGAAAGCTTCGCGATCGACGCCAAAATGAAACTGCAGCGCGACGTGTTCGGCATCTGAGCACATGTAGCAACCAGCGAGGGGGATGTTCCACGTATAGCTTGTGCCGAAACAATGTTACGCGAAATTTTCAAGTATGCTGGGCAGAACCGAGGTGATGCTTAACTTGTCAAAATGGTTGATTGGGCTAGTTGGTGATTCATGATTGTTTGAAATAAGAGCGCGAAGAGAGGATGGACAGGATAGACCGGGACAAACTCTTGTCCCTGTCTATCCGCGTCCACGTTTTCGCGCTCTTATTTCAAACAATGATGTTTAAAGTCGGTTCGAACAAGTGCAACAGTTTTTATCGTGCTTCAAGTAATGACACTGCACTGTACTTCACTTCTCGCAGATATTGGGCGATGTGATGAGGCCCGCTTCATGATACGCAAGCTCGCATTTCACAGTCACGTTCGAGCGCCATCTGCGTACTTAAAGATGCACACATCATGTTAGCGTCATCAGCACGGTCGTGTGTTCAGCAGAATCGCTGCGAAGCTGATCGTCTTGGCGCTCATCTCGTTGTTTCTCGTCCATATTACAAGCTACCGCACTTTGGAGCCGACACTCGAGCGATATCATTAAAAAAAAAAAGACGCAAGGATGTAGTACGTGTCCGATACGCATGCATGACCTGCGCGTACCCCGCATCTACGTCACAACGCTAGAATTTATGAATGACAAAAAAAAAACAAAAAAAAAGTCAGGCAGCTTGCAAAGAGGCAGCTTTGCTTAGTCACTGTTCGGCGCACATTACAGCTCAGAAAATACACAACCGACGGAACACAAAGACGACGCTTGTGTTCCGTCCATTGTGTGTGTTATTTTGTGCTGTAGTATGCCCGAATTATTAACCAACGAGCCTAACTCGCCACTTTAAACAAGTTACCCTTCGGACGCGTCATTCCCTTGAGAACACCGGGCCAGACGTATTCGTTGTGATGGAGGAGGATCTTTCCTGTTTGCCCAGTTCGTCATTTGGCTTTCAGCAGGATATATCACGAGCAGGCATGAGTGCCCAGGATCGACAGAGAAAATCGGGTGAGTTTGTATAACTTGACATATTCCCGCATAAATTTGTAGCGTTACACGAATGAGGGACAGATAAGTGTCTCGTCGCAGCTGCATGCGTCGTACGTTGGAATGATTGATTGATTGACATGTGGGGTTTAACGTCCCGAAACCACCATATTATTATGAGAGACGCCGTAGTGGAGGGCTCCGGAAATTTCGACCACCTGGGGTTCTTTAACGTGCACCCAAGTCTGAGCACACGAGCCTATCACATTTCCGCCTCCATCGGAAATGCAGCCGCCGCAGCCGGGATTCGAACCCGCGACCTGCTTGTTAGCAGCCGAGTACCTTAGCCACTAGACCACCGCGGTGGGGCGTGCGTTGGAATGTCAGCCATACCGTGAAAATGGCATCGTGGATGACAACAGGTGGCAAACGTTGGACAGCCGCCACGCGGTGAACAGCGTCACGGCCGCTGGACAGTGTTATTTACAGTGTTCTGTTGCTGACCCGAACCAGCGAGAGTTCAATCCCGGTCAACGTGGTTGCGTTTATGGTAGAAGCAGATATGCGAGAGGCTCGTATGCTTGTATTTAGAAGCACGTTAAGCAATCCCCCGTTGGTCGACATTTATCGAGCCTCGTGGTGGTCTTCGACGCGCCAAACAGCACGAACTAATTCTTATTAAAATCTGTGAGGTCGTTTTTTTTTTCACTATGTGCGGAGCAACAGGTACTACAGTCCGATGATTAGCACAAGTGAACTGTGTGGCTGGAGCCGCAATAGTGCGAAACGCGGTGCTGTTGTTCACTTGCAAGCCGATAGTGAGATGGCCAAGCCCATTTCATTTCCAAAAGCAGGGGTGGCCGGCAGACCAGTGATAAGCAGCCCATCTTGCTGTTGGCCCATCCAAGATGCCCTCATTTTAAATAAATGCTTGTTCATTGCTTATCGGCAGATGTAGCTATAAGCAATCTACATCTATTTTTTTTTCTATTCTTCTTTGGCTGAAGTTGCGTGCGACCGTATCTATATCGCAGTTGCCCTGAAAAAGCTGCCTGTTGGAGTGATTTTTGCCAGCACCCTCTCTTTTGGAATGTGCTTGCACTGCCGATGTCGGTGCGCTCGGCAAAAAAACGCAGCGCCGTGTGTCTCGACAGGTGCGCCGCGCGCGGGTGAATTTTCCAAATGGACTTCGCTATCGTGCTTGACACGAACTGCCTTGCTGACCACTCACTCAGTCTACACTACGCACATGTTTGACGCATGTTGCTTCTCTACCCATCATCATAGATCTCCGAGTCCCGGAAAAGTCGACGTACTTGGTATGACGAGTATTTGAAAACAGGCAGCTATAGCTTAGCGAGTCGGTATATTCCCAACACATTATTATGCATGTGTTACTTACAGTGTGAATGAACAAGCCATCGCAACGTTTCTAAAGCAATTAGTTCGCGGTGTATGCGAGAAAACCATCTGAAGCTGAAGTGGCGTTTTCTTTTTTTTTTCGTGACAGCCGTCTGCATCTCGTTCGCCGAACGTCACTTGTAAGGATGTGCCAACTTGACGCACTATATAAATGTTACAACGCACTGGCACTGCTCTTGCGAACAGCTCTATCACGATAAAATGTTCTATCATGATACAATCCAGCCGGGAAGCTCCTCGGGTTTCTGTTCTGTAGTTAATGCGTGTCAATACCACCGTCGCTGTCTTCTCCGTCTTGAAGGGCCGCTAGAAAAAAAGATTTCTCGCGGACCACTTCATTGCCTTTTTCACAATTCCAAACGATCGTCCCACTTGCCACGAGGAGGCACTCGGTAGGAGATAAAATGCGCAAAAATAAGATGCGGGCGGCGACGCCACCTTGAAACTGCCGCGCTAATCACCGTGACGTCGCAGAATTCAACCGCATCCATTAACGCCTTGTATAAATCCTAATCGGTAAATGATAAGTACATTGTCCCCTGGGCCAGAAACTTAACGTACAATGTTTCAAGAAATTTCGTTGAGCCGATGTCGACTATATACGAGGAATACCATTTGAAATTCGCGACGTCACGCATGGTACCATTGGCACGAAATTTAAAAATTAAACTTTGACCTCTGTTTTTTTTCCTTCTCTATTAACCTATAATGGTGATATCAAGGATCTTCAAGTTTTCACAGTACACTTCTTCAATTGAAGCAAGTTTATTGTATCACTTTGGCGTTCATTTAACGTTACTTTCTCTACTTTGCACTTTATCTTGTTGCTGATGTACAATGTTTTTCTTTCCGCATAAAATGCGCAAAAATAAGATGCGGGCGGCGACGCCACCTTGAAACTGCCGCGCTAATCACCGTGACGTCGCAGAATTCAACCGCATCCATTAACGCCTTGTATAAATCCTAATCGGTAAATGATAAGTACATTGTCCCCTGGGCCAGAAACTTAACGTACAATGTTTCAAGAAATTTCGTTGAGCCGATGTCGACTATATACGAGGAATACCATTTGAAATTCGCGACGTCACGCATGGTACCATTGGCACGAAATTTAAAAATTAAACTTTGACCTCTGTTTTTTTTCCTTCTCTATTAACCTATAATGGTGATATCAAGGATCTTCAAGTTTTCACAGTACACTTCTTCAATTGAAGCAAGTTTATTGTATCACTTTGGCGTTCACTTATGGTTACTTTCTCTATTTCGCACTTTATCTTGTTGCTGATGAACAATTTTTTTTTCTTTTCGCAATGCACACTGACAGTAAAGCGACCATCCTGTATGCCTCGTCATTGAACAGACTCGTATACATATACTGCATGCGCCATTTTCATTTTAGTCTAATATAATACAACACTAACTGGCCCTAAACGTTGCCCTTCGAAAGTCCACCGAAGCAAGTCCCGTGCCTCTTCTCACCGCGGCCCTATTTTATCTCTCTCACAAACGCCGTCCGGGAGTTGTGCGCGAACGCCTATACGCGCTGTGCAGCAGCTGATGCACGCACGCACACGTACAAACTTAGAGGGCCTGCTTCACCGCGTATCTGCCGGGCTAGCTAACGAGGTTTTGACGTCTGATCGAATGCCCTGCGGCCGGTATACAGGCAGAGGGAGGAAGCACGGCGGGCTAATCTCAACGTAAACGCACACGGCGAGGCTGGTGGGGGGTCCAGATGCGGAGCCCTTTGCCTTACACGTATACGCTGCCCTGGCCAACTTTTCTCACCTTGCGGCCGCGGAGAATATATCTTTACTTATGCGTTATGCAGATGGAACGTTGCTTCACACACCTCTCTCTCTCTTTCTGTGCGTTCACTTTCGTTCGAGCGTGTGCCTATAGGTAGACCTTATACGCCGTTCGTGCCTGTACTCGTCTGCGTGCGTTTCTGATTACACTGCGGCATGAGGATCGCGCCGGGGTTTCAGATCAATGCGAAGAGCCCCCGCGCTCTAAGCTGTCCCAGGATTCTGACGCAACGCTCCGGGTCTGACGCCACGCGAAAGAGATCCACCACGGCGCGGCTGTTCCCGTAGGTTTGCTCCGAAGGTCTGGTCTTCGTTCGATCGTGTTGCAAAAACGCGTCGATTTTGTTTTGTTTTTAAACCTAAATATCTTAGGTCAAGAGTGGCGTCATAGGTGGGCTTCTCACAAGCAAACACGCGCGCTTGCAAAAAAAAAAAAGAAGAAGAAGAAAGCGACAGTGGCGTTGCTATGGGGACGGCCGTATAGATGTCGCTGACAACCGAGTCAGTGTAAAGCTTTAAGTCAGTGAAGGGACACACGTGGCCTTTTTATTGGTGTCGTAAAGCGAAGGCAACGGACAAATTAAGTGAATTAGTACACAGTAAGCCCCGCCGTTACAGTTGGGCACATTGATGTATCGTAGACAAGTTAGCTGCGTTAGACGCGTTAGGCAAGCCAAGACATCAGGACAGAAAAAAAAAGTGGGAAGAAGCAAGCGCGACGTTCGTGAAGTTAAGTGACGTTGCTTTCCCGATATATTTATATTGACATCCGGCTAACTACTGGAAACGTGGAGCCGGTGGTGGTGATTTCGTAAGCATGGCTCATGCTAATATGAAATATCCTAGTTAGGTTAGCTAAATCCTGTAAACCACAGAAAAGCAAACTGAAAGACGGAATAAAGTAAAACAGTTGCAACTCGCTCGTAGTAGCGCAGATCGCGTGCCTGTCGTTTCTAACCGCATCAGTGGATATAACATAATCAGTTTCTGGATTGAGAGAGTATGGCTCTACGTAACTGTGTCACCTGTTTCTTTCAGGCCCATTCGTTCTCGACTCATCAGTTGCCTCGCGATGCGCAACAGTTTATCACTGAGTCGTCATCTCTGCAGCAAAAAAAAAGGGAAAAAAGAAAAGAGAGAGTGAGAGAGATAGAGGCGATGACGGCAAATGACGCGAAAGTCACTTTGCTTTCTGAATATTTTTTTTAGTCAGACGAATGGCAGTAAGACAGAGGGAATGCGTGCAGGTGGCGCGGCCAGGTGATGCTTGCTCTAAGTTTGTCTTTCTCTTGATCAAACGAACACGGTCTTTTTTGTTTTGTTTTAAGTCACGCGAGCACTTCCGATTCAACGTGAGCACGCAACTCGCCCCGCTTGAGCCCACAGTAAACTAGTTTTTGTGGCCGCGGAAAGCACCCTTAGTTAGTACAGTGGTTATAGACATGGAATACACTCTTGGGGGTGCTTTTGTGGCCGCGGAAAGCGCCCTAGACACGGAAAGCACCCTTATGGGTGCAAACTGCATTACTGTGTACGCTTGAGAGTTCACCCGATTTTTCGCACCACTCTCCAGCTTTTCGCTAGGGGCTCGTCTCCTGAGCTGTCTTGAGCTTTCGCCCAAATAAATTAGCCCAAACAGCGAGTGTTACGTTCTAGTTGGACTTGTACGAACAGGCCATGTCTTCGAGTTGAGTGCCAAGATGGAAGCCGACGAGAAAAAAATTGTGCGTGCGATAATTTTTTTTTTTTTGCGTTTTACGTGGTTATAGTACATACGTGCGTTTCTCAAGAACACGACTTGGCGGCCGAGACTGCTCTTGCACAATACCGTTGCCGAGAGGACCTCGTCTCGCTTCTTGCACGCCATCTTGTCCCACTATTTCTTTTTTTCTTTATTTGTGGAATATGTCAGTTTAGGTCGAAAAGCTGCAACCCTGAATGGCGTCTCGAAGTGGGTACGGGTGGCAAGGCTGCTGCGATTTTGCCCGTTTTCTTATTGTCACGCCAGCGTAGAGCCACATCAATATTGGCATAACAATGCGAATGCGTTGCCATGCCAATGTAGACACGCCAATGTAGGTGTCTGAAATTGTATGAAACGAAGGAACAAAAAAAAAATGCACGTAATCTTTATTTCCAGCATTGAGCACTCGGGATGAGCCGGTTCAAAATGAGCCGCAATGCAAGTCATCGTCCACATATGATTTCACGACGTAGAAGCACAAGTCACCGCTGTGTTGAGATCATTCGTAAGCGCAATGCACACTCTCTTGACATACATTAGATCAGTGGGCATTAGTAGTTCTGGATTCCTT